>CAWUFW010000214.1:600000-965000 GCA_963921515.1 Calotriton arnoldi | reverse complement strand
TGGGGTGGGCTGTACAAGCCAGCTTGGTGCACGGCTCGGGGCCGCCCGGCGACGGACGGCTGAGGTGCAGGTGGGGCGACCCTCCCTCGTTGCCAGGTACCCAGGTTTGACCCGGTCCTGTGCGGCCGGGCCGAGGGGTTTGAAGACTCGCGTGGTTACTCCGGGAGGGACCGGTGGCTGCGGGGCAGCCTGCTCCCGTCGCTCCGGGAGCCCCCTCCCGCCGCGGGGGGTGGGGGGGGGGGGGGGGACTCCCGGGCCGAGCGCCTGGTAATGGTTTTTTTCTCCCAACGGTGCAGTCTGACTCCCAGAGGGCAAGCCTTGAACGGGGCGCCCGGGCCGTCTTGCCGCGTGGGCGGTGGACGGACGGCGTCGCCTTCCTCCCTCCTCTCCTGCGCCCGCAGGTGGGTGAACATTTTCGAAAAGTTGCCTGTGACTCTTGGCAGTGGATCACTCGGCTCGCGCGTCGATGAAGAACGCAGCTATCTGCGAGAATTTGTGTGAATTGCAGGACACATTGATCATCGACACTTCGAACGCACCTTGCGGCCCCGGGTTCCTCCCGGGGCTACGCCTCTGAGGGTCGCTTGATCGTCAATCGCCCCGGGGCTTCCCCGGGACGCGGCTGGGGCCGTCGTAGGGCTAGCTCTGCTTCCCCTTTGTCCCCCCACAAGGTCAGACCCCCTGATCGCCCGTGGCAGGGTCCCTCGCTGGGTCCTGTCGCGGAGGTACGCCACCGGCGCGCCTAGCCCCTAGAAGGGGTCTGGTGACCGGTCCGCCCCGGGGCGCCTGGCTGCGTGCCGCGCGTGGCTGTCTGTGGTATCCCACCGGCTGCCCGCGCCCACGCGCCTCGGGCGCCCACCTCCGCGGCCGGCTTCCCGGTGAGGGTGAAACCCCTTCCAGATCTGATCCGGGGAAAGAGGGCGCTCTGCCGGGACGCCAGGCCCCTGCTCCGGCAGGGGGCTGGCCTTCCCCGGCTCCCCCTTAACGCTCCGGCGTTTTCTTCTGACTACGACCTCAGATCAGACGTGGCGACCCGCTGAATTTAAGCACATTACTAAGCGGAGGAAAAGAAACTAACCAGGATTCCCCCAGTAACGGCGAGTGAAGAGGGAAGAGCCCAGCGCCGAATACCCGCCTGGCGGCGGGCGCGGGAAATGTGGCGTACAGAAGACCGACTCCCCGGCATCGCTCAGGGGGCCCAAGTCCTTCTGATCGAGGCTCACCCCGCGGACGGTGTTAGGCTGGTAGCGGCCCCCGGCGTGCCGGGATCGGGTCTTCTCGGAGTCGGGTTGCTTGGGAATGCAGCCCAAAGCGGGTGGCAAACTCCATCCAAGGCTAAATACGGGCGCGAGACCGATAGCCAACAAGTACCGTAAGGGAAAGTTGAAAAGAACTTTGAAGAGAGAGTTCAAGAGGGCGTGAAACCGTCGAGAGGTAAACGGGTGGGGTCCGTGGAGTCCGCCCGGAGGATTCAACACAGCGGGAAGGTCGGTGGCCCGGGAGTTTCGGATCCCCTCCGCGGGACCGGCGCCCGGGCCCTACCCGGCCCCCGCAGGGCGCATTTCCTCCACGGTGGTGCACCGCGACCGGCTCCGGGTCGGCTGGGAAGGCTTCGGGGTGGCAAGTGGCCCTCCGCTCCGACGGAGGTTGTTACAGCCCCCCGGGCAGCAGCTTCGCCGTGTCCGCGGGGCCGAGGGAGATTCGACTGCCTCCGCGCCCTCACCCGGGCACCCGTCCCCGGCCGCCCCTCGGGGCGCGCCGGGCGGTTGAAGGGGGGACCGGGCCCCCTGCTCCCAGCGCGACTGTCGACTGGGGCGGATTGTTCTCAGTGTGCCCCGACCGCGTCGCACCGCTGGGCGGGGAGGCCCACGCCGGGCACCAGGGGTCTGCGGCGATGTCGGTTACCCACCCGACCCGTCTTGAAACACGGACCAAGGAGTCTAACACGTGCGCGAGTCGGAGGGCCGAGCAAAACCCTGTGGCGCAATGAAGGTGAGGGCCGGCGCGTGCCGGCTGAGGTGGGATCCCGCCGCGCTTCCAGCGGCGGGCGCACCACCGGCGCGTCTCGCCCACTCCGTCGGGGAGGTGGAGCATGAGTGTGCGTGATAGGACCCGAAAGATGGTGAACTATGCCTGGGCAGGGCGAAGCCAGAGGAAACTCTGGTGGAGGTCTGTAGCGGTCCTGACGTGCAAATCAGTCGTCCGACCTGGGTATAGGGGCGAAAGGCTAATCGAACCATCTAGTAGCTGGTTCCCTCCGAAGTTTCCCTCAGGATAGCTGGTGCTCGGAGCCCCCAGTTTTATCTGGTAAAGCGAATTATTAGAGTTCTTGGGGCCGAAACGATCTCAACCTATTCTCAAACTTTAAATGGGTAAGAAGCCTATTCATTCCAATGTACTGTATTTGCTAAGTGTTGCAACCTACTGCATCCCCTGTAAATCAAACAAAGTACAAATTCTATTGCATTTTCAAACTGTTCTATATTCAGCAACTTATTACTGCAAAGTATTTTATGCTTACCTGTGCCTGGCTTGCTTGGCTCTAAAATAAAACAACAATATATTTTTATACAAAAACAATGGGTCTAGAGTTCAGTTCTTGAGTGTGTGAAATAGGAAGAGTCGAAAATGTAGCCCTGGCTAGGGGAACCTTGTCTGTACCAGTATCTGATGTTTGTTTGGAAGATATGGGGACATTTGACACTAGAGAGGCAGTAAGGGGACCTATTGAGAAACCTACCACTGATAGTCTGTATATAGAGCTAAGGCATACTCTGGATATAAATATTAATGCTCCGCCTGTGGATCCATCGAGCTCTGACACTGTTTTAATTTTAGGCTCCCAGGGTGTCAATCTCCCCACCGAATCGGTAGCTGGGAATCTCCCAATTGTAGTTACTGAGGAGCTAACCAACAAAATAATAGAAACAGTCACATCTTTACCCCAGTTGCAGCGCTCGCTCGCCCAAACCATTGATAGTGCTCCATCTAGTTGTATAGATACTCATGGAGGTGTTCCCACCAGTAGACATGAGATACACAACAGACTAACTATAATATCCTGGAACATAGCAGGGATTTATTCCAAGCTCCAAGATCCTGAATGGTTTACTACTATAGGAAATACTGATATTTGTGTATTCCAAGAGACCTGGGCTGTAGACAAGGTGCACATAAATGGTTATACCACATATTGTGTGGATGCTGTTCCCCCAAAAACGACAGGTAGGGCCAGTGGCGGACTGCTAATATTAGTTAAAAATACTCTAGCTTGTAGGTATAAGCAACTACTAATACATTCGCTTGACCTTATAGGTATTCAGCTTATTTTCTTGTCTGGTTTAACTCTGACCTTGTTCAATGTTTACGCCAGGTCAGAATCTTTTAGCAGTGAATCTCTGGTACTTACACTACTAGACAAACTGGTGGGAGGTTATCAACTAAACTCTAAAATTATAGTTGCAGGGGATTTTAATGCCGCTTTCGAACCTTCCCCCCTACTAAGTGTTTCACTAGAGGAGGAGGACGAGATTTGGGGTATCCCCAATCTGGTTGTTGGCAAACATGGCCAACGTTTTTCGAATGTCTCTTTACAGATTGCCTCCCTAACCGCAGGTAGTAGTTTGAGGGCCTGCAATGGGAGAACTCCATCAGACCTAGGAAGACAGGCCACCTTTAAGAGGGGTGTTTATACAAGTATTATAGACTATATCCTTGTTGACGTTAGGAAATGGTCACTAGTGGAAGACATGACCATTGAACCAAGGACAGACAGTGACCATAATTCTCTGGTATTAAAACTGAAGGGTAGGGACCTTGAGAGGGATGTTCACTGTCAAACATCTAAAATAGTAGAGCCGTGTACAACTAACAACCGGAGAAGAGTTACATGGCCTAAAGTCCTAGCTGATCAAGACCTCTACACCAGAATATATAAGCTCTTTGTGGCCTCCTTAAATAATCTGTGCAGCCACAAGGATTGTACTGATTCGCCCGAACTTTCGCATGTTATTGTAGTACATAATGAGCTCTTTAAAGCTTTACAATCAGTCTTTTCCAAACATAGTCTTGGTGGAAGGCCTGTTAGTGCAAGGGATCGCAAGTGGTTTAATGATGACTGCAAGAGGGCTAAGAAGTCACTACAAATAGCTGTTAGAGAGCGTTCTAGATCTGACATAATTTCTGCTCGTAATAGTTACAGAGTCGCGCTAAATAAAGCTAAGCGCGATTATGCCGATACAAATTGGAACGACCTGGTCTCAGCAGCCCAAGTTAGAGACAGCCGTATGTTCTGGCACATTGTATCTAGGGGCAGTGTGGAGAAAGACACCTCCAATAATTACCATATTCAGCCGGAGGCTTGGGTGGATCATTTTTCGCGACTATACTCAGAAGAGGAGGTCCTTGTCAGTCCACAATTTGACCAGGTTGCCCCTAACGTAGAAACTACTATCTCGGAGGTGACTGTAAACAACTTACCACTAGTTTTTAGCATAGAGGATACTGTGTCAGCAATTAGTAAATTGAAAGCAGGTAAAGCCCCTGGCCCTGATTTGATACCGGGAGACCTGTACAAATCAGAACCTATGATATGGGCTCCGTACTTAAACCTTCTGTTTAATTGCATAGCGGCTGGTGGGGACATCCCGGAAACTTGGAGGGGCGCAGAGATAATAACTATCTACAAAAAGGGTGATGCTGCTATCCCCTCCAATTATAGACCTATCAGCTTGATAGACAATTTACAAAAGGTTTTTGCCAGGCAAGTTTTAGATAAACTCCAAGGATGGATGGACGATATGATTTTGTCCTCAGTCCAGGCGGGATTCCGCGCGAAAATTAGTACGTGCGATCAAGTTTTTAGATTTTCCCTGCTAACATGGAAGTATGTGCTACTCAGGAAACAGCGGCTCTATGTAGCCTTTGTGGATCTGCGAGCTGCATTTGACCTGGTACCGCGTGATTTGCTGTGGAAGACCATGCTTGCCCGGGGCGCCCCAGTGGATCTTGTGTCCGTGATTGCTAGACTGCATAAGGATAATTATGCTCAGGTCAGGTGGGGGAAAAACGGGGAATTAACAGAGAAGATACCGATACAACGTGGAGTGCGCCAAGGGTGTGTTCTTGCCCCCACGCTGTTTTCCCGGTTTATTAATGATGTGGTGAGCTGTCTAACGGGTTGTAAGAATGATGCCCCCACATTGAATAATGCAAAAGTCCCCATCCTGCTTTTCGCAGATGACTCTTTATTAATATCTACAACACCTATGGGCTTGCAGGTCTTATTGGATAAATTCCTGGGTTTTTGCAAGGAGAGGAGATTGGAACTGAACTCCTCAAAGACGAAATATATGGTGTTCGGTAAAGTACGGGGTGGCCTACGGGAGATTAAGATCTTACAAGAACCCATGGAACGGGTAAATAATTTTGATTATCTAGGCATAGGCTTGAATGATACACTTAGTTGGGATTACCAATTGAGGAAGAGTTTCCTAATCCTATGCCAAAGATCTAAATCTATATTAAGATTTTTTAAACAATCTTATACCCAACCCCTTTCTCCGGCTCTAGAAATTTATCGTGCAAAAGCCCAAAGTGGAGCCCTGTATGGAGCAGAGATTTGGGGGTACACCTCTGTTAGTAAATTAACGATCTGTGAAAATACTTTTGCTAGGGCTCTCATTTCGCTACCAATTACAACACCACTCACCCCACTTTTTTGTGACCTTGGGTTAAAGAGAATTGGCGACCTGGCTGCTTTGAGACCCCTAATTTATTAGTTGTGCCTATGGACCACTCCTCAATTAACTGATTATCGCAATTCTCTACGGGAGGTCCTGGCGATTAACGGCGCATAACATCTACCCTGGTTTAAACACATTGCTAATTGGTGTAAACTACTGAATCTGACAGGTCTGTGGGAGCATCCAGATAGGGCCACTAGACGTGATACTCTGACCCTTAAAACTATGTACTGGAAGGTAGTGGGGGAGCATTACACTAATAATCAATCATGTGGCCAGTTAACTTCTAACTTCCTAAATATAAAATCATGCTCATTATTTGAACCCTTCTTTGATCTAATTTCGCCCCCCCTCGCAAAAAGTTTGTATACTATGTTTAGATATGGCAATTTGCTCCTGAAATTTCCTGGGAAAGAGGCGGTTGGCCTAGTCTTAGATTTTTGTCCTGCCTGCATTGAAGTTATTGAAACTGAAGAACATATTCTGTTTTTCTTCCCCAAGTATCAGCAGATACGCAGGAGATGGATTAGACCAATATGTCTCAACATGGGTGCAAGGCAGTACCAGATTGCGCTTAGAATTTTCAAAACAGACACTTCTGGGCCAATAGTCTTTGCTCTTAGTCGTTTTTTATTCTCCTTCTGGATAATTCGCCCAAAAATTTTATTGCCTTGTTGTCACATTTAACTTTTTTATGTTGTATATGTATTTTACATATTAAGTCTTATAATCATGGTTTTGTATTTTTTAACGCAATAGCTCTTGCATTTTTTTATGTATGATTAGGTCATTCATATCTATGCATTTATGTTATTTTTAAACTATGACCTGGGATTGTCATTTGTACTTGAGATAGTAATGGTTTAATACTTTTTTAATTGTAAATACATTTGTGTTTTATCTCTGCATACTTTGATGGCTTTTTGTACAATGACCGAATAAAGTTACATGATGATGATGATGATGAGTGTGTGAATTCATTTGCTGGCTGAGTGTGTCCATCAAATGCTTAACACTGTCCTCTGATACTGCCTTACTGCTCGACCAAGCTACCACAAGTAGAGAGTAAGGTTCTATCTAACTTTAACCTCTGCCTATCTTTGGAGTCACCTGGGCCCTATACACACTATACCTCATTTTGGTGTAGTATATATAGAGCCAGTTTCTTACATACGGGCACTGAGGCAGCACCTGCGCAACAGTGTCCCACACAGAGAGGGAGTAACGGCCCAAGAGACATGCGGTGTTCACCGACCCCAGTCCTAAGCTGGAGCAAGAAATTTTTTTCTTCCCAAGGTGGTCCAGCTTCTTGGATTCCCTATCAGGTGGAGCGGTAGGGAATGCGCCCTTGGAAGTTGAGGCTTGGACCACCAAGCTCTCAGGGGTGGGGCGTTGGGAGAAGAAAATAGGGTCGCCCGGGGCCGGGCGGTGGCGTCGGGCAATCATCCTATCCACAGGAGCCCCTGTGTTGTGCTTGGATCAAGTGCCCAAAAGGATGTCCGTGAGGGCCTCATTGAACGGCAGCAGGGGCTCCGAAGAGGCCGCCGACGGTTGAAGCACTTCGGTCAGGAGGTTAGTCCTGACTGCCACCGTAGGAAGCTCAAGGTATAAGGCCTCAGCTGCCCTATGCCACACCACTGCGTATGATGCACCCTCCTCCATAGACACGGTAGGGGGAGAAAGCATGCCAAGGTCTGGAGAGGTGTCCAGACCACTGGCCTCACCAAACTCCTCTCTCCAGTCTGGTTCTTCTAACTGGTCTGCCAGAGGGTCCACAGACCCCTCCCAGTCCTCCTCACCCTCCTCTAGTAGCCACTCAGGGCGATAGGTAACACCAGGGGAGAACAGTGGTACAAAAATACCTGTCGGTGCCGGTCCCGACGTCAGTCAACGCCGGTCCAGCTCTGTGTCCACACCGAGGAGGAGGATGGGGTCGACGTCGGCTGGGGACACAACCGACGTCGGAGGGGGCGGAGGTGTCGCCACTGGATTCGGTGCCGGAGAAGGGGTCACGAGGTCGACCGGCGCCGATCCGGATCCAGGCCTGGATCCCTGGGGGCTCTGCGGCGCCGGAGCCAAAGCCGCCGGCTTCGAAGGCCTAGAGCCCCCAGCCGAGTCCACGGGGCCCTAAAGCGTGCCGGCGGAGTCGGGCTGCTCAAAGATCAAGTGGAGGGCTTCGTAAAAACTACAAAGTTGAGCAGGGGTCGCTCCGGCTCCCGGAAAGGGAGGGAGGCTCGGGGTCGACCAAACAGGCTCCGCGGGTGGAGCCGGACGACTACCTTCCGCAACCCGCGTCGTGTCGGCCGACAGACGGGGAGAACGCGAAGAGCGACAATGCTTCTTCGCCTTCTTTTTGTGCTTCGACTTACCCGAAGACTTCGACAATGAGTGGTGGTGATGGCTCCGCGACCGGTCCCACGACCTCCCTCTCGAGCGGGACCTCAAGCGGCACGGAGCAGACTGCCGGGCCTCGAGAAGCTTTTGGGACTGCTCCCACAAAGACTCCGGGTTCATGGCCCGGCAGTCAGAGCACGACTTCGGGTCGTGGTCGCGCTCCAAACACCAAAGGCACACGAGGTGCGGGTCCATAACCGACATCAATTTGCGACAGGAGTCCCAAGCCTTGAAGCCGGTTTGAGGACGGGACATCCCTACGTGCACGACGAGTCGAACGACTCGAAAAGATGTCGACAAAAAGAGTCAAAAAGTGACTCGAGGTACCGCTCTCTCCGGATCTGCGCTGGCTGGCGCGGAAAAAGAAAGAACTGACGTCAGCGCGCGAGGGTGGCGTCTAAGTAGATACCGCGACGTCATCCCGGCGACCACGACACCAACGACGAACGCGGAGTCGACCAACGCAACCTACCGACGCGCAGAAGAAACATTCTCCGGATCCAGTCTGACGCCTGGGGGTAATTCTAAGGTGAGGAATCCATAACTAATAGTCTCTTTCAGATAGTCACTGTACTATACATGTTTGCAATACTTGTTCTTTCTTCCACAGGATAACTATTTATCTCTAATGCCTAAACATATATAAAGATACTTGCTATTTGTATAAATTGGTGTGGATCTCCTTCTTGAGTTGTGTATGTCATTTATTTGCAAATGTCTCGCACCCCACTGTGTTAAGCCTAAGGCTGCTCGACCACACTACCCTCTAGCATAGCACTTTAGGATTGCATAGCAAGCCCCTGTCCACTCATAAGGGAACCCCTGGACTCTTTACATGGTATATCAGATTTTTGATGCATCACATAAGAGCCCACTTCCTACACCCAACTATAGTTAAACGATTTTATGACAAATCATGGTGTAGCCTTAATTAAACCTGTACTGAAAGTGTTTCCAACACAGTCTTTATTCCAGGAGTGGCAGTAGAAAGAGACATGGTTGTGAGGCAGATGTAAACAAACTTATCAGTATGCATATCATGCAAATACTTACCATGCCTGATATCATGATGATTTTTCTCATGATGTTATTGTCACAATCTCTTTGCTCATGTTCAAAGTCAAAAAACACCTTGTTCTCTCACACTCTGCAGCAGGGTAGTCAATTATATTCCCTCATATGTTCCTGGGAAAATCATTTTTAGATGATTGGTAGGGTTTGGGATTGCACCCAAGAAGTTGGGGCAAGCTGTGATGATACTTCGGAGAGTCGGCTGCAAATGTTGGAATTTTTGCTCTTGGCGTATCCTCCCTTGCCAGGAGAACTCATCAGGGCATCAACCCGTACATTAAAGGTAAAAAACCAGAGAGGACTGGAGGTAGTTAACACTTCCGTCTGCAACAAGTTGCGTGTATGGGTAATAGTGGTAGAATTAGCTAAAGTAGTGCCTGGTAACTATGTTTGGTTTTCCAGGGGCCAAACAGAAACCTGTAGAATAGACACAGGTCCAGTCTCTGGACTATTGATATTAAGAGTACGAGAATGGTGACTAAAAACACATCACTTCCCAAAGGATGACTGATATGATTTTGATGCTGCAGCTGACCCTGACCTTTTCTAGTGTGTAGAGGCACTCTCGATGGTCTCTATACCATAGCGTACCACTACGCTATCGGGATTGCTCAGTACAATGATTTACCACTCAAAGTTTTTGCGAATGAAAAACATTGCTACGGAGAAAAGTAGCGATGGGGCAGGAACAAGTCATACTGCACATATAGCCTTCACCAGCCTCTCAAGAGTCTGCATTAGTTGCCAGGACTAGGCAAGGATCGCCTCCTGACCAGTCACGATTGCTGATCTAGGGCATAAGAGTCTGTTTTTCCCTTTTAATCCTGACCATGTTCAAGGTCTGAGACGACCTTTCTGAAGTGAACTTCCAGCTGGATCCAAACTGGGAAAGAGATTAGGACTTCCTTTCCCTCCCCAAGGTTGCAACTTTATAGGCCTCCAGGAACCCTGCATCCTCATACCCCTAAGAAATTGTTCACAGACAGTTCATTGATCATTCATGGAACAAAGTGTGGCAAGGAGCTAAAGAAAGAGAGAGTTTGCAGGTGATCACCTGCTAACGAGAAGGAGGCACCGCAACACCAGTTCAGTGAGTGACTGTTACCATTCAAATATTGTCTAACATCGTTCCTTAAAAGTACCTTAAAGGTCTTTAGAGTCGGTCAACATGGTCTGGGATACACTCAGTGGAGGTCCTTAAATGACGGTGGACATGGGCAGAGCAAAGCTGAGACAGTAGCTGCAGCAGACCTCATCCGGTAAACATCTTGGCCGCTTTGGAAAAGTCATTATGAGTCACTGCAGAGGGAAATTGGCAGAACTAAGCTTGCATATGTCCAATACTGGTCCTTGAAATGGAGAAAAGGAGCACTGGAAGATACTGTGCAGCTGAATACTGTGGCCCCAGTGTGAAGTGTCTCAGAATTTGGATGTTTTAGGTGAATACAACCCAAAATCAATGCTCAAACTGAAAAATTGTTACAGGATTCCTAAGGTGCAAAGGAATCAATACTCAAAATGTGTCAGCTCTTGGAGAAAATTAACAGATTATACAAGTCAGCTATCAAAAAAGATAAGAAAAGGTACTATTCAGACAGAATTCAAAATGCTAAATGTGCAAATAAAGAATTCTATAAAATACTCAATGAATTTCGTAAACCAAATTGCCTAGAAGGAACTCATCCTGTTACTCAAGATTTGACAGACAAACTGGCAAATCATTACACTGACAAAGCAGACACGTTGGACTCATACTTAAAACAGAGACAAAGCACCAGCACTAACCCCTGTACAAAACAACAATCCAAGAATACTCTAACCCAGCCTCTCCGTTCCTTACAACACATCTCACACGATGAATTTAAGGACCTGGTCAAAGAAAGCAGGCCTGCCGGCAGCCCTGTTGTATTCCGCTTTAGGTGTCCGTATATAGGTTTTCCTGAAACATGTCCTTATATAGGCACAATTCGCATTGCCCTTATATAGGCATAGAATCCCAGTCCTTATTTAGGCATTAGCCGTGCAATCCAAATACAGGCAAGGTCACCGACATCCGTCCACTGTAACGTCACAACGAGTTCTTAGAAACCAGACCCTTAAGCTCTTGGGAGTTCCCCTAGCACAGGGTTATTGATTTCTCAAAGAACTCATCTATTATGCATGAACCGCTAAACCTTAAGGGTTCATTGCTGACGTCTTCTCTGTCCGACTTCACGTCAATGCTAACATTCCAAGGCACCTACCAGGTATAAATATACCTTCCCTTGCCCAAGCAAGTTAGAGGAGACCTCGACTTCAGAGGAGCCCGTATCCCGGCCTGACGCACTGAGAAGACGCTGTCATCCCTGCTCGCAGAAGAATCCAGCTTCCAGTGTTCTGACTCCCTTCGCGGGTCGTTAGAGTTCGAGTCCGGAAGGAGATTCCTACCTCTCTCATTCTCAAGGTATGGAGCTGACTAGAACCTAGAGGGACTCTTGGCATACTAGACTTAACATACTCTTAGTATACCATACTAGAGAATACTCCACCTACTTCTTACCTTTCCCTACACCTAGACTAGGTTAGGTACATTGGGGTAGAACTAGCTTAGAGAAGCATCGTATGAGTACTCGCATTTTTAGCTCCTGTTATTTATGTACGTGAATATATGCTAAAAGAATGCTAGCGCATTATTTATTTCTACTGCTTACGCTGTACATTATATATCTTGCATACTGTCTTGTGATCATAACAGCTCATATCTCTTACACGAGAAACAAGACTGTTCAATAAAACCTTTTTATTGAAACGCCGTCTATTCTTTCTGTGTAACTCTGAGGAAACTAAGCATGCACGATTAGCTGAGTGAAACGGTTATCTATTGTTTCCACGATTCTGAGAAGTATTCCGATTCTAAAAGGGAAACAAAGTTGTCATGTTTATGCGGTTGCCAGAAACTACTCCCTTCTTGTTTACAAGGAGTTTCTAGTGGCCTCTGAGCTAGCTGGCACAAAGTAATTAAGTTTAATATACTCGATAGGGACATACCGACCTCAGTCCTATGTCAAACCTATAGGGTATATTATTCCAATGCGCAGAGCCTATTAGGGAAATAGGAACTACACTACATGGCGCCCAACGGTTTGGTAAGGCACTAATTTAACGCTAGATACTGAGTAACTCAGTCGTGCTTTTCTCTCAGAGACCCCTACTCACATACTCCATAAGACGTCTGGAGTGGGTAGGGTTAAATATTCGCCAAAGCTAAATAGGACAAAACCCTATATATTAGCTATTTTGGTTTAATCAACGTTGAAGGATACAGTGTTCCAAAATATTGTGCACCTTATCTTTTGTTTACTTGAAACTTGTACTACATTTTTCAAAAAACAAATGTCCAATCACGGGGACAATAACACCGGGAACGGTGTAGCTGCGGCTCAACCAGTCGTAACAGCTTTTAACCTTACAGGTTTAAATGAAACCGAGGAGGGTGTTATAGACATCGCTCCGAAATTAAGAAGAGCCATCACTCTAAAACTTATAAAACACGGCCTACCACCAAGAGGGGGTAGAGCAGTTTTCGTGATAGAGGCACACGAATCCTTTCAGACAGAGGTATTCTATTCATGGATAGTATTTCCTGAATCAAATTCAGTAACAAGACTTTCACTTCTACAAAGAAGATGAACCACCAGAGGAATATATTCCTTTCGAGGATATTGAAATTGCACTAACATACCAAGAGCATCAGCTCTGGTTTAAAGGTGCCCTAAAACATCACAAAAACATTACCAGGCTCGGTCCACTAGGTAGACCAGGAGCAACATGGCCGATTCTAGCCGGCTACACTCCTCATCCTGACCTCGATATAATGTCAGACGAGGAATTACTTACTCAACTACAAGAGTTAATAAAAATTTACAGACAATTAGTCCAATATGTCATGCAGACTTTCACAGTCCAACCACCATTGACCATTCCAAATCAAACCCCTCAACAGGGGAATACACTAAACATTACACCACAGACTTTATACGCAGTCATGGGTAAAATGCCCACAAAACGTGAGCAAATTCCATTCTGGATAGCTCAAAAAATTACTCAAATTGAAGCAGTATTTCCAAATACTAGCCCTTATGAGAAACACAGAATCCTAACAATCTGTTTACCAATGGGGATCACACCACAACTGGAAGATTGCACCACTTGGGGCGCAGTCTTTGATGCCATCTATACTAAAACACATGGTGTTCCGTCAATTGCAGCAATACCAGATGTCCTGAAACAAATTCAAAACGAATACGGGGCAGAGCCTGCTCTGAATTTAGGTATGAAATTACTGAAAAACTTCGACCAGGTCTCAACAATAATATTATCTAATATTAAAGGGGAGGCAGCATCAATGGCGATCCGCCAACGCTTAAGGGAATTTGATGTTACAGAACATCAAACAGAACTACCCAGAATAATAGAACAATCTTATGCAGAATTAGGCAGAGATAGTTTGGGTGGAAAACCTTTGAAGCCAAAACTATCTGAAAGTCCTGAGAAGGACTCTATTAAACAAACTCCTACATCTTCTAAAAAGAAGTGGGAAACTAATAAACAAAATTCAAACGAGAAACGTTCTCAATCCCAAGGTAGGTCTCCTCAAAAGGAGCCCTCTGAAAGGAGGTATAACCTCAGGAATAGGGATAATTTAAGAAAGCCTGACAGGTATCAAGATACTGATACACGTTCTTCTCGTACCTTTCAGATCGGAAAGAAGAGGACGGTCAGAACAGAGAAGAACGCGTGAAATCCAAAGACGACAAACACATTCAGAAAAATAAACCAAAACCTCAATTCTCCAAAAAGAAGGTAGCAGGTCTGAAGATCAGACATGCTGAGAATACTGAGAACACAACTCAAGAACAGAGAATGGGCTCAGACCATGCTGGACAGTGCAGCAGAAGTCACAATAGTTCGCCAGAACCTGAAGGAACTTCTGGAGATAGTGGACTTGAATGAGTACATCACAGTAGAGACTGTAGACACCAGGGTTAGTACTCCACAAAAGTTGTATGAAATGTCCCAGTGCTGAATCTAGGATCCAGCACTGAGTAAGAAAAAGTCTCGATAACCTAACTTACCTGCTAAGTGAATTTCCTCCCATAGGATATCATTGGTGATTCTATGTGAAAAAGTTTCTAAGTGTCAACTTTTGAAATGCAATAATATTCTTTAAAAATCGTACCTTTAACCAAAACGCATTTACTCATCTGTTTTCAGGAAATGTCCCAGGGCTGAATCTAGGATCCAGTCCTGTGTTAGCAAAAGTAATCTGAAAAGTAATTAACTGCATTTTACTTAAAAAGCCCATTCAATTGAATGTACTATACCTGCAATGTGTTACAAACTGCTTACTTAAAACTGTAACCAAAACCAGTACAAGTTACACTGCAATTTTGAACTGTGTTCATACAAGTAATTTACTACTGAAAAGTATTTTTATGCTTACCCGTGCCAGGCTTGCTTGGTTCTAAAAATAAAACAGTATATTTTTTTATACAAAACAATTGGCCTAGAGTTCAGTTCTTGAGTGTGTGGATTCATTTGCTGACTGAGTGTGTACATCAAGTGCTTTACACTGTCCTCTGATACTGCCTTACTGCTCGACCAAGCTACCACTTTAGAGAGTAAGGTTCTATCTAACTTTAACCTCTGCCAAACCTCTGGAGACCCTTGGACTCTATACACACTGTACCTCACTTTGGTGCAGTATATATAGAGGCAGTTTCTTACATTGGTGGATCAGCGGTGGAATATACAACTTGCATTTGTTGGGCTACTTGGTTACCACCTGATCACACGACAGAACTCTTAAATTGCCTTTAGAATTCTGATTTTTTCAAATTGGCATTTTTTTCCCAAACTACTAAAAGTCTTGTTAGGGCCTTGCTTAAGTCCCTTTAGAATTTTAGAAAATAAAAAGTCACTATAGTCAAGGGCAGAGGGGTTAGAACTTTTTGTTAGAATGTCTCAAGAAAAGAACCCAGCTATTAGTGAAGATAATAATGACATGCAGGACATGGTTGAGGAGCTCGACCTCACCCCTTATCTTCACTTGTCTTTCAAAGAGATAAGGTCCTTATGTAAACTTAAAAATATACCAATGGGCCAGCATCCAACCAAACAAGGGCTCCAGGAGCTCCTGGCCGAGTATGCCAAGGCCCACCAATCTGAAAATGGTGATGACCAATCAGATGAGGAAAGGGATGAGGATGATAGGGCTGGTAACCCACCTCCAATAATCCCTAGGGAGGAAAGGGACCCCATACCCTTAACTCCAAGAATCAACCTCTGTGGACCTAGAGGCCACACAGGTGGTTCAGGTCCCAGGGAGGACATTGAGGACAGCCTCAATGAGGAGGACAACCTTTTAGCAAGGTTGGCCAACAGACTGGATCTAGAGTCCAGACTCCTGGCTCTAGAGAAGGAAAGAAAGGAGATGGGTTTAGCACCCATCAATGGTGGCAGCAATACAAATAACAAGGATAAAGAGCAGTCTTCTGATCCTAAAATCCCCAAAGGGATTGTCCCTAAATTTGAGGAGGGTGATGACATCACCAAATGGTTCACAGCCTTTGAGAGGGCCTGTGACCTGAGAAAGGTGAAGAAACCTCTCTGGGGGGCACTCCTGTGGGAACTGTTCTCTGGTAACTGCAGAGACAGGCTTCTGACCCTCTCTGGGCCAGATGCAGGGTTCTATGATCTCATGAAGAGAACTCTGAGGGATTTGGACTCACCACTGAGGAGTACAGAATTGGATTCAGGGGGGCTCACAAAACCCAGAACCAGTCCTGGATTGATTTTGTAGACTACTCAGTAAAGACACTGGATGGTTGGTTAACTGGACACAATGTGCATGACTTTACTGGACTTTACAATTTGTTTATGAAGGAACATATATGAAGTAATTGCACAAATGAAAAGTTACATCAGCATTTGGTAGACCTAGGACTAATTTCTCCCCAAGAATTGGGAAAGAAGGCAGACCACTGGGTCAAGACTAGGGTGACAAGGACAACCCCTGGGGGTGACCAGAAGAAGGTGGTTACAAAACCTCCCCAGGGGAAAGGTGGTGAGAATCCCCAAGATAAAAAGTCTGAGTCTTCCAAAGGGCCCCAAAACCTGTACAGGGGGTGGGTCCCAAACTACTCCCTATGTGCCACAGCCCTATAGGGGGAAGAACTTTGATCCCACAAAGGCCTGGTGTAACAACTGTAAGAAGTTGGGACACTTAACTGTAGACAAGTCTTGCCCTCACAACAAGGCCCCTAGTTCCACAAGTACAGCTACTTCTGGGGTGGCAAGTCTACAGATGGGATCAACAGTGTGCCCAGAGCAAATCAGGATGCACACTGAAGCAGTTCTAGTTTCAGAGGGGGAAGTTGAGTTTGCCACTGTAGCTGTGTGGCCACCCAACTTAAAGAAATACTTACAGTACCCTTGGATCAATAGAACTAGGATAGAAGCTCTGAGGGATACAGGTGCCAGTGTCACTATGGTGAGAGAGACACTGGTTTCCCCTGAGCAATATTTGATTGGGCGTACTTACCCAGTCACCAACGCGGACAGTGTTACCACTAATCATGCAATGGCTATGGTGACATTAGACTGGGGGGGGGGGGGTTACTGGCCTGAAACAGGTAGTGGTCTCTCCAAAGCTACCAGCTGCATGTCTGCTTGGCAATGACCTGGAAACCTCAGCCTGGGCTGAGGTTGAACTAAAAACCCATGCAGCAATGCTGGACACCCCTGAATTGGTGTGTGTAAAAACAAGAGCACAGAGCAAAAGGCAGGGTGAAGAAATAGTGTTGGAGCCTGAAAGATTGGCCCAACCTACCAAGAGAAAAGGTAAGAAGACTGGGGGACCAGCTTCTATACAGCCAAAGGATCAGGGCCCCTCTCATCAGGGAGAGGACTTGGACACCCCAGAGGGAACTGAGCCCATGGAGCTTGACCCTTACCAGGTTGAACTCCTGGGCCCAGGGGGACCCTCTAGGGAAGAGCTGTGCCAGGGGCGGGAAGACTGTCCCACTCTTGAAAGCCTGAGGCTGCAAGCTGTTTCAGAAGCAAAGGGAGATGTCAGTGGTATCCACAGAGTTTATTGGGAAGAGGGATTACTGTACACTGAGGCCAGAGACCCCAATCCTGGAGCCACCAGGAGAGTGGTAGTGCCACAGAAGTACAGGGAGTTCCTCCTAACTTTAGCTCATGACATCCCCCTAGCTGGACATCTGGGCCAAACCAAGACTTGGGAAAGGCTAGTTAGCCACTTTTACTGGCCCCAGATGCACCAAAAGGTGAAGGAGTTTGTCAGCTCCTGTGTTACCTGTCAGGCCAGTGGCAAGACAGGTGGCCACCCAAAGGCCCCCCTGATACCACTGCCTGTGGTGGGGGTTTCCTTTGAAAGGGTAGCTGTGGACATAGTGGGTCCACTTGAACCTCCCACAGCCTCAGGGAACAAATTCATACTAGTGGTAGTGGATCATGCCACTAGGTACCCTGAAGCAATCCCACTTAGGACTACTACAGCTCCTGCAGTAGCCAAGGCCCTCGTTGGTGTCTTCACCAGGGTAGGGTTTCCTAAGGAGGTGGTTTCAGACAGAGGTTCTAACTTTATGTCTGCTTACCTGAAACACATGTGGAAGGAATGTGGAGTGCAGTACAAGTTTACTACACTCTATCATCCACAAACCAATGGCCTTGTTGAGAGATTTAACAAGACATTGAAAGGCATGATTATGGGGCTCCCTGAGAAACTCAAAAGGAGATGGGATGTCCTCTTACCATGTCTGCTTTTCGCTTACAGAGAAGTGCCACAGAAGGGAGTAGGTTTCTCACCCTTTGAACTTCTGTTTGACCATCCTGTGAGGGGACCACTTTGTCTTGTAAAGGAGGGCTGGGAGAGGCCTCTCCAAGAACCCAAACAAGATATTGTGGACTATGTGCTTGGCCTAAGGTCCAGAATGGCTGAGTACATGGAAAAGGCATCCAAGAATCTTGAGGCCAGCCAGGAGCTTCAGAAGCACTGGTATGACCAAAAAGCTGCACTCGTTGCATTTCAACCTGGGCAACAGGTGTGGGTGTTGGAGCCAGTGGCACCAAGGGCACTCCAGGACAGATGGAGTGGCCCTTACCCTATCCTGGAGAAAAAGAGTGAGGTCACCTACTTAGTTGACCTGGGCACAAGCAGGACACCCAAAAGGGTTATCCATGTGAACCGCCTAAAGCTCTACAATGACAGGGCTGACATCACCATGCTGATGGTGACTGATGAGGAGCAGGAAGCAGAGAGTGAACCTCTCCCTGACCTCCTCTCATACAGCCCAAAAGATGGGTCAGTTGATGGAGTTGTCTTTTCAGACACCCTCTCTGCCCAACAGCAGACTGACTGCAAGCAAGTCTTGCACCAGTATGCTAAGCTCTTTTCCTTGTCCCCTGGTCTGACAAACTGGCGTACCCATGATGTGGACACTGGTGACAGTGCACCTGTCAAAAACAAGATCTATCGACAGTCAGACCAAGTCAAGGAAAGCATCAGAGCGGAGGTCAGCAAGATGCTGGAGTTAGGGGTTATTGAACCCTCTGAGAGCCCCTGGGATAGCCCAGTGGTTCTGGTCCCCAAACCTCACCCACAGGATGGAAAGAGAGAAATGAGGTTTTGTGTGGATTACAGAGGGCTCAACTCTGTCACCAAGACAGATGCTCACCCTATCCCAAGAGCAGATGAGTTGATAGACAAATTGGGTGCAGCCAAATTCTTAAGTACCTTTGACTTAACTGCAGGGGACTGGCAGATTGGCATGGCACCAGGAGCAAAAGAGAAAACAGCATTCTCCACACCTGATGGGCACTATCAGTTCACTGTTATGCCCTTTGGTTTAAAGAATGCCCCTGCCACCTTCCAGAGGTTGGTGAATCAAGTCCTTGCTGGGTTGGAGTCCTTTAGTGCAGCTTATCTTGATGATATTGCTGTCTTTAGCTCCACCTGGCAGGATCACCTGGTCCACCTTGGGAAGGTTTTAAAAGCCCTGCAAACTGCAGGCCTAACTATCAAGGCATCCAAATGCCAGATAGGGCAGGGCACTGTGGTGTACTTGGGCCACCTTGTTGGTGGAGGCCAGGTACAGCCCTTACAGCCCAAGATCCAGGCCATCCTGGACTGGGCAGCTCCAACAACCCAGACCCAAGTCAGGGCATTCCTTGGCTTGACTGGGTACTACAGGATGTTTGTGAAGGGCTATGGGTCCATTGTGACTCCCCTCACAGAACTCACCTCCAAGAAAATGCCCAAAAAGGTTAACTGGACAGTTAGTTGCCAAAAGGCTTTTGACACCCTGAAAGAAGCAATGTGCTCAGCACCAATTCTAAAAGCTCCAGATTATGCCAAGCAGTTCATAGTGCAGACTGATGCCTCTGAGCTAGGGATAGGAGCGGTCCTATCCCAGACCAATGATGAAGGCCAAGACCAACCTGTTGCTTTTATAAGCAGGAGGCTTCTCCCCAGAGAGCAGCGTTGGAGTGCCATTGAGAGGGAGGCCTTTGCTGTGGTTTGGTCCCTGAAGAAGTTGAGACCATACTTATTTGGTACTCACTTCCTAGTTCAAACTGACCACAGACCTCTCAGATGGCTAATGCAAATGAAAGGGGAAAATCCAAAACTTTTGAGGTGGTCCTTCTCCCTACAGGGAATGGACTTTGAAGTGGAACACAGACCTGGGACTGCCCATGCCAATGCAGATGGACTTTCCAGGTTCTTCTACTTAGACAATGAAGACTCCCAAGGGCAAGGTTAGTCTCATCATCTTTCGTTTGGGGGGAGGTTGTGTGAGAAAGTGCCCTCTTTCTTGCATGGTATGCCCCCACTTTTTGCTGAATTGCTGATGTGCTTTGACTGAGTGTGCCCTGGGCTCCTGCCAATCAGGTACCCAGGGGCCTGTGTTCCTTCCCTAAAACTGCATTGAAGCCTAAACCCAATTGGCATCTCTGGCCACAGGTAGGCCCCTGGTAAATGGTACCACAGGTACCCAGGGCACTGTGACCAGAGAAGGTCCCCAAGGGCTGCAGCACTTATTGTGCCACCCTTGGAGGCCCTGTACCCTGACACACACACACACACTCTGCCTTTGCAGGCTGCGTGTCTTGGTGCAGAACAAAGTGAAGAGTCGACATGGCACACACCCCTGTGTGCCATGCCCACAAACCACTGCCCTGGCATCCATCAGTCACCCCTCTAGCTGGGTGCCCTATGCCAGTGGTGAGGGTACAGGTGCATGAGCTCTGTACCACTACAGTACCCAGGTCCATTCCTGGGCACTGTAAGTGCAGTGCTGCCATTAAGAGTATATGGTGCTGGGAGCTTGTCATCACGAACTCCACAGCACCATAATGGCTGCACTGAAGACTGAGAAGTTTGGTATCAAACTTCTCAGCACATTAAACCCACACTGATGCCAGTGTGGGATTTAATGTAAAATGCACGACAGAGGGCATCTTAGAGATGCCCCCTGAAACTCGACCAACTCCCAGTGACCCGACTGAGTGGCTGCCGAGGCTGCCACCACCAGACATGTTTCTGAACCCCTGGGTCGAGAGCTTGCCGCTCTCGGGGGCCTGAAACAATGCACATCCTGGGACGAGGTGCCAAGCCTCCTCCCCCAGGATGGGCAGGGTTCACAAAGGAGAAGCTTCAAAGGCATACCGCCTTTGTGAGCCTCTCCAGACCACTTGCTGTACTCAGCAACTGGTCCCCACTGGTTCTACCCCCCCCACTTTGGGCGGGAGACCCGGCGGGAAAAACAAAGTGAGGAAGAGAGGTGTGCCCACCTCTGCCAACTCCACCCCTAAGGTGGAGGAGGCGAGGTGAAGCACAACCTTGAGTCCCCGCCATCTTGAGGATGGGGGGACCCAGCCAACCCAGGACAGGCTCCTGCCCCCTCCCACTGGAGAGTGGCAGAATAGGGGGTGTACCCACCCCAGGGAAGGGACCCATTGGTCCCTGCCCTTTACCTACCTGTAACGCCCCTAAATTTAGTATTTAGGGGCACCCTGAACCTTCCTTCCTCAGATCCAGCAACAACAAGAAAAGGGAGAAGAAGAAGGACGAGAAGCCGTGCAGAGCTAACAAGAGGACGACGCCCACTGACTTGGCCCCAGCCCTACAGGCCTGTCTCCCCTCGAACCTGCTCCTGCAAAACCCCGGCGTGTCCAGCGGCCAGCAACCTCAAAAACCCCGGAGGACCTGCCTGCCTTCACTTTCCAAGCTGTTTCTCCCGTGGGCACCGGACGTGTTTGAACTGCAGCTTCTGGTGCCAGCCAGGAACCGCGAATCCCGCACACTCTGCACCCGCCGAATCCGGCCCGAGTGGGCAAATATCCAGAGGAGGTCCCCCCGGCGATCCTGACCCGAGATCCTGCGACCCCTGACCTGCCTCAAGCCTCCTGACGACGCCTGCAGCCTCAATCCAGAGGACCCCCCCATACCGCGACCAGAGCGGGTAAGAAAATCCGACGTCCCAAGGCACCCCTGCACCCGACGCCCCACGGCCTTGTGTGCCCAAACCAACGGTGTCTAACCAACCCTCTACATCCCAACTTACCCCTCGAATGGTGGTAGCTCCTGGAAGATCCTCGTCCCCGAGCCTGCAGTGTTTCTTTGTCCCGGAGAATCTCCATTGAAATCAACAGGGCACCCGACCTCAAAACAGCACCCTGCACCCGGCCGCCCTAGTGCCGCAGAGGGTGCCCCTTTGGTGCTAACTTGGTCCCCAACGTGCCCGGAGCTTAACCCTAGGAGCTTTGCTCCCACAACCCCGTGGCCTGCTTGCCAGCAGCCACCAACCGGAGTCCCCCTATCCTCCATAGGATAACATTGGGCCTCAACACTCTGCACCCGGCCGCCCTAGTGCCGCTGAGGGTGCAACAACAGTGCATCACTGACCCTGGGAGACCCCGGAGTCTAACCCCAGACCCTAACTCAAAAGACCGATTACTTACCTCGAAACCGATAACTCATTTTTCCTCATAGAATAACATTGACACTTTTTCTCCCAAAAAGTTTCGAAGTGTCGACTTTTGAAAACTACAAATATTCCTTAAAAATCAGCCGAATAACAAAAACGCATTTTCTCAACTGTTTTC
This sequence comes from Calotriton arnoldi, assembly GCA_963921515.1. NCBI lineage: Eukaryota > Metazoa > Chordata > Amphibia > Caudata > Salamandridae > Calotriton > Calotriton arnoldi. The sequence continues at coordinate 942,621 of CAWUFW010000214.1, read as the reverse complement.
AGGAAATGTCCCAGTGCTGAATCTAGGATCTAGCACTGAGTAAGAAAAAGTCTCGATAACCTAACTTACCTGCTAAGTGAATTTCCTCCCATAGGATATCATTGGTGATTCTATGTGAAAAAGTTTCTAAGTGTCAACTTTTGAAATGCAATAATATTCTTTAAAAATCGTACCTTTAACCAAAACGCATTTACTCACCTGTTTTCAGGAAATGTCCCAGGGCTGAATCTAGGATCCAGTCCTGTGTTAGTAAAAGTAATCTGAAAAGTAATTAAGTGCATTTTACTTAAAAAGCCCATTCAATTGAATGTACTATACCAGCAATGTGTTGCAAACTGCTTACTTAAAACTGTAACCAAAACCAGTACAAGTTACACTGCAATTTTGAACTGTGTTCATACAAGTAATTTACTACTGAAAAGTATTTTTATGCTTACCCGTGCCAGGCTTGCTTGGTTCTAGAAATAAAACAGTATATTTTTTTATACAAAACAATTGGCCTAGAGTTCAGTTCTTAAGTGTGTGGATTCATTTGCTGACTGAGTGTGTACATCAAGTGCTTTACACTGTCCTCTGATACTGCCTTACTGCTCGACCAAGCTACCACTTTAGAGAGTAAGGTTCTATCTAACTTTAACCTCTGCCAAACCTCTGGAGTCCCTTGGACTCTATACACACTGTACCTCACTTTGGTGCAGTATATATAGAGCCAGTTTCTTACACTCTTTACCCCCCCCCCCCCCAACATAAGATCCACGGACAGCCACCTTATCTTCAGAAAACTGCTCAATAATTGGCTCTTCCCCACATAAGCACCATACGCAAACAGAAATTTACAGCATATCCCTCTGTATATAATCATTTATTTTTACTATAAATATGTACCTATCTTTGTGTATTGCTTTGTATAAACATGCAGAATAATTATGTTTAATAAAAAAGAAAAAAAAATTAAGGTACACTAACACTTGAAAACAGGAGTTTAACTTGTGCATCTTTGGTCTACATGTACTTCTTCCATTGTGCATCTATGTACCTTCCATGTACTTGGATCTGTGTGTTTGTTACTTTCCTCCTGAAAAGTATATCCAATGCACTACCCTATTTCTCATCCTGTACCTCTATCAATATCTTTAATCTACATATACCTACCTCCTTTATGCATCTATATACTTTCAATGTACTTATGGATCTATATATTTATCACTTTCTTCTAATTCAGCATATCGAATGCACTACCCTATTTCTCACCCTATACTTCTCTCAATATATCTTCTAACCCAACTTTCTGACTAATCTCAAACTTCTTTCTACTGCTCTTTCCAATGCACTACCCTATTTCTCACCCTATACATCTATCAATATTTCCTTTACACCCACTCTCTCATTTATCCCAGACCCCATACCACTACTATGATCCCCAAAATAACCCTTTCTAGACTCTCCCTTACTCTACCCCTCCTTGCATCATCGGACACCTCTTTTACTATACCGATCCCCAAAACAAACCTTTCTAAACTCTTCCCTCTGACTCTTCCCCTCCACAACCCCTTTTTACTCATCCAAAAGCCTCCTCCTACTGCTATGAACTCAAAAAAAAAAAAAAAGAAATATCAAAATCCTTCACTCTCCTATTCCTCCACTATCTTTTTCAATCAAAATAGACTAACACGTTCACTTCTCAAATTTTATATTCCACTATACTAATTCACCACTAATCCTTTATGGGTTCCAGAGTAGCGCGCTACTCTCCAATAAAGCGCTTCAACACCCCATCAGGGTTACAAGCGCTATATAAATGCAAACCTTTTCCCTTTTCTACCCCTCCCCAACCCTTCTCAATCCAAATAACTGACTAACATATCCACCACTCAAATTACTTCATATTTCACTATACTAATTTTCAACACTAATCCTTTTATGGGTTCCGGAGTAGTGTGCTACTCGCCAGAAAAGCGCTTCAACACCCCTTTTCAGGGGTAACAAGCGCTATATGAATGCAAACCTTTCTCCCCCTTCTATCCCTCCGCTATCCTTCTCACTCCAAATAACTGACTAATATCCACCACTCAAATTACTTTCATATTGCACCATACTAATTCACCACTAATCCTTTATGGGTTTCCGGAGTAGCGTGCTACTGCCCAAAAGGGGTAACAAGCGCTATATAGATACAAACCTTTGTTTCCTCTTCTATCCTTCCGAATCCAAATAACCGACTAACCTATCCACCACTTTAATTACTTTCATAGTTCACTATACTAATTCAACACTAATCCTTTATGGGTCCCGGAGTCGCGTGCTACTCGCCGAAAAAGCGATTTGACGCCTCGCCAGGGGTAGTAAGAGCCATATAAATGCAATTACAATACTCCGGCATGGACCTGTCATGGGGAATCTAGCAAGATTGCAGAAAGCCAACGCATCAACAATCTCCGAAATCATAGAAGAACCCAAGGCCCATTGTCTTTTGCTGCGAGAGCAGCTATGGACTGCGGCACGACAAAATAAATCATGCAGTGTAAAAGGGATGACTTCATGACCAGACCGTCACAACACCATTGAAAATGGATGGTTGTAGGAAAAAACGTCTTTACTTCTATTTCAGTAAATGCAGTTTGTAGTTACTAGCAAGGTCCTACTAAGCTCACAGTCACAAAGGGAAAGTATGCTTCTGTTTTAACCCAAAGTAGGCAAGAACTCCATTTACGAGGATCTCCTGTGGCTCTGTGCCAAACCTATCCACAACTTCTCTAGATCAATACCGAGCTAAATAGTAGGGGTGGGCAAAACTCATAGAATTTCACTCCGCAGAATTCCAAGAGTTACATCAAAATCTGCGAAATTCCACAGAGTTCAGCCAACCAGTGAAAAAATGCATGCTGCACTGCTGTAGGAAGCTGGCTCTGTATATACTATACCAAAGTAAGGTATAGTGTGCACAGAGTCCAGTGGAACCCCAAAGGTAGGCAGAGGTAAAAGTAGATAATACCTTACTCTCTATTTGCGGTAGTGTGGGCGAGCAGTAAGGCCTTATCAGAGGATAGTGTTAAGCATTTATTGTACACACTCAGGCAAGAAATATCACACACTCAAAGACCAATTTGTTTGTATAAAAATATTATTTAGTTGTATTTCATTTCTAGAACCAATCCAGCCCTGATGCAGGTAAGTGAAATACTACTTTGCAAAAACAATACAGTTGAATGCAGTTGTATGTACTTGTTTTGTATACAGGTAGGTCAATTATTTATAAACACTTGTGATTACTTTTTCGTTACTTTGCAGGTACTGTAGAATTACTTTTTTGATTACTTTTCAGATTACTTTTCCTACTCAGTGTGATATGCCTAGATATCACACTGGGACTTTTCCTAGATGAAAGGTAAGTAAAACAGTTTATCTCAAAACACAGTTTCCTAGGTTCCCATACAAAACACCCTCCATACTTAAAACGTTTTTCAGAGGAAAACGGTCAATGCAATCCTACGGAGGAAAATAGGGTTATCGTTTTGCAGGTAAGTAAACGGTCTTGAGGGGTGAGTTTCTGGGGTTAGACCAAGGGTTCCCCCAGGGTCAAGGATGCACTCTCAGCTCCCATAGCAGCACTAGGGCGGCCGGGTGCAGAGTGCGGAGGCCCAATGTTCTCCAATGGGGGATAGGAGGCCTCCGGTTTGTGGCTGCTCACGAGCAGGCCACAGGTCTTTGTTGGAGCAAAGCTCAGGGCAAAGGGGGATCCAATTTAGCACACAAGGTGCACCCACAGCGGCACAGGGGCGGCCTGGTGCAGGGTGCTGTTTTGGCATCGGGTGCCCTGTTGTTTTCAATGGGGATTCTCCGGTTGCAACAAACACTGCAGGCTCGGGGACGAAGATCTTCTGGAGGCGACCACCAGTTGGAGAGGTAAGTTTGGATGTCGAGGGATGCCGTGACACCGTCGGTTGGGCCACACATGGCCGTGGGGCGTCGGGTGCAGGGGTGTCTATTGGCGTCTGGTTTTTCTTACCGGCGCCGGTTGCGGTCAGGGGGATCCTCCAGAAAGGGGCTGCAGGCGTCGGTTGGAGAAGTAGGTCAGGGATCACCAGATCCCAGGTCAGGATCGCCGGGGAGACCTCCTAGGGGTGTTGGGCCACTAAAACTCGGGCCGTGGGCGTCGGGTGCAGAGCAGTTCAGATTCGCAGATTTGGCCGGAGCCAGAGTCTGTTGGTGAGCAAATCCGGTGCCCCAGATTTGCCCCTGAAGAAGGGACACACAGTCCCGAAATGCATTGGGCACTATGTATAACCTTCGAACGTGTACCTGCAAATATGGTTGTCTGTTTGCTTTTGGTATGATTTTTTGAGACAGAATATGCACATATGAATGTACTATAATATTGTTTATTGCGGGAGTCAGCATTGGAAATATAAAGGATACCAATATTGTATTTGGAAGTGTGATAATTTGCAAAGAGAAATATTGTTATTTGGTGTATTTATTTCATTGTGATGCACACCTTGTCCAAGTCGCTATAACTCGGCCATACTTGGAGTTATTTGACGAGTGACAGGCAGCACCCAGAAGGCGTAACACACAGATCGTAATCATTTGATTATCAAGGTTTAACCATTTGTAAATAGGTGTGTGCAATCTACTTCTATTCTTTGTCACACAGGGATGGGTGCCATGTCGAGTCTTCACTTTGCTCTGCACCAAAACACGCAGCCTGCAATGGCAGTGTGTGTGTAAAGGTACAGGGCCTCGAAGGGTGGCACAATAAGTGATGCAGCCCTCAGAGGCCTTCCCTGGTCACAGTGCCCTTGGTACCTATGGTACCTTTTACAAGGGACTTACATGTGGCCAGAGAGTTGCCAATTGGGTTTTGCAACAGTACAGTTTAGGGAAAGAACATGGGCCCTGGGTACCTGGTTGGCAGGAACCCAGGGAACACTCGGTCAAAGTGCATCAACATTAGGCAAAAAGTGATGAGCAACCATGCAAAAAGGGGCACTTGCCTACACTGGGTACCTGTTTGGCAGGAACCCAGGGGACACTTAGTCAAAGAGCATCAACATTAGGCAAAAAGTGGGGGGCAACCATGCAAAAAGGGGCACTTTCCTACAACTGCGATTTTGCGACAGTAGTGCTTTCGCACTGAAATATCTGCACAAACTGCACCACGCGGTGCACAAGAGCGCGTGGCCGTTCAAGTTGATTTTGCTGCCTCTCAAGTATAAAATCTACTGAAGAAGTAACCCTCTGTCCGCGAGAGCTCCCGCGAGTGTTACAAAATTGCGGCAGAAGGCTTCCTAGCGACTGAAAATCACGCTAGTGGACACCAAATCTCGCTCGCCAGCTAGAGACTTGGTTTGTTCCAGTTGTCATTGTGTTGTTCAAACGGGAACAAAATTCCACCTGGTCTAATTTGGCAGGAACTCCATGTTAAAGGAGCACAGCAGAGTTGCCAAATTCCTCCAATTCCGTGAGCGGAATTAAAAATTCTGCCTGGGCTTACTAAACAGAATGGGGATGTGCAGGAGGAAAGAAATTATGACATCTCTACTATACGCTGAAATCATTCTAGAGACTAACATTGCAAAAAGCATGATTGACAAGGTTGATCTATTTCTGCTGGTCATACAGCAGGGCTTCTTTAGGCCACATAATGTATTTCCCAATGTAAAAAAAGGAGACTTCTCTACTGTCTTTTTCACTAGCAAAGTTTTTTCTTTAGATCATGGTGTGATCTGTTTTCAGTACAATGAAGAGGATGGCCATGGATGTGTTGTCGGCTCAGCCTTCATTTTGTTCACTGCTTCAGAACTGCATGAAGCATTGAACTGCTTAGCCCCCCCAAAAAAAAAAAAGACTAGGAAGAAAGAAAACTTTAGTGTTGGAAATATTAGACAGTCACATATCTAACTGAACCTACTGGCATTACAGAAATCAGAAGACCGCCACTACAGAAGAATCATCAGGAATTACTAACTGTGTGAAAGTCTGCTGAAACAGGTTGCTTCACATTTACCCCCAAATCGGACTCAAGATTTTATGGGGAAGTTTAAAGTGGCAGGAGTAGCAGCAGCATATGACTCTTCAACAGCTTCAAACTCCAAAATAAACCCTGTTGTGGTCCTGCAACAACAGATTAACATCTGCATTTCTAATAAAAGATATTGGTTTACAGAGGAGTTAGGGCACGGTTAGTGGGCCTTACATATTCGTAAATCTCATTCCCCATCAGTAAGGCGCTCACGGAACTTACACATTTGTTATATTCATTCCTTATGCTTTGTTAGTAAAGTGCTAGTGGTCCTATAGCAGTCATAATATTCATTACTTTATTCTGTGTTCATAAGGTGCTAGTGGGCCTTATACACTCTTAATACTCATTCCTGTTTTTTAGGTCTCGCCTGAGCCAGCGCATGCGCTGCTCTGCGAGACATTTAGTAAACGGGCTTTAAAAAGTCTGACCACAGCTTTTTGGGTGGCATAGACCGTGCGGTTACGCGCACAATGACGAGCGGAGGCGCTATCTGGCTTTCCTCTCTTGTCATGGTGCGCGCACATCGCACACCACTCGCCCGCCTGCTTTCACTTTCCCCGTCGCGCGCGCGCACCACTCGCGTCCTTTTTTTTTTTCTTTTAGCGCGCGCCATGCGCATACGTTTAATATGCACGGCCGCTTTCATTATATTACCATGGCGGCCATGCTCCTAACTTTTCATGTGCACGGCCGCCCGCCTGTTTTTTTTTTTTTTTACATTTACTGTTTATTTTACCTGCTGGTAACTCAAAACACCGACACGCGCCACGCTTTCACTTCACCCGTTTCCCGTGCTGCCTTTAGCCCCGCCCTCCCCTCCTCATTCTTTACCCCTCCCGTTGTTTCTGTGAAGTGCTGTTAGTGCCTCAGGCAAGTGAAACATGAGGCGGCATCTTGGCGCCCACTCCCTGCCACCCACTCTCCCCTTGTCATAGTAAAGCACGTCCGTTCCTCGGGAAAGCTCAACATGAGGCGACATCACAGCTGCCGCACGTCACGCATGTTTCCATAAATCACCTTATCTCCCCGTGGCATCCTCCTCCCACACGTTGCTGCTTTTTTCACGTACAATTGGACACTATTTGAACTAAAGCTCCCCCTGGGTGTTAACTTCATCTTCATTTTGCGGACGCACTATTTTACCGCGAGCTGCCCTGAAGGTATTAAAGCACTTAATGTTGATTTTGTATCGCTGTGCAGGCTCCCTTTAATACTATGGCGGAATTGCTTGTTGTTATTTCCTGTAAGTCGCGTTCTAGCCCGCAGTGCATATCTCCTAAAACCCAACTTACAGAAAATAACAACAAGCAATTCCGCCATAGTAATAATTCAAAACGGGTGTTACTTCGCCTCCCCCCACCCGATTTGTTTTGTCTTTCCCCCGTGTTGCTTCACTTAACCCTGCTTGCCCATGGAGTGTGGGTAGCAGTTTGGAAACGGTAGGTTTAACTCTTGAATGGTTAAGTTGTTTCTGCATGCTCTATAAGTACGTACATGGCGTGAGGTTTGGGTGAAAATTAGTTACCCTTGCTTGCCCCTCTCTTGTGTCACACCTCTACAGCTGTTGACTTGACTGCCTCTTCCTGTCAGGAGTGACACAGGGAGAAAACCAAACATCGCACCTTCCAACATACAATATCGCCAACTATAAATGTGTCTTTTGTGTAATGTAACTGGTGCTCATGTAAAGCGCTCTAATACCTTCCAGACGAGTTCACGCTATAAAAGTGCAAAAACCAAAAACCCAACCTCCTTCCTGTTGCTTCTATCCCCACCGTTGTGTTCTAATGTAAATGGTGCAGTAGACTTCTTCCACTTTTGCAGGTAGGAGGATTTTGGGTCCTCATTGTAGAGAAACTGTTTCAGAGGTAGTTTGCAGAGGTGTACTCAAAATAGGACTGCACGTCATGCAGCTTTAGAAAGTGTCTCTGGGAACTCTGTAATTGCCAGATACAAACCAGGCAAAAAAGTGTAGCCCTTTTATCTGTCATTGGCGCGGTCATAAAAGCTCCACGGCGGACAATCCTTAATTGTGGTGTATGTGAAGGACGGTGTGAGTGGTAGGTGGGACAGCTGCATTTGTGGAATAAATGAACAAGGGGGAGTTTCTTTAAAAATCTAAATTCCTTTATATCTGTAATCCTAATCTTAGCAGCAACAGGAGATCTCAGTGCTCGTTTCATTTGCAGCGAACACACAGCTGGCTGCTGTGAGCAGTGTAATTGGAACAGTGTTTCTACTTGCCTGCCACTCATTTCTATAATTGGCCACAGTTAGCCACTACATAATCGCATTACAAAATAAAACATGCATTTGCAATGCAATAGGTCTCGCATTAATGAATGTTTGAGTTATTGGCGTTGCTAATAATAATGCAACGCCAATAGCTCAAACTTCCAGTAATGCGAGACCTATTGCATTGTAAATGCTTGTTGCTTTAGTAAGGCATATGGTTGCTCATCTGCCCATTGAAGGCCATCACTGCCAAGTCATTCAGGTGAACCGATGGTACTCCAACACTAACTTACAAAGCTTATTCCTATTAGAGCTTTCATACTGATTCTTTCGAAAAACACAAACATGGTATTCATTTTACAAACAAGTTGTGTGACCAATGCAAACAAGGATCTAAACTTACTCAGAGACACTCATAAGCCAGAATTCACCTTTAATTAAGATGAAACAAAAATAAAATGACATACCTTCTGGGAACTGCAGACAAGTGTCCGATGTGTCAGGGGTCAATACTTTAGCCTTCTCTGCATCTGAGTCAAGGCACTGTTTAGGTGCGGAATGTTCAACACGGGAGAGCAACTCTTGCACCTGGGGCATGTTGATGTCTGTCTGTGTACCTGCTGTAGACCTCTGAATCCTTCTCTTCTTTGAAATGGCTAAGTCTCTAAACAGTTTTTTCTTCACTGCAGCCGTTTTCCTTGCCAGTATCATAGCTCTCACAGACTCATCTGCCATATCTTGGGGCGACCTACAGTATGCATCAGCCTGGACCTTGGCGTCCATTGTGGCTCGTTTCAATTTTTGCATTTCCAACATCTTGTACCTGTAATATTTATATTCTGCACTTGTTTCATCAAACAAAAACCTGCAATAAAACACAGGGAAAACAATGTGAAACACAGTTAAAAACTGTAAAAACTAAAGAAAATTACTGAAATAATAAACTACTGTACAGAGGAGAACCATTCATTCATTCTCCTGCAAAGGTTTTGTTGATAAAGAAATGACACTCAATGCACTAATTATTCACCTTGAATTTTCAAAATAAATTATGGCAGAAGCAAAACTTACTAAAAGAGAAGCTTCTTTTAGTGGGGCTCAATGTTAAGGTTTTAAAAGTTTAAAGTAGTTTTTAATGACCTCATAAAGCCCTGTGCCAGGCACTAAGGCTAGAACTTAAAACACACACCAGCTAAACCCAATGTATGTGCTTTCTAAACAGCAGAGAGAACCCGTCTCCAGGGGTAGCCTTGGTATAAGAAGTGCACAGACAGTGCAAAAATACCTGCGCTAAACTGGCCCTTTACTGGCATCATTAAAGGGACAAAGCTTGTTGGAAGAGATATCAATGAAGTTATTCACCACTCTCACGCGTTAGTCTTAGGCTTTCCCATCTTTATTTTTCTTTAGTAGGCGCTCTCTCCTTACCTCCCATAAACCTTGGGTGCAGAGAAGCAAGACACTCCTCTGGCTAAGTTTTCAAATGCATCATAACGAATGCTACCTCAACACCTGATACTTGTCACACACCTTAAGCACCTATTCACTCGGTCTCTAACAAAGTGCCTCAAATTTATTTGCTATGTTATGTATATTCAGTGAGTGCACATAAACATGAGCATCTTGGCGTTACTGAATCACACTTCATGACTTAGTTTTCTTCTTCCCAATTAGACCCTTAACTGGAATTCAACCTCTTTCGAATACATGAATTGATGTATTCCAGTTTTTGGTGCCAAGCAATTTCTGCTGGTAATAGTCACCGGAGTAAAATCTACTGTTTTCGGAGCTGCAGCTCCAGAGAAAGAGATCCATGGAAAATACATGTAGAATACATCTCCAAGTTCTGGCCATCTCATCAGAGGTCCCTGTGTGGCCTCTCGCCGTCACAGAGCTACCAGTAGGACACCTCTAAGACTCAGATTGCCTTGACTTTGACAAAGACCTTGACAGTGAAGATACAGCCAAAGCCAGAGAAGTTCTCAACGCCTTTGAAGATGAATGCCCCGATGTTAACTGTCACATCACCAACTGTCTCGAAATTCAAAGAGAGCATAAACTTAGGCGATTTGGTTGAACTCCCTTCCAGTTCCTGAGACAGAAGAGCAGACAAACCTGGGTGGTTCAAAACGGCAATCAACATCCGAATATTTTTGGGCTGATCACACCTTGTGGATCAAATTAGACTAATTGTGCCAACTTTCTTACCATGAAAGAAAATTATTGTTATGGAGAAGGCCGGGAAAGATATTGTTAAAAAGAAAATGAGTGTAATCCTTCGTTTCCAGGGTACGAGAGAAGGAGATAAGCAATGAAATTCTACTGAAACAAAAACAGAAAGCCAAATTCGAACGAGCAATAACACAGAACCTTGTTGCAAAGCTAAATAACATTTCTCAAACCCCCCTTTAGCAATTCTGACTTACTCACCAAAATTGTGGCTTGCCGTCATCATTGCCATTTAGATTCCAATTTTTAACATTGTACTCCAGCAGACTGTCAATTGTTTGTATAGACACTGGATCAGCAGTTCTTTCACCTGAAGGCACAGATTTAGAAAAGTTGGAATAGGTAGTTTGCTCACAGTCATGTTAGCAATCAATCAGAGTGAACCTGGTTAACAGACAACGCTGGCCAATGAAACTGCATGGTTGGAGTCTCCTGTGATCCATGGGAGCATATACAACAAGGACCAAGTCTTTCACATCCTGTGACTTTTGTGGAAAGAAAATTAGGGGAGGCGAGAAGGGTAGGACGCACAATGCATGTAGTTTCAGTAACCTAAAATTCAATATAGTTGGACATTCATGACTCACTAAGTAAAAAAAAAAAAATCTCATTACTTCTTGCCTTTGTCCTTTCTTTTTATTTAATGCTTTAAGTGATGCATTTCTCCGTAAATAAAAAGCAATGAAGTTGAGGTCAATGTGCCTCACGAAACAAGGGAGAGGTCCACTTTTGGGATGTCAATCTCACCTCACTGGCCAGAGCAATAGAGGAGAGTCAAAGCCACATAGAAAGCTCCTATTAGAGGAAATGTCAAAGATCAGGGCGAAGAAGAGGGCGGGGGCGCATCTTGTTTACAATTACAAAAAGAAAAAACACAGTCTGGTAGGGCAGTAGCAACTGACCAAGGGTGTTGGTCTATGGGGAGGGCACAGTGATGGTAGAAGCAGGTGGCTGGTCTATTGGGAGGGAGTCCGTGTCACGTACCCTAGATTTAAAGGCTTCAAGCATAGAGTCCTATTGTTGTGAAAGAGAATATTTCCAGAGACCTTGTAATTCATCAGAGTGTAGAGCTGAGCTTTCAGCTGTTGCCCATGCCTCCGACAGGGCCCATGCAAGTAGCCGAGGGGGGATCCCCGATTTGCAATAACGTTGATCTCCCTCTTAGCCAAAAGGAGCAGTAGGTCAAGGAATCTGCCAATGCCCTTATTGCACTTTACGCGTTTAAACAGGCCAAGGGCGCAGATGTCCCAGGTTACACATTGAGGGTACTGAGAGAGAGGAGAGCAGTAATAAATGTCCAGTAGTCTGACAGTTAAGGGCACAACCAAAACATGTGTCTGAAGTCCACGTCCACGCAATGGGGAAAGGAAACATTTGTAGGATGGAAAAACTGATTGATCTTTGGAGAAGCGAGGTACGCTCTATGCAGGACATATAACTGAATTGGCTTGAACCGCACGTTTCACAAGACAGCGGCGGGATAGGCCATGCTGCATTGCTACACACACTGCCGAGAGCTTCATTCCACTGGTCACAAAGTGTCGGGAGAGACAAACAGGTGTGTTCGCGCAGCGCTTTAGTGAGCCACGTGAGCTTGTGGTGTCCAGCGCCCAACAAATGGAGATGTTGGAGCACCTGATGGGTGTTTGGCTCAGGCTGCAGTGTCCCCCATTGTGTTCGCAGTGTATAGATGATCGAGTTTTATGTGAGGAATATCCAGGGGAGCCCAATTTGATCCCGTGGGTTGGTAATTGGGAGGGTGCAGCTACTGCTCGAACAGCCAGGCGTATGATGCCGTCTTCCAGCCCCCCGCATTGTGGTAGATCCAGGTGCCCAGGTAGTGGATCATGTCAGGCTGATATTGCACCAACTCCGCGCCAAGCCAGGGTCAGCCACTGAGGTGGCTAGCAGGAAGAGGCAGGACTTGCCCCAGTTGATTCGCAGACCTGATAAATTGCCAAAGGGGGTGGGCAGACGCTAACCCGCAGGCATAGGCGCAGCAATGTTCCGCGTGTAAAGAAGCCGGTCGTCGGTATAGACCGAGACAGCGTGCATGCGTATCCTAATGGGATTCCCCAGTCCCATCTCTGCTCCCTCAGTTTATACGCTAGCAGTTCCACAGCCAGGGAGAAGAGAAGGGGAGAGAGAGGCCAGCACTGACAAGTGCCTCTGCCTATGCGGACAGGATCGGAGATGCTTCAAGGTCCAGAGTCATTAGAAGTGGCTACAAACCAGCAAGAACACAGAAGACACATTTGAACTTGGCTTGAATATGCCATGCGGGGTAGCAACTTTCATCAAAAGGAGGAGAGTTCTGTCAAGATTCTCGAGTATTTATTGTAACTATTCTCCGCAACATACAGCAAAAGGGAGACCAACTGCAACAAAAAAACTAGTAGTACGCCATGTTTTTTGACAGAAGCTCATCACTGAGCCACTCGGCCAGTCAGTTGAGACATGGTCACCATACAGGAGGAGGGTGGGCGCACACTGCCTTACATCCCAGCACTCAGTTTGCCCCGATGCATCACAGTAAATGCAGTGCATGATAACACTTACTTCGGTGTCAGGCCTTAGTTTTTCACCCTTGTTGGTGCAGACAGTGCTGTGTATCTCTAGACACCATATCAAGATTATCAAGAATGAAGGGCGGATTTTTAGATGAAGGCAGTCTATCAGATTCTATTTTAATTCAGTTATTTATTTGAAATTTGTAAAGTTTGACAGTTTTCCAAAAAAACAGTGTCCAGACACTCAAAGATACTACTGCAAAAAGGAATACCTGATTAGTCCTGTTGGTGCAATCAGGTTTTGAGGTTTTTCTCAAAGATAGTGAAATAAAGTGATCAACAAATGGAGATCGGACTGGTGTTCCAGTTCTAGCAGTCAAAAAGGAGAACAAACTATCTATGCTTTTGCAACAATGGACACAGGGAAAAAAGACCCCCAATGAAGACTGGTAGAAACCAAGTTGCACGCTCATAGATGAAATTACAATTTCTTATTAATCTAAGAATGGCCAGTGTTGTGTCGTGTTTTTATGCGCAACTAGAACATTACAGAGAAACCAAGACATATTTGATAGATCTCACTAGAGACAAGTATTATTGCAAATAATAATTATTTCAGTCTACTACAATGACATATAGCCCAATAAAAAGAATTTATTTTGAGAAGTTAAAAAACAAGATCTTTCGATAAAAGTTAGACGACGTAAAGTCAGTATAAAAAATAAAGTTGTTATTTTAGCTTAGCAGTTATGGTAAACAAGAGATCCCATTGGAGCAGGGTCAAGACTGATTTGCACATAGCTGGGTCCAAACTGAGGTGGCATGGTGTGCAAAGAAGATGTACTGGGATGCTGTCTGAGTAATTACCAGTGGCTGAGATCAATTCAAGCATTCCATCCATCAATGTTTTGTATACTTATTGTGTCATCCTAAGTGGGACGGGTATGCACAGACGTGGGTCCCATGCACACAGTTTCACTGGAACCAAGCTGTACCCAGTCGAAGAACCCATAACTAGGGCGAAACTGGTCCTGGGTTACTTGTATTCCAGTTCAGGGAGTATCTGGTTTGGCAGTTCAGTCTTGACCCTGTTCCAATAGGAACAGTCCAGCCCGATTTGCATATAGCTGGGTCCAAACTGAGGTAGCATGGTGAATAAAAGTGAGTTTCTGTTGCAATAACCCCCCCCCCCCCCCAACTTTTTGCCAGATTTCAGATGCACTTTGACTGAGTGTGCCCTGGGTCCCTGCCAATCAGGTTCCCAGGGCCTGTGTTCTTTCCCTAACTGTAGGAAGCTGGGTTTCTGTTGCAGTACCCCCCCCCCCCGACTTTTTGTCAGACTACTGATGCACTTTGACTTTATGTGCCCTGGGCCCCTGCCAATCAGGTTCTCAGGGCCTGTGTTCTTTCCCAAAACTGTGCCTTGTACCCCCAATTGGCACCTCTCTGTCCCTTGTAAAAGGTACCATGGATACTGTGGCCAGGGAAGGCCTCTAAGGGCTGCAGCACTTATTGTGCCACCCTTGAAGGCCCTGTACCTACACCTACACACACCTACACACACACACACCTACACACACACACACCTACACACACACACACCTACACACACACACACACACACCTACACACACACCTACACACACACCTACACACACACCTACACACACACCTACACACACACACACACACACACACACACCCCCCCCCCCCCATAATGAAAACTGGGAAGTTTGTGTGTCAGTCGAGCTTAGACCAGATAATTTGTTATTAGTATCCTGGACATGTAACAGAGACAATTCCTCAATGTTTCGTAATGCTGCAATTTTTTTATTATTATATAATTATATAATTTCGTTTTGCTTTTTGTATTATAGTTGGTTTTTCCTTTTATATAACATTCATAATGTAGCTCATGATGGTCAATATAATTTCATATATTGTATAATTACATTATTGTCGGTGATCATCATGTGGACAAAGAAAATATCAATAAAGTTTTTTCTTTAAAACAAAAACTGGGAAATTTGGTATCAAACGTCTCAGCATATTAAACCCACACTGATGCCAGTGTGGGATTTAATGAAAAATGCACTCAGAGGGCATCTTAGAGATGCCCCCTGAAAAACGACCAGCCTGCCACCACGAGACATTTTTCTGGACCCCTGGGGTGGGGCCCTTCGCTCCCTGAGCCCAGACACAAAGCCTTTCCTGTGCAGAGGTGGTCACACCTCCACCCCGGCCAGGAAGAGAGATCTATGGCAGGGGAGCTTCAAAGGCCTTGCCGCCTTTGTAACGCGACCCCCAGCCTCTCTTGCAATCAGGAGCAGGCCCCCTTCCTGTCTCCCCTCCTTTTCGGCGGGAAGACAGGCGGGAAAAATTAGCACAGCCCTGCCAACCCCCACCCCACCCCACCCCACCCCAGGCGGGGGAGGCGAGGTGAAGCCCACTCTTCAGTGCCCGCCATCTTGCAGATAGCAGGCACTCTCCAATCAGGATTAGGGATTTGCCCACTCCCCCACATGTGGTGAGCACACCAAGGATGTAGCCACCCTAAGGTCAGTAGCCCATTGGCTACTGACCTCGAGACCCCTAAAACGCCCCCTAAATGCAGTATTTAGGGGACAGCCCTGAACCAAGAAGACGGATTCCCGCAACGTACAAAGAAGAAGAACGAAAGAAGACGGCCCGCAGAGGAGACTGCAGAGAAGAACTGACTTGTCCCCAGCCCTACCAGCCCGTCTGCAGTATCCAGAGATCCTGCGCCAAAAGATGCCTTGTCCTGCAGCCAGCGACCTCCAGAACCCCTGGGAAGACCGGATCTCCTGTGAACAGCAGCTCTGCTCAAAAGAAACTCCCAAGACAGACTCTGAGCCTGCTGAGGACATAGAAACCAAACGCCTGGAACCAGCACTGCACCCGATGCCTACGGCCCGAACCCGGGAGGCCCAGCGAGGTCCCCCAGCACTCAAGAGTCTGAGTCCACCGTGGTTTGACCCCTCCAGGACTCCCCGACGTCGCCTGCAGCCTCTGCAGGGAGACCCACCCCCCCCCCCTCCCCAACTGCGAGTGGCCTGGTAAGGTGAAATCAGACCTCAAAAGACACCCCTGCAACCAGCCGCCCTGCGCCCAGGAGAAGAGAACCCGAGGTGCACCTATGTCCCCGAGCCCTCCAACTTACCTGCCCAGCTGTTGGTTCCTCCCGGAAGTCTTCCTGGATCGACCCTGCAGCCAAAATCCAAAACCGGCGACTCCCATTGAAAACAAAGGGCACCCAACGCCAAAACAGCACCCTGCACCCAGGCGCCGCTGCGGGTGTACTTTGGGTGCTAACTCGGATCCTCATTTGCCCTGAGCCCAACACCAGGAGCTTTGCTCCTACAACCTTGTGGCATGCTCGTGAGCAGCCACCAACCGGAGGCCCCCAATCCCCCATTAGATAACATTGGGCCTCACTACTCTGCACCCGGCCAGCCTAGTGCCGCTGAGGGTGTTCTGAGAGTGCATCCTCGACCCTGGGAAAAACCTGGTTCTAACCCCAGAATATCAACTCCCACAAATAAGTACTTACCTGCAAACCGTTGGATTTCCTTCCATAGGATTTTATTGACTGCTTTTCCTTTTCCTGTAAAGTAACTAAAAAGTAATTTTGAACTGTTGACTTACCTGTAATTCAACCAACGGCATTTGAACCTGCATTCAACTGTAAATCACTGCATAAGATTTTGCAAAATATTATTTCATTTACCTGCACCAGGCCTGGTTCTAGAAAAAAAAAAAACTAAATAATACTTTTGATACAAACAAATTGGTCTGAGTTCAGTCTTTGCGTGTGTGACATCATTTGTAAGTAAGGTGCTATCTAATTTTACCTCTGCCTACCTTTGGGGTTCCACTGAACTCTGTGCACACTATACCTCATTTTGGTATAGTATATACAGAGCCAGCTTCCTACACTAACCTGTGCCATTGTTTCCACAATTGGTACAACTCTGGTCTACTTGTAAAGGGTAACTATGGTACCAAGGGTATGGTAGCCAGGGAAAGGCCTCTGAAGGTTGCAGCATGTATTATGCCACCCTCAGAGACCTCTCACGACAAACATGCACCATGGCCATTGCAGCCTGCATGTTGTGGTGCAGCTAAAAGTGAACAGTCGTCATGGCACACATTCCTATGGCCCATGCCTGCCCAGCACTGAATGAGGCCTAGGTAAGTCAGCCGTAAGGCAGGGTGCCACATACCTCATGTGATGACCTATCTACATGAACAGACGGGTCTCTATAATATCTAAGGCCATTTTTAGATATTATAAGTGCACAGTAAAGCAATACTGAGTATATGGTCTAGAAATTGGTCATTACAAGTTTCCTAGCATCATAATGGCTTTACTGAATCCTGGGATGTTTGGCTTCAAACATCTCAGAATAATAAACCTGCACTGATCTCAGTGTCAGATTTATTATTCCCTGCACTCAGAGGTCCCTACTAGAGGGGGCCCCTGAACCAAACCAACCACTGGTGGGTTCCTAACTGGTGAACACCTGCCTGCCACCACAAGACAAGTTTCTGGACCCTTTGGGTGTGAGCCTTGGCTCCCTGGGCCCAGAAACAAAGCCTTTCCTGGATGGAGGTGTTCACACCTTCCCCAGGTCAGGAAGAGCCATCTGTGGCAGGGGAGCTTCAAAGGCCTTGCCGCCTTTGCAACGCGACCCCCAGCCTCTCCTGCTAGCAGGGGCAGGCCCCTTTCGTCTCACCCCCTTTTCAGTGGGAAGACAGGCAGGAAAGATCAGGACAGCCCACAAGGTGGCCCACCTCTGCCAACCCCACCCCTTAGGTGGGGAGGAGAGGTGAAGTCCACTCTTCAGTGTCCACCAACTTGCAGATGGCAGGCACCCCTCAATAAGGATCAGGGATTGTGCCTACTCCCCCATGTGGGGTGAGCACACTGAGGGTGTAGTCACCCTAAGGTCAGTAGCCCAATGCCTATCGCCTCGAGACCCCTAAAACGCCCCCGAAATACAGTATTTAGGGGGCAGCCCTGACCCCAGAATTTAGTTCTCGATGACCTAAGAAAATTGGAATCCTGAAGACATCGCAGCAGTGAAGACTCCAGGCCCAATTGACTTGGCCCCAGCCCTATGGGCCTGCCTGCAGCTCTGAATGAAACAATGGCTTTAAAAAGGTTCAGCGACCTCCAGATTTGTTGAGGACTGATCCCCCACTTCAATATAGACTTGAGACTCCCGAGGACCGTGGTCCTGTCCACAAAAGAAGATCCAGCCCCTGCAGGACCAAGAAACCTGGCTCCAGGACTTACCTCTGCACCTGTCGTCAAAGACCAGTGTCCCGAGGGCACATCTGTCCTGAAGTGGTCCCCCAGCGCTTCTGACCTACAAACCTTCGACTGATGTCACCTCCAAGGTTCTGTGTCGACGCCTGCAGCCTCTTCATGACGACCCCCCTCCACAGTGACCAGACCAGTAAGCAGATTCCCAACATCAAAAGGTACCCCTGCAGACTCCGACCCTGCATCCGGATGACCTGACCCCGAAGTGTCCGGACGTCGAGGGTCATCTCTACTTACCTTCTCAGCTGTTGGTTCCTCCCGGAAGACTTCCTGGACCGAGCCTGCAGCCAAAATCCAAATCTGGCAACCTCCATAGGATTGCATTGGGCTCACCGCCTAAGCACCCTGCACCTAGTGGCCGCTGGTGGTGTAGCCTTGGTGCTAACTTGGGACCCCCTTTGCCCTTACCTTTACCCTAGGAGCTTGCCCCCCACCCACCCCTGAGACCAAGAGGCCTGCCCGTGAGCAGCTCCGAACCGAGTTGCCCCATAGCCCCGTTGGCTAACATTGGCACCCTGCACTCTGCCGCCCTAATGCCGTTGGTGGTGCCCCTCGAGTGCCAACCTGAACCTTGGGGAACCTTGGTTTTACCCTCCAAATCTCCAACTTCAAAACAGTTTACTTACCTGCAAACTTAACACTTCTTTTTTCCCCATAGGACTGAATGGTGAGTTTTCTCTGAAAATTCTTTTGTGTTGAACTGTCTTGTACTGCAACAAAAGTAGCTTAGCGCTTTTAACCCCTTGCATGCGCGGCCGATTTTCGCCCTGTGCGGGGCGTTTCATTAAGCGGGCGGGTTCATGACGAGCTCAGCTCGTCATGCGCACACGAGCACTGCGCAGCATGACGAGCTGAGCTCGTCATGAGCATGGAAGGGGTTAAAAGAGTTAACCTGTTTACTGATGTCCAAACTGTGTTAGGAGTCAGTTTCATGCCAAACTAGAAAAGTAATCACGAAGTAATACAAGAGTAGTCTGAAAGTAATTTCAAGTGTTTTTGAACAGTTTACAAATCGTATTCTCTACAGCACAGTAATCTGAATGTTCCTACAAAACCAGTGTTCCCTGTATTTTGAAAATGAACTTTGTATGAAGAGTTTAACTTAACTGCTACTAAGTACATTTTGGTTCTAGAAATAAAACAACAAAATAACTTTTTCTACAAACAATTGGTCTTGATTCAGTCTTTGAGTGTGTGACATCATTTCTTGCCTGAGTGTGTACAACAAATGCTTAACACTACCCTCTGATAAGCCTGACTGCTCAACCACACTACCACAAAAGAGAGAAAGGCATTATCTACTTTAGCCTCTGCTACACCTCTGGGGATCCACTGGATCTGTACACACTAAACTTTACTTTGGTATAATGTATACAGAGCCAGCTTCCTACACATGATGTGCAAAATAACAATGGATTGGGATGCTGCAGGAGTAACTACCAGTTGCTGAGATTAATTTAAACATTCCATCCATCACTTTTTGTATACTTTAGTATGTCGCCCTAATTGGTATGGATATGGCCAGACGTGGGTACAGTGTACACTGTGTCACTGGAATCAAGCTATACACGGCTGATAAGCGCATAGCAAGGGCAAAACCGTTCCTGGGTTGCTTCTGCTCCGGTTCATGGAGGACCCGATTTGGCAGTTCGGGCTGGGTATGTCCTATTGGAGCAAGATCAAGACTGATTGATTATAGCTGAGTGCAAACTAAGGTGACATGGTGTGCAAAGTAACAATGGATTGGGAAGCGTCGAGAGTGATTACCAGTGGCTGAGATTAATTCAAGCATTCCATTCATCACTCCTAGTATACTTTAGGTTACCGTATAAGAGCACCGCATTATGCTGCATTTTTACCTGTGGGATTTTTACCTGTGGGACCTCCCACCCTCTACCCTCTCCCCCTCTCCTACCCC
The DNA here is from genome assembly GCA_963921515.1 of Calotriton arnoldi. Classification (NCBI taxonomy): domain Eukaryota; kingdom Metazoa; phylum Chordata; class Amphibia; order Caudata; family Salamandridae; genus Calotriton; species Calotriton arnoldi. Next base: position 922,354 of record CAWUFW010000214.1, on the reverse strand, counting down.
ATCCTCCCTTCCCCAACCCCCACAAAACCCTCTCACTCCCCCTGTAGGAAGCTGGCTCTTTATATGATATATGAAAATGAGATACAATGTGTAGAGGGTCCAGGGGTTCCCTTATGAGTAGACAGGGGGCTTGCTATGGCAATGCCAAGGTGCTGTTAGGGGGTGGTGTGGTCGAGCAGCCTTAGGCTTAACACAGAGGAGTTCAAGACATCTGAAAATACACACAATGGTCTAGAAATGAGACTCAAAAAGGAGCTGCACACCAATTTATAAAAATAGCCAGTATCTTTATATATGTATAGGCATCAGAAGAAAATCGTTCAGGTAAGCACATTTTTAAATAGGAATATGTTTCAGTTCAAAAAGTCAACAATGCAATTTCTGAGTTCTGCAGTGTTATCCTATGGAAAGAAAAGCATATGCAGTTTATTGGTTCTTGACAGCGACTTACGGGTCCCTTCTCCAAGAGTTAAAGTGAAGTGGGCAAGGTCCAAGGCAGCACCAGCAGAACTCCACCAGCGGCACTGGAGCAGCCGGATGCAGAGGTGCATAACAGCGTCAGGTGGCTAATGTTATCCAATGGAGAACGGTTGTGGTAGAAAGAGGCAGCAGGATAGGACTGAGGGACCAATCCGGTGAAACCGAGTGGCTTCGGTTCTTGCAATGTTGGGGGACACCTTTGGTCCTCTTCTCATTGGGATGGGGCACACACGTGGAGGGGTTGTCGGGTCTCTCCGTCTGGCAACACTTGTGGTTGAGGGGGCCTCTCAACAGAGGCTGCAGGCAACGTCAGAGACACTCCACAGTGGACTGAATACCTTCAGAGCTTGAGGGTCATGCGGACACCATTGGCCCACTTCGTCACGGGCTGGGGGGCTCGAGTGTAGTGGTGCTCAGTGGCCGGGGATTTTTGAGGGGCCGGAGTCCTCTTGGTCTTTCTATGGCTGTCTGTACGATACAGGGGACAGTTCCCCTGTCCCTTGAGAGATCTTTGTCCTTGACGAAGGCTGGCAGGTCTCCCGGGCTTTGGGGACTCAGCAGCTGCAGGACAAGTCGACTTTTGGTGCAATGGGCAAAGTCAGCAGGCAGGCCGGCAGGGTTGGTGCCAAGTCAGTTGCTGGGACTTCTATTCTTGCTGTGCGACTCTTTTCGTCCGTCTTCTTTCTTCAGGCCATCAGGATCTGCTCTTCTGGTGCCAGGGGCTCCACTAAAAACTGAATTTAGGGTGGTGTAGGGTAGTAGCCAATGGGCTACTTACTCTTGGGGTCACTACACCCCCTATATGACCAATTCCTGTTGGAAGTAGGCATAACCCTATCCCAGAATCCCTAAGTATGCCATCACAAAGATGGCTACTTCTGAATAATCGTGTCCACCTCAGTTTAGCCCACTTTAGGGGTGGCACTAGCCTGGGAGTGGCACGCCTATCTGACGAATTTCCCCACCTTTCCGGGTGCCAAAGGGGCTCTGGACTCGCATTTCAATAGCTGCAGCCCTTTGAAGGGGGGGTGGGGGGGGGGGTTGACACCCTCTTCACAGACAGGCTTTTGTTCTGGGTCTCCTGAGAGCAAAAGGCTCTCATCCTAGGAGGTTAACAACCATGTATCGGTGGCAGGTTGGCAGAAACAAGTCAGGGAGCACACCAGAGGCTAGTAGGTTTTCAGGGGCACCTTTAAGGTGCACTCTGGGTGCATGTATTTGTAAATCCATCACTGGAAACGAGATGTTGGATACCAAACAACCCTATTTTCAGTGAAGCCCTCATGTAGCTGGGGAATTCATTTTACTAGTGCCCATCACATCTTTTAAAATTGCTTCCCTGGTCACTTGTACTGGCAGTAATAGGGCTGACCAGCACAGGGGCATATCTGCTCATGCAAGTATGTCCTCACGTAATATTCAGCACCCTGCCTAAAGGCCGTCAGGCTTGCTGTAGGGGGTGACTTACAAATATCACATGCAGTGTTAGGGGACATAGCACACAGGGATGTGTGACATGTCGTGTTTTCACTTTTGTCTGTGCCAAGACACACAGCCTGCAATGGCAGTCTTGCATGTGTTTGTTGAGGAGTCCCTTAGAGTGGCACAATTTGTGCTGCTGCCCTATGGACCCTCTTTAATACCTCAGATCCTATGTACCAGGGTTAGCATTTAGGGTGCTAAAGGTTTTACCAATTGGGGGAACAACTGAACACTTGTAGGAAAAGAACACAGGTACTAGGGGCCTGGTTAGCAGGAACTTAGTACACTTCAGTCTAAGTTGCATCAAATACCAGGCAAGGGGGGGGGGGGAGGTAACTCAACAAGAACCCAGCACCCTACGCCCCACATCCCCCATAACACAACCCACGGTTCACAATTAGCTCAGTCATGACTGTCTTTTTATTGGTGCACCAGCTACCCATTTAGAGGATATTCCATTACGTCTCATATTCTACCACCATGGGAGTTTTACTCTAATCCCACATGTTCAAAGCATTGGTAATTTTAAGCAGATCTATTTATTAGCTCTTATTGTGTTCTAGGCAGTTGTCAGTCTCTACACTTCTTTAGAAGTTCAACGAAAACAATGGTCAAATGATAAGCAATGATCATGCTCCAGAATCTCCAAGTCTCTGCTTCTGGTGCTTTGACCACACCCAGCCTGAGGAAGGTCATGTCCACAAAACAATACGTAGTTTATTTTTTCTGTGCGATTTTAGTACCTACGAGGATAATCGCCCAAGTGCGCTTGCTTGAGCTCACACAAGTTCTCTTTTTCACTAGAGCATTTGGGACAGGGCCTTCTCCACCGTGAATGACACCAGTGTTTGGTCTACAAAGGCAATGTTGAGCAAATGTCAATCAATAATTATGTTAAAAAAACTGTGAAATTTTGTTTATAATAACTCTTTAATTGAATTTTTTCATGAGTATGCTTTTCATCATCCATCCATCCTTTTTTTTTTAATAAAGAGTTTTATATAGCGCAAACTAGACCCGAAGATATCGGGTATCAGAGCGCTTTACATGAGCACCAGTTTCGTTACAGATGGACACATTCATTTTTGTTAGGCACGGGGAGATTAAGTGATTTGCCCAGAATCACAGGATGTTGAGCGTCGTTGCAGAGAATCGAACCCGGTTCCCCAGCTTCGACGTCGACCGCTCTAGCCGTAAGGCTACATCCTCTCCCCTTGTGAAATTGTGAAAAACATTAATTTCTATGCCAGCGTATTTCTTGTTACGAACTGGTTTACAGATCAACTACATGCCTATGCACACACACGTGTGTACATCTCATAGGAGCAACATTGTTTATATATAGACCGTTCATTCAGGCCCTGACAAAGAGCCGGCTTCAATATGCCTCACGTTTCATTATGAAAAGCTTTGTTCAATATGGCAAAGTTTGCTTAGTGTGGCACAGTTGACGGTTTCTAGCCTGTATTAGACAATACATCTGTAGAGGTTTATTCCAGGACACAGTTACCCAGTACGGTCCAACAGCCGGACTGTATGTGTTGCACAGATGTTATAGGCTTTAGTGAAATCACTAACTATGGAGAGCTTATATCTAAATTACTGTTAAACCTACATTCCCTGGCAGGAGAACGTGGGCAATTCTTCAGCTTGGCACTAAAATCAAACACATAAAGACAACTACATACTGTTTTGTGGGCATGACTTTCTCGAACTACCTGGCTGTGCTCAAGGCAGAAGAAGCATAGACAGTTAGAAGGCAATCATAGATCTCAGATTAGAATACCAAATTCTACTTCATTATCAGTTCAGTGTCAGTCAGCGCTCCAATATAGCTAGCACATATGATTTGAATAAGAGAGCAGATACACTGGAAGTCAAATGAACTAGAAAATAAATCATGAAAACACAAGCTAGCAGTTTAATAGTTGTTTGTCAAAATACTGTTACCTTTCTCTTCTTTCATTTTAGCTTGGAGAACTTGCTGCTGCTTTTGTTCCGGAGTTAGCAGGTCATATGTGAGCTTGACTGGATGCCCACTTTTGTCCAGCCAGTTTCTCAGCTTAGTCATGTACTCTTTTCCAAACAAGTAGGAGTCCTCCAAATTTGGGAAGTCGGAAGGCTTTGGAGTTGCATCTTTGAGGTCAACAGCTTCCAGGATTCTGTCTTGTCGGAAAGAAGAAGTTAAGGAGTAAGACATTCCAATGAGCACCAGGGTCTTCCGACAGAGAGAAATGGTCTTCTCAAGGGCAGTCAAGAGCTGGGCACGGGTATCATTCCCTTCCTTCAGGTTGAGCTCATACTCATTACATGCCAAGAACATGGGATGTGCACACTTCAGGAGACTGATCTGAAGTGTCAGCAAATGCTTGTCAAGGGGATTTATAACCTCACCAAAGGCTTCCTTGCTCTCCGTAGCCCCTTTTTCCACTACTAGACTCAAAAAATCTGGATCTAAATGAGGTGCGGAAAAAGCCGAATGACTCAAATTCCTGACATATCTGAAACAGTGCGATCTGTGTTCCTGCTTTAGTGAACATTTGAATGATGTCAACATCTTTGAAAAAGCTTCTGTAGTAAGCTCGCAGTCAGAAAAATGCTGGTTTGTGAATTCATTCCCTGTGATTGTGAGGAACCCAGCCCATCGGATTAGATGAACACCAAGTTTGGACAGTGCATCTGTTTCGGCCATGATTGCTTTCATTTTGTTTTCTTCTTTATCATTTCTGGAAGGGTGCTGATAGGCATTCGACCCTGATCCACCTGGCCTACCTCTCTCTCGTCTATCTCTGACAGGCCCCGATGACCCTCTGGCATCTCTTGCCTGGACTTGCGGCAGTGTATTACTCCAAGGTTTCTTCTGAGTAGGTGTGGCTCCATCTTTATTTTGAGATCTCTCATCGTGTCTTCTGGAGTAACTGCGCCAGGGGCTACGTTCACGTCGTCGAGCACGGCGGCAGTCATCAGAACTGGAGTCCGATGAACGAGAGCGACTATAGCCTCTACCCCGGTCCCTGCTGTAGCGACTTCTACTTCGATATGGACTCTTAGACCGTTGGCGACTAGAAGAACGAGAACGGTCAACAACCCTGTCAATTTCTCTCCCTAAAGACCTTGGTTGGGAACTGGATTGGCTAGCTTCATCAAATGTCACACTCTGTGTCTTAGAAGTACCTGTTTACAAACATGAAAAAAAATGATTTCATTAACAATTATGGAAGCAGAACCAAGAAATCACATTCTTGTCCATAAAACCAAAGTAAAACAACGCTATGCTTCATACCCCTAGGATTATAAGGTAATCTTTACGAATTTTCTAATTGTTTGATGTTTACATTCTATTTGTAAGCACGTAAAAGTCCCCCAACACAAACAAGAATCTCAGAGGACATCTCTTTGTCTTGTGTTTTTTAAACCCGTTTATGGGAGCACAGAGGAGGGACAACTATCTGCATTAGAAAGTGATTTCCTTAATCTACGTTTTCGGGTAGTATTGACAATAAAAAAAACACACATTTCTTTGTCAACGCTAGAAAGATTTTTTGGGGCCAGATGCTGTGTTATGGTCTTCTGGATATACTGCGGCCCATTCCAAACACAGTTTTGCAAGTCAACATTAGACACTGTACTGCAAGGAACTGGATACTTGCAAACAATGGATGGGCTAAATCAAGCAAACAGGTCTTGTTCTAAACTTACGTACGGCTCAAATAGCTGTATTCTGATTTATGCTGATATACGGGACTACAGCAAGGAGGGGGCAATTTTATAACCAGTTACCGAAGAGCAGAGAAGAACTGACCAAATAACACGATCCAGTTTAGAGTGCTCAAATAGAGAGCAATACTATATGGCTATGCAAGTTGATAATTAAAGGTGGTCAAACAAATACAACATTTCTTTTTGCCACTGGAGAGGGTTTTGTTTTGGTACTAAAACAGGCTGGCCAGTAAGTGGAACACCTCCTATTTCGACGCTGTTAGCGGCTATCATTCTCAACCATCATTCTGGGCCAAATATCTAGCAAGAACTACTGACAGAACACGCCTCCCTTCTTACAATCAAACTGCAAGCTTAGTGCCATCTTCGTAAATTCAGAGGGGCAGCAAAGGAGCTGGGCCCTGGCAGAACCCAAAATAGGATCATGGATCTCGTGTAACACACGTCATGGATGACTGGAAGTTCTCTATTTGTCATTAGGAGGTGACCCAACCCTAGGCCACCTCTGAAATGCAGTGCATTTATTTAGTTATCTATTTATTTTTTAGTTTTATATAGCGCGAACTAGATCCGAAGGTATCCGAGCGCTTTACAGAGTTGCACAGTAACAGGAATACATAAAAGAAAAATACAGGATAAAAATGTACAAAATATGTTGTAGTAGATGGACAAAATAGTTCGGAAGTAGAGATGGTAGGTTGTTACAGAGGAAGGAAGAGTAAATGCACAGTTATTTCAGAGGTAAATATGTTCAGGCTCTTTGAAGTTGAGGGGGAAGTATATCCAGGGACATTGGTATTTTAGGAGGTAGGGTTCAGCTATGTGTTGAGGAGTAGTTGTTTAAGGCTTTTTCTGAAGTGTATGAATGATTGAGTGTTATGTAGATCCTGTGGCAGAGCATTCCAAATTCTAGGCGCATTCCCAGAGAAGGAACGAGTGAGTGGTTTTTCTCTTTCTTAAATTTGGGTGGAACCAGGAAAAGTTTGTTTGAGCTTCACAAAGGCCTCTTTCTACCAGCTTTTGAAAGTTTGTTTGCGCGGTACATAGGTTTTTCAGTGTAGAGAGCTTTGTGGGTTTTGCAGGCCATTTCCTCCAGTTCATGCAAAAAAAAAAACAGGAGATCAGTAGTAATGAAAAAGCAGACAAGTCCAGCAAAATCAGGACAGCTGTCTGCCTCACATGTCAAGCCCACAAAAGTCAATCTCAAATAGGAACAAGGTTGCGCTCTTCTCATGTCCCAGGTGAGATCCTGATAGCTGGCACCCTGCAACGATCTAAAACATGTTGGAGGTGTTATAGGTTCTAGAACCTGGTCTATGATAGGGAGGTGGTATGAGAGGTTTGCTTTGCTAAATGAAGGCTGATTATAACATGCTGAATCCTTTAAGACAGTGCTGCCCAAACTTTTTAGAAACACTACCCTAGCTTTAATGGACATGTGGCAGGCAATTTTTTTAATGCACCTTAAGCATTGTGTTGAGCGCACTGTCATTTAATAGAAAACACATTTTATATTGAAATGGCCACTACATTTGCACAGACAAACAGCTTTAAAATATATAGCACACAAATGATAACTTGTGGAACTCAGGTTTCAGTGAATATTTCTGAATATAGTAAAGTGTCTTGATTTATTTTGATCCTATTAAAATCTTTGTTTCCATCAAACTTCAGAGTTTCAAAATAAAATTGCTTCATTTTTGCTTTCCTGACTGTTGAATGTGTACAGTTACTTTACAGGTGTCTGCATTTTGCTGAGCATTACAAGAAAGTTACATCTTGTAAACACCAGTCTCAATGTTAAAAAAATAAACAGCAAATTGTCAGAAGAACATAGTCCCACATTTGACTCCTGTCTTTGAATCGCAGTAACTGTGACAAGATAAATACAGGAAAAAGGCATCTTTATTTATTGCTTGGACATTTGACACCCAACAAAAACAGGCTCTTGGCCCACTAGTGTCTCACGATCCACAGTAGGGGAAATACTGCTTTAGGAAGCACTCTGTGGCTAGGTACTGATGTATAATTATTGACAAGGCAAGAGCTAATGCTTGTGCCAGGATCTTGAGGACAAGTGCCAAGGGGAAGGAAGATCGGGTCATGGTGAAGGAAGATCGGCCAAAGTTAACTTACAACTGGCCCAGTTGCTCCTCTCAGCGAACGTTCAACTTATGCATGTAATTTTATTCACAGAAAAATGTGTTTTCTGTGTGTAGCATTCAAGGCTATTCCTTCTGAGGGGATGAATGTTTGTTTCAAAAACGTGGCTACATTTTCAGCCAAGTGTACAGCGATATGAAATAAGTTTTAAGGCATAGCTGACCTGTAAAATCTGTTAACGGGCTAAGGAGTCATCAGCTCTTTGAATTATGTCCAGATTGCTTGCCTTCCAAGCCCAAATGATCCTTATTATGAACATGTCCTGCTTTTAAAAAAACATCATATTATGCTGTGACTTTAACAATTTCAACCATTGTCTCACTTCTTAAAGTTGGTGTTATAACAAAAATATGCCGCTTGTTTCTTTCATACGATTCTGATTTCTCTTTATTTAGAACGTTAGTAGAGGGAGTATCAAAAAAAGCTTTTGGAGACTTATTGGAGCCTACAACATCTTCAGCAAAGCTTTTGCCGATAGCAAAGGGTTGAATGAGAGACAAGTAGGTCTCTGACTCAACCGGACCTCGTTTACTACAGGTTGCCATCTTCTAGGGGTGGAGGAGGTTAGATAAGAGTGAGGAAGCACAAGGACAACGGAACTGTGAAGAAATTATTATCCAACTAAGAGAAGGGATGTGACCTCAATAGTAGGTGAATTGAGACCAAATTTACACACCAAATCAGCTGGTGTCCTTCCAAGTAAGGTCACTGAAAGAGCTATAAAAAAATATGGTCATTAGCCACATCTTCAGCCTTTACGGTAGCGTGATGCATAGGAAAAGACTCCATCAAGTGTTCAAGCCCCATCAAAAAGTACTTGGCTGGTTTTAGGCGACAGCATTTGCACTAAATAATTAAGGTCCTCTTTTAAAGGTCTGCTGAAAACTGGCGGCCCACAGATAAGATCAAGCATCAGGGATATATTTGGATTATCGGTGCAGAGTGGTGCCAGAAGTTCACATGAATCCTAAGGTCCCACAAGAATCCAGATAGGACAAGCAAGCATGTGCACAATCAAAACCAAGACCCAGCTTCCTGTGAATCTCCCTGGAGAGTGACATAAGGAGGTTAAGAGGCCGTAGATGGGGTCAACAACCCAGGTTTATGCAATTCCTGTCCATTCTAATTCATGCTCCACAAACAAACCAGGTGATGTACTTTGTTGATCTCTGACCAATTGTTAAGACAAATCTTTGAATAAATTCCAAAAAACAATGGTTGAGGCCAGTAAAACTCCACTAGAGCGCATACATTTTAAGTGCAGGCATTAAGCTCGGTTATAAAAAGAAAATGTTTTTCCAGACTTAAAGTGCCCAGAAACAGCAAGACTGGGATCTGTTTTTAATCTGCAGACTGAGGTCAGGGTATCTTCACCTTCATGTGGCTCAAAGTAATGTTTGAGAAAAGATGCCCTTCAAATATTACAGAGGCAAAAGGAACAAAAACAAAGAACTCTTCCTCTTGGTGAGGCCACTTATAAACCAAACAAAAACCTAGCTCAAACCATTGTGGGCCCTGTTGCACCAACACCCTCATACTTCAGAAAAAAAGGTGATTAGCACACTGCAAGGAGCCGGAGGAGAGAGTTTGATAGGATTTTATATTTAGTGATACCTAGACCTCTAGAGTCACACTTTTCTCTGCGGACAGCTTTATTTAATGTAGTTATGTGGTTTGAAACAAAAGAGTCACAACCTGAACTCTCTCAGGAAACATGTCTAGAGTTTTCTGGTAATGCCCTGGAAAACATTCTACTTCTGGATATCAAAAATTCTGTATATATTAATTTAATCTAATTCATTCAATTTCTCCTACAAATAGCACAATGTTTTCTTCATGTTAACTATGACTTAGTAAAGATTTACTTTACCGGGTGCTGGTATTGCTGGAACAGTCAACATTGCCAAACTTTCTCCAGGTACTTCGGACACTTCATAACTTCCAACCATTTCTTTCATTATGGCATCAAACAGCTCCTGCTTGATCCCTCCTTGCGCCATTTTCCCTGCAGCAAAAAAGTAATCGTAAGAGAATTTAGAGTAGAGCATGTAAAGGGGGTTAGGATTCTTGGCAATTAGGCAAGACACAATTTTTGCCAATATGAAAAAGTAGCATATCAGCGATGTGCCTGCCTCAAAAAAGACCTTTTTTGTAAATATAGGTGATCCATCATCGTCAAGGAAAAAAACAATTAGAACCAATGGCTTTTTGAATGGCCTGCAATAATTGGCCCCAGGCAAAGATTGCACTGCCTGTTTCAACTCGTGTATCAATCTCAAAATGAGTCTTCGTGGATCTGCATTGCCGCGCTTACTAGATAGCTTGAACCACTCAAAAGCTGTTTGGCCTCAGAAAACTGCAGATGGTATTTCCCAATGGAGTTTTAAGGAGCGGTTTAGGGAGGATGGCTCACAAGGAGAACAAGGAAGCTCCCTTTGCCCTTCTCATCCTCCTGTTCTTAGAGGCAAATTCTCTCTCAGAAGGTTTTGCATGGATATGTCCTACATCTTCTTTTTTCTGAGGCATTGAGGTCTTTATAAATTTGAATTTCTAAATTGCTGGAATGTGGTATGTAAAGTGTTAACTTTTCTTGACTGAGATCTGAGGCAGCACACACAGTCTCGTGCCCATCACTGTGTGTAGTGACTAGTCAATGAGGTAGAGGCAACAATGGCCCAATCAACCCAGCTAAAAAGAAGAACGAACAAGTTAGCCGTTTAGAAAAGAGGAGTGGAAAGTGATGAGTGCAAGAACACAAACAATCAGATGACACAAACAAATAATGAATGGCCAAAGGGAGAAGCGAGTGATGAGGACATTGCATTCTATTATAACCAGTTGAATAAAAGGAAGCAAAATGGCCCGATTAATACAGTTTTAAATAATAGCTAGCTCCAAAGCATATGAGATATTCAGACATCGAAATTACAGATTATATAAGATCAGAGATTGGTAAATAACGTTCTTGAAAAGAAAGCAGAGCTAGGCGAGCTATAGGAACTGGTAAGGGGGCTGAAAAATAAAATATTTTATGAAAAAGACGACGTAGGAGCAGAACTTGTTACAAAAAATAGATCAGTAACAAGGAAGGAAAATGGGGGGGGGGTCCTCCATGAAGGCACCTCAGCAGCTGTGTTCTATAACATGATTCAGCACCTACAAAAACCATCGTGAAGAAATCATCCCTGATGGTTTTTCACAAGATAGATTTTCAGTTCATGGGAGGTGGGTATGCCTCTTTCCTCAATTTTGTCAAACAGATTAGGGCATTTTCAGAGAGTCACTACCTCTTCAACTGAAAAGATGATGCAGAATTGATATAACAAAAAATTCAAGAAATGACACACATTATAAATCGATCATTTCTTTCTCGGACAGGTGCCCAACAAAATTAGAGGATTATATTCCCCAATAACAAGCTAAGACCTGCTCCTTATGGAAAAAATAATTAAAAATAAGTTTAACTGACTACAGTCTAACTACTGACTCTAATGGAATTTACGCTGTTCCACTTGGAAAATGTTCGGATAACTTGAAAAATAATGGTGAGAAATAAACCAGAACCTTGGGGGTCTTAGTCACACAGAGAGGGTGGAAAAGATACAACAGTGCCAGAAGTAAAAAATCAGGACTACGAGGGTGAATGTAATAACAAAGAATTGGAACTCGGTGAGGAGATAACTTCCAAACTGGAATGCTGGCACAATCACCTCCGACTGATATGGCTGCAGCAATAGAGACTGTGCAAGTTTAAACACAAACATCTGAAAAGGTGTGGAAGACAATGGTCTTGCTAGCACAAGCAAAGTGTTACCAAAATATGACCAAAAAAATGAAGAAATACTTACTAATGATGTGAACCAGGGTGTTAAATATAAAAAGCAAGTGGACAAAAAGAGACACGGACAAAAACAAAAAAAAGTCCATTTACGTTAAAGTTACCTGTAGGATCCAAAATGGAAGTGGAAATACTTAAATCTGAATTTACGAACAATTTAAATGATTAATGAAAACAAACTTATGAAAGAAGTTGAAAAGAGTTATATTCAAACTGAACAACCTTTAAAACCAGTGATCTCGATATCACCAAAACAGGTTTTGAACTCAATGAAGAATGCAATAAAAGGTATCAAATTAGCAAGGAAACGTTTGGAAAGAAATGACTAGAACATTTTCGATCTGCCCCTAAAGAGTACACAGTAAAGAGGTGACTAGAAAAAGAAGTAAGCACACAGAAAATAGTAACCAATCTAAACACACCAAAATCTGCAGTGGATCATTCAGAAAAACACAAAATGGTACCAATCATTGAGAGCTAAAATAATTAGATATGTTAAAACAATAGATTTGCAGTGGAAAATAGGAAACCTACTTTAATAAGTATTTTATCTCGATTTAATATCATATCCATCTACACCTATAATCACAATGGTTCTAAAACATACTTTTAAGATCACCGGTTGAATATTAAACAATTTATAGAAAAATATTTTTAAATATCTTAAACTGGTTGTGAAACTTGAAGATGATCATTGTAAATAAAATTGCTTTGGCCTCCTTCTCCAGGGATAAAACAGAAAAGGCGAATGTGGATAAAGTGATTGTTTAGTTCCATTGGGAATCTATTTTGGGAGAAAGTATAAATTCATAGATGAAAATACAAACTGTGAAATCCATTTATATTTTGTAAAGGGAAAACATTTGACTGTGTAGAAGACACATACTATCACTGCAATGTCCATCTTAAACTTTATAAGTGCTTTGTCCTCGGTCGAACTTTACTTTGAATGAGAAAATGAAACCGCTGGCAAAACTGTTACTAATCAAACAAGTATCAGTGACAAATACAAACTCAGGCTAAAAATCAAAACACTCAGATAACTTAAGTATCATACTGAAATTTGTGAGCAGCGGTAATTGTCACAAAATGTTGCTTTTAAAATCCAACACTGTGCCCAGTGAGAGTACACTTAATATAGATTGCTGTAAAACTGAAGGAATGCAGAGGCTTTTAATTGATTTGAAAACGATTTCCTTGATCAGGATTTATAAATTATTGCTCTTCAGGAAAAGTGGGAAATAAATTACATACAATGTAAAAACTATCCCATTTATGAGCAAAAAAGTGATTAGAGGAATGAAAAGACGCCCTTCGTGTGGACTTATCACTGATTTCTTCTGTAGAGGTTGAGTTAACAAATGACTGTTAGCCAGAAAAGAGACCTGATCGTATTACTTCATGTTTGGAAAATATCAACCAGCTTTGAAGGCCTCAGTAAGTTGAGTGTTGCTTATATCAATATGTAAATTTTCTTTGGTGCACAGCAATTTCCTGAAATTACTTGAATATTTCTAAGATGAGCTAAAAAAACAATTATTGTTATCATTTCCTCATACAAATAGGAAACTTTATTTGAAAAATACCCCCTGTTATAACAGACGACTTTTCCGTGGACTACAAGGCTACTTCTGTGTCCCAGTACAGATATTAAAAGAAGGTGAAACAGATCTGAGAGGTAAACAAACTAATATCTTTAAATATTTCCCAACAGAAAGTTTCCGAACGATCAATAGGTTGTCAGGAAAATAGGTAACATAGCTGTGGTGTCACCTGGACAAGTTACCCTGAGCTTTAAAAAAAGTTAACCAGTGGAAGATGTGACAAAGTGTTGCCAGACAATGGGAAAACATATGGAAGAGAAGATTTTTTGGGATGGCTGCCGAGTTTTATCTTCATATCCTGTGAAAATACTATTTTTTCCTTTCTCAGCTCCTTCTTGGTTTCAGTCTCGAGTCAAGGCATTTTCAGTAAGAGACTCAAGTTTTCTTGCACACCTTGTCTATGCTTGTGGTCTCGTGCCTGCACTACCTTGAGTAAGGAGAAAATCCTCGAGTTATCAATGCACTTTGTCCATGCTTTGAGTTTGTGTCAGCACTCTATTCTTGCTAGCTGAATATTGGTACATTTTCGCATCCTTGATGTGAGACGTTTGTCTCCTCAAAGGATAATAAGTCCACGTTTGTGTTCCGACTAAGAACTTGACGAATTCTTAAATTACAATGTATATCTATGTATATTCAATACCTCTAAAAAAAATGGTTGATAAGAAAACCTGCACAAAATAACTGATAAGACTATCACTTTCCATGAACTATACTCACTCGCTTACTAAAGGAGGGGCTAATGTCTCGACTTCAGGGTATGAGTTTACATGGGTTATCATGCATAAGCATTATTAGTTGTTCTTTAAAGTATAATTGAATAATAGACATTTGAATATATGTATGAGGGTGTTCTTCAGAAGATGAAGAGGGCGAAGACCAGATCAGAATTGCAATAGAAGAATAGAAAAATACCAGATTCAAGACCTGGAGCAGTCTCTTCTCTGTTCCATTCCCCTTTCTCCCCAATCTTGTTGATCTACTTGATAAATCATTTTAGAGTGGTCTACATGAGTAGAGGAGGCATTGAGAGTTAACGTCAATCTGCTACTGTGGAAAATACTGGCAACTGACATGTCCAAAATAAATTTGATAACAGGAGGGTCACTTTACAAACAGATTACGCCATAGTTTGCTCTTGCTCTGTTTCAGTTACGGGAATGGGAGAATAATGTGAAGGCGACGGGGCTTGTTTGAAACTACAAAAGACAGATAGAATGTGTGGAGCCAAAAAAGCTCAAACATTGCTTCTAATTCAACTAAGCTACAATATTGTTTTTAATAATTTGAAGAATGAAGCTATTGCCATGACTACATATAATTTTACAACTGGCACAAAACAGCTATTAATTTCTGTAAGTTCCAACAGTTAAGGAGAATAAATAACTTTTATGTCAGGATTCTGAGGTCTCTTTTGCGAGGTAAAAAAAAAAAAAGTTGAACAGATAGTTGAGATATTTGTAATTAAAAACTAAGATAAAATTGTAATCAATATTAAAGGATCTTAAGGCAGAAGGAGAGCAAATTAAATTAAAGATTTTGGACTGCAGCGATTACTGCCTTATGGGTGAAAATTATAGAAAACATTGGTAGTTGACGAAGAGTGTTATGGTTAAGGAAGGGGATAACACATCACACAAAAAACATGAGTGGATGAGTTTGCTAGTTAAACTAAATTTGATGGGTATGCCTTAAAAAGTTAGTATATTCAGAAAAAGACAAAGCTGCAGAATTTGTTTAAGGTCCGTCAAGCAAAGTTCAATTGGAATCTTGGATAAGACCTACTAAATCAAATCACAGACAGACAATGCTGGATCGTGATCTCTCTACCATTACAATAAAAGGAAAACAATCACTGGCTATCATT
Source organism: Calotriton arnoldi (assembly GCA_963921515.1). Lineage (NCBI taxonomy): Eukaryota > Metazoa > Chordata > Amphibia > Caudata > Salamandridae > Calotriton > Calotriton arnoldi. The sequence goes on along the minus strand of CAWUFW010000214.1, from coordinate 907,200 downwards.
CCTTGAAGTGGATAAATGTACAATAAAGAAGCACTCCACCATAAGAGACTTCTGAAGAGGAAGCATTTTATTTATATGAAGACTTTTATTTAGTGCGAACAATACCCGCTAGGGTATCAGAGCACTGTACATTCAATCATAGACATTAAGCAGGTACAAAAGAAAATGATACACCAAATAATAGGTTACACATGCAACGAATGCTTAGTAGTGCGGTATGCCAGATTTGTACACAAGGAGAAAAAGTTACTTCTGGAGGTTATTGGCTCATTGTCGCATTTGTCTATTCAAGAGTAATCCTTTGACTTATTTTTTAATGCGGCTATCGAGGGGTTCGCTCTGATTTCGGGAGGGAGATCATTCCGCAAGCATTAGAATTGAAATATGAAAGAAAGAAGATTGATATCACCTAGGAGACTACAGGATGTCCTTAAAAGGCCTTGAGGAGCTTGCTTTGAATAAGGAGTATAGTCCTTAAATATCAATTGGTTCCGGAAGAACTGATCAACAAATGGTTTCTTGTTATAACACATTTTGGCTAAAAACACAGGTTTAACAAAAAAATGAATCATTGTACACAGCTTAGGTGACCTTAACTACAGCATTCGTTTTAGAAGAGAGGTTAAGTTTGTAGGCAAAGATGCAGGCCTGGGGTCCTCTGAAAATGTTATTGTTGATAATGGAACAACAAAAGGATTTCTGGACTCATGTCCAACTAGGAGAAAAGAGCACTAAAGGAATATTATTAATCTGAATATAGTAACACAGAGCTACGCCCTAGCCCCATTTTATTGTAACACACATTGCAAATACTGGGAAAATATTAGCCAACACAAGATTTCCAACATATTTTCTGGGCTGGTGACACAATTTTCTTTTATCTTATATCAACAGGTTTTCAGTTTCGGTTAGTCAAGTTTAGCAAGTGCTATCAACAAAATCAACAAGATAAAGAATGGTGTGACAGCATTTACAAAAACGAAATGAATGTACATTTGTGTGGAGAATGCATAAGTCCTCCTGTCACATATTTCAAATTACAGTTCTTTAGATATCAATTTTTTGTATAATCTCTTATATTTAGGTAATGCAAACATGACACAAGGCCATGGTAAAATGGTTGCTGAGGAATGGAAAGATATGGAAATCAGATTTGGTCACAATTCTTTAGACATTCCAAAATAAGCACATGGGCTAAAGTTTCTATGTTCAGTATTTCAGAAGGGGCTTCAGAAACTTGACAAGGCTCCAGATGAACCCAAGAAACAGGTACCAATACTCTAGATAAGGCCGAAGAACTTAACACAATCTCTAGATGAAGTCTCTGAACTGTCGACAATACTCCAGACCTGCACAGGACACCCCAGAACTGGAATCCAGATTAAGGCACAAAATGCCAGATATGGTCTCTAAAAGTAATAGCAATATAAGAGATATGGTAATGAGAAGTTAACACTACACTGCCCACAAGGAGATTTCCTAAACTTGAAAGTACTTCAGAAGATGCCTCCAGAAATGAACCTAACACACACACACATCCTTTGCGAAGAGAACAGGTACTTAATACAAGGTTTCTTCACACCAGAACAGGTACGATCTGAGCATTAGCAGGGAAAACGTCTCTAACAGCAGGGCAAGCTTCTGACACACCCAGATCAGTCCCTACAGAGGGAACACCAGTGCAAGCTTCCCTCACACACAGATGAGTCCCTACAGATGCAACAACAGTGCAAGCTTCCCTCACACACAGATCAGTCCCTATAGAGGCAACAGCAGTGCAAGCTTTCCTAACACACAGATCAGTCCCTACGAAGGCAACACCAGTGCAAGCTTTTCCTCACACACAGATAAGTCCCTACAGAGGCAACATCAGTGCAAGATTACCTCACATACAGATCAGTACCTACAGAGGCAACACCAGCTTCCTTCACACACAGATCAATTACCACAGAGGTCCTGCATTGCAAGCTTGCCTCACACACAGTCCAGACCCCTCAGAGGCACTACCAATGCAAGCTTCCCTCAAACACAGAATAGTTAGTACCACAGAGGCACTGTAAGCTGTCCTCTCACGCAGCGGTGGCACCAGCCGTGTAAACAGCCCACCCCCCTTTCTCTCGTACACAAACAAGTGCACAGCAGGCAGGAGCAGTGGCAGGCACTCTCACACCCACTGACCAGCACAAACAAGCGTCCCATTCTGGCGCCCCCCCCAAACGGGGGCCACCCTCGGCGTATCACTCACCGCGGGCCCCGGCGGGGGCTGTGGGGCAGGCGGGGCCGAACCCTGAGAACTCCCTCCCTCAGGCGGGCCGGGTACGTCTTAGACCCTGAGCGGAGCCGCGGTGCTGAGGGAGCTGGGTCGCAGGAAGTGACGCGCCGTGACGTCGGTACAGACCGGTTGGCTCGTGGACGCATTGCGGGAGACGTCACACGCTCCGCTGCGCAAAGGGAAATTCGCAGTGCGGGGCCCCGTGGGCTCTGGCCGAGCACCCCGAGGGCCACAGGGCCCCGAACCCCCCTCCCCCAAACTCTCATTGGAAGAGTAACCCCTGGCAACCGCGCAGTATCATTCTTGTATTATGGAAAGTAAACATGTCAAAGAGGGGGGGGCTTCAAAAAATCTTCAAAAGACCCCATTGCTGGTAGAGAGTCACACGGGATAGCTTCGAGCTGCCCGAAGACCAGGCTGCCAGTAGCATTTTGGCAATCATGTAGTTGATCTCTTTTTTTATTTTATTATAAAAAGAAGATAAAATAACACAACTGTTAAATCTATTTAAATCTGCCAATGTAATAAAATCATTAAGAATTTTTTTTTTCCCTTTTGTGGGGGCTCCAAATATATTTTTTCCAGGCAGCGTGAAACAGTTTGAAGATTGTTGGGTGTTTTAAAAGGCCCCCAGGACTCTGCTTGCAGGGAGGGCCTTGGACGTGAACTTGCTGGGGACCCCGGAGAGCAGTTGAGGAGGTTTGAATGGAAAGGTTTTCAGTGTCACCAAGTGCCCGTGGTAGACCCTAAGACCTTGAGGGTCCAACAAGCCCCACTTTGGGAATGTGATCTGCTAGGTGAAGTGGGGCGCCTGCAGGGCTTTCACAGGTGGAGCCTCATCGGGATAGACTGCCTCAGGGATGTCTGGCGAAACGGGTCCATGGCCACTTTCGATGACTTGCAGACAGAATATCAAATGGCCGATGGGGAGCGGTTCCCCTACCTACAAGTTGAGGCATGCCCTGCGTTGTCATGTGCTGGAAGGTGAATTGTTACTCGAATACTCCCCACCAGAGGACCGACTACTACTCGACCCCATGGTCGATAAGGGGAAGAAATTGTCCTCTTCACTAGTTTACTAGTTTGTCCTTGTGCATCTGTAATTAACACTTGTTAGAGCTCGCAGTTCGCTCACTGTTTGTAAGGATGCAATGGCTAAGAGGAAAGCTGGCTTGAGTGTTTAGTATTTCATTTCTGCCTTGTGCATGGCTTCGAAGGGCAGTTTCATCAACTGCAAGAGCACCAGAGTTCCATAAAGGTGTAGGTGCTGATAATGGTGAGGTTATTCTTTGCGACGTCAGCAGGTCCTGGTAAGCCGGTAGTCTCGTCACTCTGCCCCATGCCATTCCCTCCAGCTCTAAGAACCAAGTCTATCAGTCTCAACGGGGGATATCAGAATTAGCGTGATCTGACTTTGTATCTGTGCAGTATTAGTGGTATCAGTGGGACTGGTGGAAAAACATGCAAGTTTCCCTGACCAGTCTATTGATAGGGCATTTCGTAGCTACCAGTGGTGTAGATACTTGGATTTGAAGCTTTGGCCTTTCACATTTTCCAGGGTAGCAAAAAGATCCACTTCTGGCTTGTCTTATAGCTTGGAAATGTTTTTTACTATTTCTTTAGTTTCCACTTGTGAGAGGTGCTCGTCTGCCTGCTTCCCACTGTTCTAGATCTCCAGTAGGTGTATAGCCATTAGAGTTAGCTTCCTCGGAATGCCCAATTTTCCTATCTCCTGTGCTAGTTGAGACAGATGGTGTGACCTTGTACCCCTATTTGTTGAGATAAAACATTGTGGTTGTACTGTCTATTTGGATTTGAACTCTTTTCTCTTTTACTTGTGTTTGAAAGGGCTTTAGGGCTAAAAAGACAGTCTTCAATTCCAACACATTTATGAGCTTTACTGCATCATTAAACTCCTACCGTTCAGCGTCCCCATCAGTGCCGCTCACACTGTATGGGATGCATCTGTTGTGATGGTTATAACCTCAGTACGTTATTTGAAAGGTTTATCTACTGTGATATTCTCTATACACCACTGTATCGCCTTCGTTGTCCTCCCTGTGACTACCAATAGATCCTCCCAGCTCCCGTTTGCCTGTGACCATTAAGGTTGTAGCCACTACTCAAGCGGTCTCATGTCTAACCTGGCAAGGGAATGAGTGGAATGCAAGATGCCATCATGCCCAGTAGTTTCCCACTGTCCTCACTGTCAGAGCTTGGTAGAGGTGAGTTTACTCTGTTATTACCAGGATCCTCCCTGTAATTGGGTAAGCTTTGGATTCCTCGGAATTTATTGTTTTTAGTCTTGCTCCTAGAAAAGTATTTTCCCTCTCTGGAATGGGGGATAATTTTCCTAGGTTTAGGGACACCCCTAGTCTGTGGAGTGTCTCCATGACTGTGTTTATGCTCTCTTGACACTGTTTGAACAATCTCACTTTTACTTGGCAGTCTTTTGGGTAAGGGTACAAGTGGATACCCTGTCTCCTCTAGTGTGCTGCTACTACAGCTAGTCAGTTTGCAAACACCCTTGGAGCAGATTTTATCCCAGAGGGAAGCACTCTAAATTGGTAATGGACCTTGTCTACGATGAACCTCCAAAGCTTCTAGTGTCCGGCTTTCATGAGCACATGCAAGTGCGTGACTTTGAAGCTGTGGTGGCCATGTAGTCCCCCATTCTACTGCCACACAACAATCTCTTGCAGTGTGGCCATTTTGAATTTGTGAGTCATTATTGTCACATGGTCCATGGGAACATTGTCGTCTTCCCTAAGTTAGCATGAGCACGCTGTAGACTGTCCGCTGCTTTGCACACGTTACTACATGAGTTTATTTTGCAAATGCTACTTTTGATATTTTTACATTAGAACTCGCTGTTATGTTCACGCTTTGCAGGTTCCTGGGATTTAGTCTGAACATTGTGAACAAGATCGAACAACAATGCCCCTTGTTTTTCTGTTCTGGTCAGGCCCTAGCACCTAGACAAAACATACAGATGCAGCTGTTGTTTGGGGATACGTACTTTGGTCTTATTGAAATACACGGATAGGTAGCACACACTTGGAGAGGGACCTTTCCAGGGAGAAGAGCATTACAGCACCTATGATGTAGAACTATCGTCTACAGACTGAGGTACAGGGTCTGCAGATGTCACCCAGAGATCTTCTAATATATTATCATCCTGCGTCTGTGCAAGGGGAGGGAGGTTAGGCTATTCTGTCTCTCACTATGACAGCTCCTTTTATGATCTACGGATTACTTTCTATGCTGACCGTATTTGTGTTGTGCATTTTTCTGCTTATTGTGGCACGTATACTGCATAATAGAGCACACATAATAGAGCACGTTAGTTAAAATAAATATTTTAAACTTGTGCTTGTCTCTGTCAGATCTTATTGTGGACAAGTACAAGAGTGTGAGCGAAAGGGTGTGTCTTGTAACTGCGATTCCTGAGAGAGTCGGGAGTGTTGTGTTCTGGGGTATCTAATCACTTGTTCCTCTGTAGGTGAGTAGGAGGGCAAGTAAGACACTATAGCTAGTTGGTCCTGGGCTTATGGGTACTAAGGTGGTAGGATGACTCAGTCCCTATATACTAAGGTCAATATTCCTACGCATAGTTCTGTGGTTGTGCAGAATCCTTGCAACATGGTGCAGCCAACGTTTGGTCTGGTACTTATTCTCGAGACAACGCAAGCACAAGGAGATGATGGATGGAGCATTGAAACTTTTCAGACACTCACTTCCAGTCACAGATCTAGGTTGAATCCATCATCGTTCTTTAGCTCACTTCACCACCTCAGCTCAGACACAGCTATATTCAAATCAGTCTTGACCCTGTGCCTCATGGGAACAGTCCAGCCAGAACTGCCAAGCCAGGTCTTCCCTGAAACGGAAACAAGCATCCTGGGACCGGTTTCGGTGTACCACCCCTCATCAGCCAGGCTAGCTTGAATCTAGTGGCAAAGTGAGCGAGGGACCCACGTTTGGGCATACCCTGCCAACTTAGGGCGAACAAAGCAAACACAAGGAGATGATGGACGGAGCACTGAAACTTTTCAGACACTCACCCCCAGTCACAGATCTGGGTTGAATCCATCATCGTTCTTTAGCTCACTTCGCCACCTCAGTTGAGACCCAGCTATATGCAAATCAGTCTTGACCCTGTGCCTCATGGGAACAGTCCAGCCCGAACTGCCAAGCCAGGTCTTCCCTGAACCGGAAACAAACATCCTGGGAACGGTTTCGAGGTAACACCCCTCATCAGCCAGGCTATCTTGAATCCAGTGGCAAATTGAGCAAGGGACCCACGTCTGGGCATACCCTGCCAACTTAGGGCAAACACAAGGAGATCACTGTGCCACTGGATTCAAGCTAGCCTGGCTGATGAGGGGTGATGCCCCGAAACCGGTCCCAGGATGCTTGTTTCCGGCAGTATCCCATTAAACGTGATGCTAAAGCGTCCGGTAGTGACATTCTGACACAATTAGAGTATCAGAGTGTTATTGAACCCTGTGTGTCATCAATGAACAATCCTCTTTTTCCAATATTGAAACCGGATGTTTCATATCGTATAGTTTTAGTCTACAGACATTTGAACAGTCATGTTCGTACCTTTGCAGTACAAAACATACATAGCTCTGCGTTAGTGAATAACATTGTTCGTAAGAAGTTCAAAACAACTTTAGATATTTCAAATGGATTTTTCAGACACACTTTGCTCCCGAAAGCCGTGACTTGACCGCATTCAGTGCTCTCGGCAATCAGAGACGCTATGCGAGATTGCCCATGGGGTAGAAGAACAGCCCTGGGGTATTTACTGCACGCATTGTATCGATTTTACATGAAATTGACCTTGATGCTTTCTCTTATGTCAATGATATTTACTTGACAGACAATGAATTAAATTTGCATCTCATGCGTGTGGATCGCATAATTACACATTTTTCAACTTTGGGTTACAAATTTAACTTTGCAAAGTCCCATATTTTCTTTTTGGCAGTTCTTTTTCTTGGTTATGAACTGAATAATGAAGGTAGGGGTTCAGCACCCCACTTTTTGGAGAAAGGTGCTCAATTGCAACCTCCTTCTACCCTCAAAAAGTTAAAGTCTTTGCTGGCTTCTTGAATTTTGGAAGAACTTACATTCCAGATTATACCCAGCGTATCAAACCGCTCTATGCATTGATACAACCCTCTTTCTCGGCTTCCGGAACTCACCTCAGTTTTGCGGTCTTTGCAGACTGATCTGCTTGCTACTCAATTCTTGTTAACACGCGATAATACAACTAATTTGGTCATGTAGGATTGTACCAGGGACTTTGGGTTTCACCTATGTGACTTTTCATGAAGGGGACACGGTTCCAATAGCTTATAAATCGCATTTGTATACTCCTGCTGATTACGTTTTTCTTCTACTGAGAACATTTTGACAGCAGGACAGATGGAGATTCTGAAGGAACGCTCTTTGGTTCAGGGCAAACGTATTTTCATGGTCTCGCCTGTGCCCACTTTGGAAGCTGTCACTAAGGCGAGTGTGCCAAATTCTAAGGCTCTGCATCCTTGTTGGGTACAATGGGCTAGCTCTTTGACATCGGCTGATGTCAATTTAATTTTTGACCCTTCTTTGCAGACACAAAAGTTTTTACAATATGAACACGTTCAACCTCTTCCTTTGTCCCTACTCCATCTTGATCAGTATAAATGTATAATTTACACTGATGGGTCTGCACAACCTGCTATTGGTTCTAAACATGCTTATTCTGCTGCCTGCGCTATTGGAGCTGGCACGATAGTGGACGATGATTTCAAATCCTCCCTAGTGCACACACAGTCCCTTGGGGATTGTACGGCGTAATTGGCCAAATTAATCGCGCATTAATATTAGCCCATGAGTTTGTTGATCCAGAGGTGCCTACTCTGGTAGTGTGCGATTCCTTCTACTGTGTACAATCCTTTAATGATAACCTCTTTTTCTGGAAACAGAATGATTTTCATGATTCTAAAGGTAGCGCAATAAAGCATAAAACGCTTTGGGTCCGGAGGGCCGCTCTAAAGGAACGTTTACCACTCACTCATTTAATCCATACATTGGGCCATCAACGTGTGGGAGCACACGCTGTTGGTAATTCTATGGCCGATGAGGCGGCCAAATCTGTAGTAGCCACATGCTCAGTTGCAGCTGTTACACGATCCATGACTAAAATTGATGATGATATTTTGGCGGCTATCGCTGCGACAAAAGCGGGGACAGTGTTTCCTCAGGGTTTCCCTGCTTGTTATACTTATCACTTGACTACTGACCAAGTGCCGTTTGTGACTATTCCCTCCGTTGGTGATCGTTTGATTCCCAATGAGGACCCCAGGCTTTCGCTTATTGTGGCTGTCCATGAAGAAATGGCTTCTGAGCATGCAGGGGTGTCGGCCACAATTCTCTGTTACAGCAACGTTATTGGTGGCATTGCTTATACCAGCAGACGCGCAAATATGTACTTTCATGTGACATTTGTCAACAGATTAAACCTTCTATTGTTTCGTGTCCACAGCACACTCAACTTTTAATTTCTAATCAACCATTTGGTTGTATTTATCTTGATCACTGCGGTCTATTGACCTATGACAATGCTTTCAAATATATTTTGATTGCAGTTGATTTGTGCACTAGATTCCTCTAGGGCAGAGGTCTTCAAACTTTTGTAGGTTGAGCCCCCCCAGCTGAATTTTTTTAGATGTCGGGCCCCTCCACCGCCTGACAGAAATTTCTGGAACCTGGTACACTATATAATCAACCACCACCCGTATATCCCGGGCCATATCCGGCAAATAATGTTCAACACAATAAGAGTGTTTAGTAAACTGCAGGTTTGTGAGTGGGTGTGGTTAAATGACAAGCTTATTACACAGGTCAAAACACAATTTTCCAAGATAAAATGTGCGCAAATTGTTTTTACTAGGATGCTTTGTTTTACACGACATAGATTGATAACACCACCAACATTAATGTGATGGGTGTGCCTGTTTTTCGCCACAGAGACTGTCAATCTGTGGATGGATTTTTGCTACTGCCATCCTCAGGTTGTGCTCCACATAACAGTTTTGAACGGTACTTAGTCTTTAATACCGCAAGTGCTGAGAACCCAATCTCACATAAATAGGATGAGCTGAAAGGCAAGAGAGTTTTGATAGCAGTTTCTTTCAAAGCTGAATGTTCTGCAGACATTTTCAGCCAAAACTCTTCCAGTGAGACTTTGCTGAAATGCATCTGCAGAGTGCGGTCACTTTGGAGATCAACCAGTTCTTCCTGCATACGAATCGGGAGATGGCTTGCCACTTCTGCCAGAAATGGTTGAAAGACCCAGTCATTGAAGTGATCATTGACCTCCGTAAAATACTTTTCTAAACTGTCCCTGAGAGACGTCAGGTAATTTTTTATTATCTCAGCAACACTTGGACGTTCATATTCAGTCTCCTCAAGAGCATCTACTAAACATGGAAACTGCTCAAACAGGCCATCTTCAACTTGTCTTCTCCATAATTCAAGCTTCTTCTTGAATGCAGTTATTCTTTTATTCATGGTAAAGGAAGTGATTTCAGCTCCTTGCAGAGACAAATTCAAGGAATTTAATTTTCAAAAATGTCAGCAAGGTATGCTAAAAGAACAAGCCAGCGGGGATTGCATAGTTGTTCTGCTTTGCAGGGGTCCAAACACAGAAGAAACTGCCGTACTTCATTCCTTAATTCAAAGATGTGAGTCAGCACTTTCCCCCAGGATAACCACCGCACTTCTGTATGAAACAGCAAGCCATCATGCTCAGCTCCCATTTCTGCACATAAAATTGCAAATAGACGAGCTCTTGTGGGATGGATCTTTATAAAATTGACTATTTTTATAGCAGAATTCAACACATCCTCCAGTTCGCTGTCCATGTTTCGAACAGCAAGGGCTTCCCGGTGTCTCATACAATGGGTCCACAGAATATGTGGAGCCACTTTCAATACGTTAGCTTTTAGGCCAGCCCTAACACCACACATTGAAGGAGCACCATCTGTGCAGATTCCAACACAGTTTTCCCATTTTAAGCCTTGGATACTCAGGAAGTCATTGATGATGGCAAACAAATCGGATCCTGTTGCTCGCCCCTTGATTGGCTTGCAAAATAAAAAATCTTCCAATAATAGCGTTTCATAGCAGTATCGAACATAAGCAATTAAATGGGCATCCTTTGACACATCAGTTGCTTCTTCCAACTGCAAAGCAAACAAACTTGATTTCAACCGGGCTATGAGCTGTCCCTGGATATCTTCTGACATGTCACAGATGCGGCGGCAAACTATTGTGTCTGAGATGGGTATACTTTTGAACTTCTCTGCTGCTTTTTCACCAAGCATTGTCCTAGCCACGTCCAGCAATGCTGGGAGAATCACTTTTTCTCCATCTAGAAAGGGCCTTTTGTTTTTGGCAATGTGGTATGCTACTTGGTATGATGCTTTTAATGCATTTGCAGGAGTATTTGCCACATGTTTCACCGCTTCTTTCTGCTGAGTTATCTCTTGCAACTTTCTGGCAAAAAAATCCCTGCTTTTTCCTGCTAGAGACCCATGTTTCGTTTCAAAGTGATGCTTTAGTTTGGTTGGCCTCAAGCTGTCGTTAGCTAAGATCAAGCCACAAACCACACACTGTGGACTACTTTCCCCACTAACAACAATGCAGGTGAAACCAATGTCCAAATAGGAGGAATCATATTTTCTTGTTTTTGCAGCTTTTCTCTCGCCATCAGTTTCTGTTTCAGCCTTTCGCTTGAGCACTCTACCATCTTTTGGGAGCAGAAAACGATCCATGTCAAATGTTTGCTTAACCTAAGATACAAAATTCGAAGCTGAATGTTAATGAATAGTACATGGCTGCACTTTTACAGCTGCATGAGGTACAGCAGGTTTTTAACTTTGTAGTTTCAAAAAAACCTTTAAAAAAATATTCTTATGTTTTAAATAAAATAAATTTGGATAAAAGAATAATTTTGTGGTAAGTGGTTAAAAAGTAATTCCAGCTCATCCAGGCTTTAAGTAGGTGCTCCCAAAATTGCTGCAGCATATAGATGCTGTACACCACCGATGAGGCTCTGCAAGTTACTTGTTCAAAGGTTAGTGAGGGCAAACTTCAGCACTGCCCCTTCACCCATCACTCAAAAACAAATGTGTACCTTCTTATTCACTTCCTCAGATGTTCCTGCTGCTTGAATAGGAGTCCTTGGCCTAGCGATGAAGTAGCTTTTTTCCTTGCAATGAAGAGAAAATGTTTAAGAAATATTACTTGCATGTTCGCAGTATGTTTTGCATGAGACACCGTGAAAGCTCCCCCGAGATCAGAATCATAATGATGGGCAAGGGAGTGAAGGGCAAATAAAATACGCCATGATCTGCAAGTTATTAGTTTGAGGTCCTGATGGTTGGTAAGATAGCCAAGATCTCCAAGTTAAAAATTTGATTTCTGGCAGGGCCATATTAGCTTTCCATTCTTTCAAGTTTGTTAAATTGATCTTGCATGTACTTCCTTGAGGCTCCTTCACTTCAATATCCCCCCCCATACACAATACACCCACTCTCCTGTAAGCACAAAGTTTCTTTTACTTGTGCCATGTTAATATTTCAACACCTGTGCAGTTCCTTCTTGCACTTTTGCACAGTATCACAACTGGCACTTGTGACTAATGTAATGTGCACTCTGCAGAGAAGCGCAGGATTGGATGAGCATGTATTTGGAACAACTTTAGGACCCACTGAAAGGCTCTATGAGAAACTTGCACTGCCTTTGATTCTCAACTTCAGAGGTCTTAATTGTGGTTTTTGGACTGTTTAAGTATGGATGCATAATTTTCATGGAGCCCTGGCCTTTGCTCATAGGCCTTTGTGATATTACAGACGGACGGCCAGGGCAAAAAAGCACTGGAAAAAATAACTTATTCTACTGCATCAAAAAAGGTTCATACAACGTGTGCTGCTAAATGGCATCTGGAAAGGAACAAGGAGGGCTCCTGGGATACTCTGTACCGCCAAACTGTACCTTGTTTTTAAAAATTTGTATTAAAAATATAAATCTTTCCTATGCCAATGCTAAGACTCCATTGGTTAAGACACCACCTTGATATATTGGGAAAAATGAGTGCCAATAATTACTTTAAAATATTATATTTTCACAGTTTTACATTGTGCACTCAGCTCCTGGGCACAGGAACACTTTAAATGAGCACCAGTTACATTACACAGGGTCAGATTACATTACGCATGGATAAATTAAATTATTTCGTGCAAGATCACAGGATGTTGGGCCAAGGCCAGGATTCAAACCGGACTCCCCAGTTACAAAGTCTGCAGCTCTGACTATAAAACCACATCCTCTCCGCTTCGATTTTACAGACATCCAACATCCTACACACCCAGGTAGCTATGAAGAGTTAGCATTCTTATGTAAACAGAGCCTAAAAATACCAGAAATTTGAATTTTAAGTATGCTTTTTCAGCCCAAATCAATCTTAAAAGTGGAATCATGATAAGTGCAATAATGTGTGTATGACGCTTTGAATCTGTGTAACTTCTGTAGCGTTTTCAAGGCTGCTAGTGATAGTTGTGTGCGTGCGCACACGCGCACTAGTATGTGTTTATGTGTGGCAGAATGTGTACCCATGTAAACGTTTGAGTGTCTGTAAGGGAGGCAGTGTTATCAGGTCTTTCAAGCACTCCCTAGCTCAGAGCTGGTACATGAGGAACAATTCTTCCCTAGAAATCAAAAACAAATGTTCTAGGCAGCATTATAATGGGATAATTGCCCATCAACCAGTTATGGAACCGAAGACAAAGTTGAAAGTCCACAGACAGGGCGCTGAACGAGCACCTCATTGAGAATTCCTTAGTGGTACGATAAGTTGTTTGCCTGAAGCAGTGGGGGTTTAGGACACATGTCGGGCTTATGTTTAAAAAAAATAGAACTATTAAAAAAAATTAATGATGTTGCCTATTTTACTTCAGAGCAATGTTGTCTGACAGACTTTGTGGTGACAGGGACATGCTAAGGATTTTGGGGGCCCCGGGCCAAAACTATTTTAGGGGCCCCTGTTCAGAACAGCTTTCAGTTTATGATTCACTTTCAGCTCTGCCATACCCTCTTTAGCCAGTCTACTAACGGTGCACAGGCACTATGGTCGAAATTCTAAAAGTGTTTACATCCAATATTCAGAGATAGTGATGTGTGTTTTCACTGTTGTAACAGCAGCAGCTCACTAATTTCACAGCGAATAATATCTGTGACATCCTCCAATTTCTCATATGTGAGGACCCGTTTTGATCTAAAATAAACTTTTTTATGGTTGTTGCATGAAACAAACACATTTCTCTGCAAATTGTAATAGACTCTCTCACATCAATCACATTAAAAAGAAATGAAAAAACCCAGTATTTACAAGAATCTGTTTAGGAATTATTCCAGGCCATCAGGGCAAAAACAGAGCTGTCTCTATCAAGGGGCCCCCTGAAAGGCTGGATTGCAGTGCATGCAATTTAGGACGAAAACCTTGATGGGGCACGACATGCCCATACTTGTGTACAGGGGCCCAACTAAACCCAAACTTAAGGGGGGGCTAACACTCCCAGCCAGGGCTGGCGCTAGCACTGATGGCACACAGAGCAACAGTCTTTTTTGGCACCTCTCCCCCATTTCCTCTTTCTCCATGAATTCCCTCATACCACTCATCAACAATGCACCTCATCTCTCTATAGCACCTTTCTGACAAACATTTCATTTTTTTTATAACGCTACTCATAGTTTACTCACACTCAGGGGGATATGTACAAGGAAGTGGAGGAGGATTAACGCCTCTCTCCTCCACTTCTGAAACGCAAGGCTGCACCATATTTACAAGAATGTGGTGCAGCCTTGCGTTTCCCCCTGTGATGGCGCTAAGGTTAGCAACTTAGCGCCAACGCAGGCACCCTTGCACCAGAGTGCAAGGGTGTCTGCGTGCAGGGGAGGATTGTTTATGTGTAGGAAGGTGCCCCTTCCTGCACATAAACAATCCTAGAAATGCCATTCTGTCACTTTTATGTGTGCTGCTTCATGCAGCACACATGGAAGTGACAAAATGGCATTTCTTTTCAAGTTTATTTATGTACAGGAAGGGACACCTTCCTGTACATAAGTGACGTTGTGGTGGAGATAGGGGCTTGTACATATGCCCCTCAGGTCTTTGATCTGCATGGTACATGTTTTTTGTTGCAGGCACATTAACCCTCTGCGCTGTGTGGGTGGCAGGAGCGCCCATCTGAGTGCACGGTGAGCGATGCGACAGTGTGAGAGTAGGGTAAGAGGAGTGATTGCAGGCAGGGGCGGTGCGTCCATTAGGGCGCTTGGGCGTTGCCCCACTGAGCGTTTCCGTCACTCCCTAACTCTGACTCTCTCACGAGTCACACAATGGAATCCCTCCGATTCCCATGCCGCCAGAGCCGAGGCAGTCGGCTTAGAAGGGGGCGGGGCAGCACTACAGTTAAGCTGCAAGTCCGTGTCTGATTGACAGACCTCCACCATAACACGTATAACAGGAGGTCGGCCGGCGGAGCGCACAGCAAGAGTGCGCATGTTCTGTTTAGGGCTTCAGCATTTTGCGACCAGCCCTGAACATGCGCACACTAGGTTGCTCATTAGAAGAGCGAGGGTTGTTCCATGCCGCTCCTCTAATGAGCAGCCTAGTGCGCATGTTCAGGGCTGGTCGCAAAATGCTGAAGCCCTAAACAGAACATGCGCACTACTGCTCAAGCCAATCCTGGCGCTGCTGCTGGAGCAGCGTCTGGATTGGCTGAGAGCAGGCGGTACTTGCCAAGGCGCCAACGCGGGAGTCGGACCCCGGCCCGGGAAGACTCGCAGAGGCGGCGCGGATCTGGTAAGTAATTTCTTAATTATTTTCCCTGCGCCGCGCGTGACCCCCTAAACCCCCCCCCGCGAGTATTGTAGTGCGAGCCCAGCAGGTAGCATGGCTGCCAAGCTTTAATTTTGCTCGTGTGTGACATTTTTGTTTTTCAATGTGCTGATGCGTGACATTTCACTTCACCATGTGTGAAACTTCAAGTGTCTCTTTATCACGAATAGAAGAAATTTTAATCATGTAATTAGGCATATTTTAGAAATTAGTCTGTTTTTGTGTACTTTAGAACAGCAGGAAGGCACATGGTTGAGGAGGACATGCAGGTCACTAACGGATTTACATTATGTAACAAGGTTGCCCTGGTATAGCATTATAATAAACTTACCCCCATTACTTTCTCAAATAGCAGTATTACTGTGAGGAAGAAATGCTTGGTATCGTGCATATAACTACAAGCCTCGTAAATTACCGATTAAAGCATTCCCTGACAACTTTACAGCCAGGGTGAATGTTGCAAATGAGGAACGCGTCTTTTTTTATTTACTGTAAACACATGCATTTATTGAAGGTTTTTGTGTTCTACTTCAGATGTAGTTTGTGTACATGAAATAACCGATGGGAGGAGCCAGGTGAGCAGGAAGTACTTTGTAATTATTGCTGCCTACGAGTAGATAGCCCACAACCCCACTGAAACTCTAAGACCCCCTCCCCCCCCCAGCACTCTACAGTAACCTGGCTGCTGCTTACCAGTGCTGCATCGTTGTTCGTGGCTACTCTCTGCGATCCCAAGGCCTCACAAGCTCATTTCTTACCGTGAGCTGAATTCGCTGACTGGAAATTGAATGCACACACCACCACAACAGTATGTTTATTCCAAGTGAGTCACTGTCTGGAGACAGAGATGCTTAACCTTGCTCTGCGTGTCCAGGAGCAGTGCCACTAGGGGTTTTGGGGACAGCCGACCGAAGGGAGGTCTGTTCCCCAGGAATCATTGAGGTGACTTGGGCTGGAGATAGTTTTATGGGACAAGCACCGGATGAGAAAGGGGTGAAAGGATGTGCGTAGAGGGAAAGCGCCCAGAGGAAACGAGTAGGCATGCCAGCGATGAGGTGGTGCGGGGGGTGGGGGACATAGAGGGAGGACCTCGAACGACTGATAAGACCAGCAGGTGAACTCGCACAACAGTGCCTAGCCTCAACGCCGGGAGTCATGAAACGTCGCTTTCACAGACATTGAAATTCCGATGTAGGTTTCCACATAGATACCCCTTTAAATCATTGCGTCTGGGACACTTTTCCTCAGTTGCTTCTGGGATGTATTAGTGTGTATACAGACCAGAACAAAGGCTAAGATGCCAACGCTCGTATCTTTACCAAGGAGTCCCAAAACGTGTAATAGAGGACAAATACGGCTTTAAGTAGTCTGTCTGATGTCAAATGTGAGCCGCAAGTTACAGCCACGGTTGGACTTTAAAAACGTCTTTTGGGCTTTCATTTATGGGTTATGCAGACATCGTAGTATCAATAGGATAGAGGCCTTAATTGACCCCCCGAGAAAGGAATAAAGAGCTTTAAAATGGCACATTTGAACTTAAGGGGCACCCCTTCCAGCTTTGGTTATTCAAAGGGCATGATCCATGCTTCAGGTGTCTATTAGCATAAAGCGCGTGCTTTGCATCAAGACGCGCGTTGGCATTAATCTCATCAGGTACCACCAGGCACAGGTGGCTCCAGGCTTCTAATGCCCCGGATGTACTTCTCACACAGATCAGATGCTGTGTTAACCTGCGGGTGATTTGGCATGGCTGGGATCGGAGGTTCCACTCAATTCATAGAATAGCTTCAGTGACAATTGTCCCTACATAATTTATCTCTGGGGATACGATGGGAGCTGCAGCTGCCATCGACACTCTGGCGACCTGCCCTGCTGCCTGCTCCAGGTTTGTTATCTGCCCTGCTCTGAGAGCTCGCAACCTTTAGCCCAGGCAACAGGGCCCTCAGTGAAAAGACTCTTGTCCGTTGGGCCTCACACCACCATTTTTTGTGTTCTACTTAAACAGACACCTCTTCAAAAACTTCTGATATACACCCCATGCTGCATCGCGTCACCACTACATTAATAATACATTTATATACACCGCTAGGCTTCATCACAAAACCCCCGCACCTTGTTACAACATATCACACCTCTTCATTCACTGTAGCACATCACACCACACACCTCCGCTGCACACTATGAAACGCCACGCAACACCTCATCGTGCTAACACACTGCACAACACTAACAACTTCCTACAAGGCATGCCCCACTGCACCACACCTAGCGCACGCACCGTATGTCACCAGACTTCACTACATTACACTACCCTGTTGATACGCTCAATTATATATTCAAAGTCAGGGCAGTGACAGTATAAGCACCGAGTTTGGCTCACAATCTTTTGCTGGGACTGGTGTTTTCTAGGCTCAGCCTGCCTGACCTGTATCTGCTGGGCTGAAGTGCGTTCAGGCCCAGGGCACAACCAATAAATGTGTTCTTCATGTTTTGTGTAGAATGTTAATTAAGGAGCATAATATTCTCAATTGCTTTATTAACCTTCCTGCTATCTCAAATGTGCTTGAAAATGCACCATTTGCCCACTCTTTTTCAAAATTTTCTCGGAGGAGAACCCCTCCGAACCCCACGTAGGTGGTTTGGGCTCGCTCGCTTGCAACATTGCAGTGCGGCTATTGTTTTACGCCTCACCACTTTTGAATGTCACCAGCCGCCACTGATTGCAGGGTGAGTGAGGTGACCATATGAATTTGGGTGCAGATGTAAGTGCAGAGTGGGACAAATGAATGTAAGGTTAGTAATGGGCTTATTTGAGTGAGATTGCAGATTGAGCAGTGAGGGGGACAGGTGAGTGAAGTGTCACATGACCGCAGGTTGAGTAGTGTGCTCGTGTGACTGCAGGGTGAGGTACAGGGTGAACAGCACAAGTGCATTGTGAGTGCAGAGTGAGCACTGTGAGTACAGGGTGAGCGGGTGAATGGTGTGAGTGCATGGGGATCAGTGTGAGGGCATTGTGATCGCTGTGATTGCAGGGTGAGCGTGAAAGTGAAGGGCGAGAATGAGGAGCGAGTTGTCTGAATGCAGGGTGCATTCCCAGACACTTGAAGTAGCTCAGCATGTTATTGACAAACTTCTAGTTTTATGATTAGGGTTGCCAGCTCATTATTTTGATGTCCCTGGTAGTACAAAAATAAGCAGTAACTAAAGCTGTATTTTCAGCACTTATCTGTGCGTACTTCGAACAGCAAAAATAAATAGAAAGCTCTTTAATTGTGTTCTAGGGCTCCCTGAATGATCCATGACTGACAATTAAAGGGAACAAAGACAGAAAAGTCACATTACAAATAAATACATACTTCTTTATTTATAACCCGCATTTAGTGTCAAGACCAGGTCTTTGCAGGCTGTTTAAACAACACATGGCTGGCATTTTTTTTGGCAACTTGAAGCCCTTTTAGCCCTGTTGTGGGCCTGCCTGTGTAATTGTAACAGAAACTGTCTCCTTTCTGGGAAGAGCTAACCCTCCCAGGACGTGGTTAAATTCCTAGAGCAGAAATGCTTCAGTTGAGGTGGGAGGCAGGGAGTCTCCTCTGCTGAAACTAAAAGCAATGAACAGAAAGTCATTTCAGCTGCAGTGGGAGGCAAGGGAGTCTCCTCTGCTATGAAACCAAACAGTTTTAGCAGTTTGTCATTTTATGAGTACCATAGTTACCAGCAAAGAAATCGTAGATAAGGAATCATTCAATATAGCGCAATCTGAGATAGCAGTGATTCTACTACTTACACGCCACAAATGGAGCAAACAGATTTGCCTCAAAGAGTTCCCATCTCTATAATTTGAAAACTGGGAGACATTTATTTTATCCAGTTATTATGTTAACACAGCAAAAATAAAGCAGAATCAGTTTGTGCCATGTCTGCCCTGGTGCAAATCTTATTTAACCTATCCCACACAACACAAGCTGTAAAACTGAAGTAGGTGTGTTTGCCCTGCTCTTCGAGCAGAGCCGGTACTGGAGATGCCGTTGTCGGTCCCTGGTGAGGTAATGGAGAGCTGCACACACCGCTCCCAGGCTGCATGACCTGGACAGGTGGGCACTGTCCGGAGCAGTGCCGGTGAAAGATTCATGCTCTCCTGGCGCCTCACATGCCTCGCTGGCTCGCCGTGTCAGTGTGTGTAGGCCTGCTCCTGTGAGCTGTTTCTTGTTTGCCGTTGCCATGGCGGCCGGGGGGGGGGGGGTGGCATGCAGTAGCCCCGGTGTCAGGTGGGTGAGGAGTGAGGTCCCACCCGTATCGTAAATATGATTGATGTGGAAACCTCCCACCCAGACTTCCATTGGCGAACGCTTCCGTATCCCTTCATCAGTCACCTCATCATCAGTTCCGACGCACACGTGGTTTTATGTGAAGCTGTGGGGCGTATGTATCGGTATGCCTGTGTCATGCGAGGTAAAATGAATAGCATTTCAGCTGTAGGAATTAACCATTTAACCCCCGTTAGCTCTTGCAATGACAAAAAAGCATGGGCACGTCGTGCCCCATCGATTCCCCTTCCCTTCCCCCTCCAACCCTCCGTTACCGCTGAACCCCCGCCCAATGCCCCCCCCCCCTCTGCCCCGGACTTCGAAAACCGGGCAGCCCTGAATGGCCCAGCAAAGCCCTCTTACCTGTTGATGTAGATTTCAGCAAAGTCCTTCACAGCGAGGCGGCAGAAAAACCCAGGAAAGCCTCGACAGGAAACAAGGAAAAAAAGGCAGCAAGGACTAGATTGCAGGATCTTTATGCACGCAAATTTAGCGGCACTTCTTGCCATCTCTGCTTCTGTCCCCTTTATTGGTGGAACATCAGTGGTGACGTTCCTACGTGCCCCAGAGTTCTCCAATCATACATCCCCATTTGAAATGGGTGAAGACTTGCGACGTGGGACAGTGGAAGACAAACAAAGGTAAGATTTTAGGGTGGAGTGCGCGCCCCCCCTGAGATGGTGTTGCGCCCCCCTGAGGGGGGCGCGCCCCACAGATTGAAGAACTCTGCTCTAGGGTTTGGCCGCAGCGCTGTGCTGACCCTCATACTGTTATAGAGGATTTGCATGTCTTTGTAGGAACATATGCCTGTGGCACCTTGCATTCAGACCAAGGTCCGGCTTTTGCCTCTAAGGCTTACAGTGATTCGATGAACTCAATGGGGGTGCAGGTGCATTTCTCGTCTCCATATCGGCCTGAGGGCAATTCTGTTGTGGAGCGGATGAACCGTGACTTAAAGCAATCTTAAACAGCAAGGGTATTAGGTACTGGCCGGGGCTGGTTAACTCATCTATATGGGGTTAAACGTGCACTCAATAATCTCCCTCGAATATCTCTGGGTGGGCGGACCCCATACGAAATGCTCTTTGGCATTAAGATGTTTGTACCTGACCTTGATGGTTTAGACGTTGTGGCGCCTGCTGCAACTTTTGACGTAGATAACCATTGTGCTATGTTACAGGATCTACAAGAGAATCGAGATGCTCTAGCCAAATCACATTTGCCCTCGCCGACGGATACAGCAGTCTTGGTCTCTGTTTCTGGCTGGCTTCCTAAAGTTGGTGATCTGGTCTGGGAAAAAGTGGCGAACAAAAAATAATTTGGACCCCCTAACTGTGCTCTGGTCTTGGTCCTTGGTCTGAAGGGCACTCGAACTGTAATTTTACCTCCACCTCCTGGATACAAAGATAACCGTTTCATTTCCGTGGAACATGTTAAACTACACCAAATGGCCAATTCTCAATACCATGCCTCGGAGCATTCCAAGCTTGAATGTTCCACTCCAGCGCATGACTACGGTTTCTCCTGAGTCTGTACAGAACGTGGAAGGGGAGCTGGAATCTCCACTTGATTTATTGTCCGTTTTGCCTTCAACGCCTGTGTTGGTGGAGAATGAGTATTCTACCCCGTCTGTGGCACTTACAGTTGCTGTCCCCGACACTGTTCTACATTTGCACCCTAACAGTGAGCAACCTCCACAGTTTCAGCTAAGCTCCAGCAGTTACTATCTTGACCAAGATGACTTTTCTTCGAATACATCTTCGATGTCTTCATCTATTGCAGTTCCTCCTACTCAGGTATCTGTCTTCATCTCCTGGTTGAAGAGCACATACCTGGTTCCTCCATGGACTTACATCTGGATCGTGTTGTCAATGGTGTTCCGTTTCATGTGGATTGGATTCATGACTGTCTTCTTTCTTTTGATTAATGGACACTATTTACCTGAACGCTCTGCTGTGGAACTGGTTGACGGAGTACTCGCCCTGCATACTTCTTCACATAAAATGAAAAGAGATCAAACATTGGTTAATATTTCTGCAGTCCCGATCGCCAATGGCATTGTTTGGGACAAAGTACCATTCGATGTATATGGTCCGACGGAGACCTTGCAAATTCCATATGTCTTCCGTGTTTCTTTGGGAGATGTTATTTTACCTGGAATGCATTGGGATGATTGGGATGTCAGTGCTCTTAATTCTTTGTTTTCTGATTTACAATATTACACTGTATTTGATACTGAGGATCTATTTTAGAATTCGGCAAATTATGCATATCTGTTTTGTTACCAACATTATGGCCATCATTTTCTTCACAAATCCAATACTCTAAGACCCATTTTCAATTATACGGAATGGGAACATTGTCCAACCCCTTCTAAAATAAGTTCCGTTACATAGAAAAACAAATTTACATATTTTCACGGGTACAATCTATCTGACCCGGCATCATATTATTTTAAATTGAATGTCCCTAGATTGAACAAATACATGCTTATGCAGACTAAACTGATTTAATCTTCATCCTTTATTCATGATCTGTCATTGAAGGGTTACGATTTTTGGAAAGACACTGTTGATTTGAAGTCTATTTGGGGCACTAAAGTTAGGCAAGTGCAGGAAAATGAATCCTTGCAACGTGCGTGTTTAATACCGTCTCAAATATTATTTTTAAATCAGACGGTTCAAAAAACTACCTGTTTCAGTTTGGCCACCGCTAAAAATTTGAATGATCCTTCTATTCCGTCTTTGGCACAATACGAGTCGTGGAGCATACACACTAATCGTACTATTGATGACTTGACTTGGATGATACAGAATGGTTCTTTTAACTTGTCAGGGACAGATCCCGCGGGTTGGGTATTGTGGCCCACAGACACAAATGCTTGTCATTTACGTTTTTTGAATGTTACTAAGGGTTTAAATAAATTAGACCTGATCCTCGTTACCCAGATTTGCATACCGTTACCACTTATTCTGTTGGACAATTATGTCAACAATGGTTGGAATATTCCACATTAACATCTGTGAAACACCATCTTTCCCTTTTAACAGGTGCTATTGATCTTGCTGATTTTCTCTTAGGTCCAAAATTCCCTCACACTAAATGTTTTGTGTATGCAGCCTATAATGAATTTTGGAAACTTTCACAAATGGAGGTGGCATTTCGCTTACGCCAAATTGATCAGGATAATTTGGATAAGGTTCTTGCAGTGGTTGATAACAGCATAAACACACTGTCTTCTCGTATTTATACCCTAGACAATATTGTTTCATCTGTCATTGATATTGTTCAGAATGAGGTGTCTACCTTGTATCATGGTCAAAATCAGTTATGTTCAGTTATGCAATTTAGTTGGACTTTGCAGACTCTGAAAAATGGGAGAGTACCATGGGACTACCTTAATGCTTTCACGCTATTTTTACCATTTAATTTAACAGAAAAACAGAAAATGATGTCTATGAAAGATTCAACTTACACATTGAGAAACTAGAACAGTTACCATTCACCATAGCCGAAATAGATTCAGCTGAGTGGTTAATGCATGGGGTTATTTCTTTGCCAATTTCACTTTTTCAATTCACAGCTTGCATGAAACATTATCCTATTGGTAGATATGAAACCCTCGGGAGTAGTTTCAAACATGAATTGTGGTCATTACCATTTGTTTTCCGCTGTCAGCATGCTGAGAAGGAAGTTTTCCTTACAGGGGAGGATTGCGTCTCACCTGTAAGACACTCCCTTGTCTGTAAACAAGTAAAACTCCATGGCTCTTGTAACGTTTCGGCACCCAATTTAGCTTGTTATTTAAAAGGAACACAAGTCCCTGCTATTATTCCAACCCTGACTTTGCTTACCAACTGCAGTTATCTAATTCTCAACAATCAGAACTGCTGCGGTTTATGGGCAGGTATCCCGTACATAGTAACAGTTTCACAACGCGTTAGTTGTTACAGCAATGTCCTATCTCCCCCCCACACAGGAGAGTAGATAGCTCGCTGTGGCTTCACATTCCGACTTTGAAAACAGATTTCAATAAGCTAAGCAGACCCAAAGCACTATTGTTTCTACAAGAAGTGACTCCCACGTCAGCTCGTGAGACCTTCGAATTGCAGGTGGCAAGGACATCTAGTGAAATACAATCTTTATTAAACACAAATCTCCCCCTACGCTTCGGAGAATTATTTCATCAAATTTTCAAAGCGTCTGATATGGCTGGCCTCGCACACTTTTTTAAAGTTGGGGGATCTGGCCTTGGTACATCGTTTCAGACAATATTTGGGGTAATATCTGCTTTTATTCATTCTATTTATTCCAGCGTATTCGGAGGTTTCCCCTGCTGCTCCTTCTGGTTTGTGGCGTGCTGGTACTTCTTTTGCTGTTCCGCAATGGATGCGCGCTCTGTGGTACTGCCCAGTCAGGCACAGTTGCAGCTATACCGTTGGGAGCACTTGACATCGGCTATTGGCTGACATTTCGTTATGCCTACTTCACCTTTGTGAAACCTGTGTTCTACTGCATCCGGTGCCCTTTTCAATGGGCCCTGGACGTATGCCTCTCAACAACGTCACCTGCTGCCCTAGATTATGGTCTGTTGGTGGGTCCATTGAGGTCCCATAGGCAGGCATGTTCCGTGGGTATGCGGCTTGAGTACGATTATTTGCTGGGGCAGATGGCCGAAATGAGTACCTGTACCCGTGCACAGCGCCTCTTGTACCTCAGTTTCATCGAGACTGACACAGGTTGCCCTGGTATGCTCCTTGCGGCTTCAGGATATGAGGAGCACGTCTGTTCCTTTGATTTATTTAATTGGATGGCATCACTTTTTAATATCGACAGATCTGACGCCTTACTGGAGCTCATGGCGTTCCGCTTGTCACGCGAGGTTTTTGCCATGGAGGATACGCTGTAGGGGGGTGTGGCTTGATGTCGATGTAGTTGGGAGCAGTCCACGGAGCTCCGGCCAGGATATCCCCCATTCGTTATAATCCTGAGCCCCGGGCACTCTCACTAAGTGAGATCAGTGAGGATGAATATCCCCAGGGTAAGAATACCCAAGAAAAGCGAGAGTGGCAGGCGTTAATCGCGGCAAAATAGCCCGATTTGGAAAAGAAACCTGCGAAGTGATAGACAAGATGGCGGCTACGACGCAAGGAGACGGAGAAACCCGTAGCCCCGAGTGAAGGAGGAGAAGCAAGATTAGACAACTGCCGGTATAGAAGTGAAGAAAAGTGCCTCGATGGTAACTGAGGTGCGCTCCAAGGGCCAACCGGAGAGAAGGGCACGTGCGTGAGCGAGTGATCAGCTACGGAGTACCGGGGCGGTCTGCATACACCGCCGCAGTCCGAAGACGCCTGCTGGGAGGAACAGATGAAGCGAAAGGGAGATAACAGCGGCGGAGGCTGAAACCGCCTAAGCGGGCGCATTAAGAAATCAGACGACGGTGCCTCATCGGCCCTAACTCTGGTAAGAGGGATCAGAGGGGACCGATAGTGGTGGAGATTCGGCCGGAGGTGAACACCAGGCCCAAGTTTAGAAACAGGCCCGGGAGGAGGAGAACCAATGGGGCGCGAGGGAGTACGGGTGAGCGAAGACCACGTACCAGCAATCAAGTGGGCCTACGTGAGCAAAACCCCGCATCGGGAGAAGAAGGAAGCCCCAAGATATAGACGTGCTGGAAAATAACATAAGCAGAAGGAGTGCGGGGGCTGGAGCGTAGACGGCAACACTAAAACTAAATGGCGCGCCAACCCCATAGGACCTGAGACAGCCGAGGAGAGGGGTACTGACCTGAGAGTGTCAAGGGGAGACGTGGTCGACAGAGCAGGACAAAGAAGCTGCAGGAAGACCCACGTGAGAGGTTCATTTAACAGATCGCAATCTGAACATCGAACCAGGCAACCAACGAGGCATAAGACCAGTGCAGACAGCGGTTGAAGAGGAACGAGAATATAATTAGAAACAAGCCAAAGGGCAACACCGAAAACGGTCCATTGGTACACTGAGAGACTGCGGGCTCTGTCCAGGAACCACCTGCCCTGCCAGTGAGTACCAAACCTGAGGAGGTGAAGAGCCGACAGGCAGAATGGGGAAAGTATCTAAACGAAAAGGATACGATGTCCTCAGCATGGGAGGGGGTGGAACACAGACAGATGATGACAATAAAAGTCTGGAGTCGGAGAGAGACATGACAATTGCGCAGCCCACATTGGCGGACATCATGCAAGCCATTACAGCCTCCCGGGAGGCCCTAGAAATGAAAATAGATGCAATTGGAACAGATTTGAACCTACTGAAGGATGACCACCGCAAATTAAAAGAAAGAGTGGCAACCACTGATAAGACGCTCACTGACCTCCCCACAACGGTGACAGCCTTACAACAGTCGCTTAGAGACATTGAAGCCAAGGTGAAGATACAGGAAGTATGGGCAGAAGATAGTGAGGGAAGATCTCGAAGAAATAATCTACGCATAGTAGGAATGCCAGAGAAGGAAGAGGGAACGAACATGGTGAAATTCCTAGAAAATTGGATCAGAGCAGAAGTGGCGCCAGAGGGCCTATCGCCTTTTTATGCACTGGAGAGGGCACATAGAGTCCTGGCCAGGATCCCCAAGCCTGAGGCCCCCCCTCGGCCCATAGTGGCGCGGCTCCTACACTACAGAGACTGGGATCACATTCTCCACCAGGCCCGCCAGAAACAGGAACTGCAGGTGGGCAGCAGTAAAGTAATGATATTCCCCGACTTCACTAGAGAAGTACAAAGGCAAAGAGCTTCGTTCCTAGCAGTCAAAAAGAAATTGCGGCAATTACAGTTGCCTTACTCAATGCTATTCCCAGCGAGACTGAGAGTAGTTGGCAAAACAGGGGTGCAAATTTTTTACTCACCACAAGAAGCCTGGGAATGGTTGGACTCTGGACCAGAGCATGAAGGGCGAAATTCTTCACCGGGATCAGCGCCGACAACAAGAGACAAGAGCAAGAGCGTGGCACAGGCGCCCACCTCGATGGAAGTCAGGTCTGAACGACGTAAAGCTCTGCAGGCGGTGGCAGAGCTTAGTCAAGGAGGCTCTAGCCCTAGATCAAGCAGGAGTGGACAAGAAGCAGATAGATCATATGGCTTGCTGGCCACAAGTGCAAATTAAGACTCAGAGCCAGAACTGCCAAAGATTACGCCCAAGTCAGTAAACGAAATGGTGTAGAGAGGAAGTGAAGAGAAGGTAAAGCAGACATATACACCACTAGAACGTTGTCCTGAGAAAATGGGCGCGAAGCTGAGAATGAGACGCCCAATGGGAGGAAAGAAGATAGTCAATATGAGAGCTGGGGGCGACGATCAGGACATAATAATGTGGGGTAGGGGCTGGCGGAGCTCCCGGACCCGGTGGGTAAGCTACATAACCCCAAGATTAAGAGGAATCTTTCTTGTAACTTTGTTTGCGTTTGGATGGGAGCTGGAATACCTGTACCTGTCCAGGGGAGGGGGAGTTGGGGTTCCTGTTTAATTAAGGGTTTGTTTTTGGGGACCAGGCGTGTCAAGGGTAGGGAAGCCGATGAAGAATGGGTGAGACCGATACTACAATGGCATCCCCTATAGACCTTAAGTGCGTATCGTGGAACGTGCGGGGGATGCACACCATTTTGAGGCGTCACAGAATACATGCATACTTAGGAGGGGGGCGCAAATCGCTATGCTACAGGAGACACATATAACAGCGAAAGAGGGTGCTGCGCTTTAGCGTAGATTGAGGAGCCAAGTATATTATACAAACTATGGGTGAGAGCGGGAGTACCATTTTAGTGTACTAAGCAAATACTGGACCCTGACGGGCGATATGTAATATTGTTGGGAAAGTTAGATGGTAAAGATGTAACACTGGGTAGCATCTATGGTCCAAACACTGATCAAAGTTAATTTCTGGCACGTCTCTCCAGAACACTGGCACCAGCATTGACGGGGTTGGTGATAATAGGGGGAGACTATAATTGCTGGATCGTTCCCACCCGCCTCTCCCAGACTCCCTCATGCACAAAATAGCAGAGGCATGAAGAAACTGGCAACAGCAGTGGGGGTTGGTAGACACCTGGAGGGCGCAACACCCAGAGGACAGAGATTACTCATTTTCCTCGGCCCTGCATGAGCTACATCTCAGATTAGACTCCATGCCTGTGCTCCCCTGATGTACATGAGTGCATGCAGATGAGTGAGTACCTAGCCAGAACGATCTCAGACCATAACCCGCTATTGGTGGGTCTGATCTGGTCCCAAGAGAGGCCCAAAATCCCGACCTGACGCCTGCAGCCTGAGACGCTGGAGGACCAGGTCTTTCAGGCGATGATACGCACAGCAATTGGACAGTACCTTGAAGAGAATGATGGGACGGCTACAAATAAACTAATAGAGTGGGAGGCCTTTAAGGCTGTAATACGAGGAAGTTGCATCTCAGAGGCGGTGGGGGTAAGGAAGGTACTTATGAGGGACACCCTAGCAGCAGAACAGCAACTCCGAGACCTGGAGAGAGAGAGACCTGAAAGGAGGGATAGGCAGGAGGAATTACTTGCAGCTAAGGAAGTAGTAGCCGAGCAAGGGAGCGATTGCGTTGTTTTGATTACAAGAACTATATGATCCAAGCCCATACTGAGAGGAACAAATCTGGGGCACTGCTGGCCTGGCTGGCTAGTCCGGCCAGGAGAGGATCAGTTATATTGGAAATAAGGGGACATGAGGGGGAGACCCGATATCGGCAACAAGATATAAATTATATCTTTCTGGAATACTATACAAGATTATATAAAAGTAGAATATCCCCCACAAATGAAGAAATTGATGAGTTTATGGGCGACTTTGAGCTACCAGCAATATCGGCGGAAGAAGCAGAGTCCCAGGGGAAGGATATAGAATTAAGTGAGGTGAGAGGGGCTATTAAAGCAATGACAAATATGGGGCACTGCTGGCCTGGCTGGCTAGTCCGGCCAGGAGAGGATCGGTTATATTGGAAATAAGGGGACATGAGGGGGGAGATCCGATATCGGCAACAAGATATAAATTATATCTTTCTGGAATACTATACAAGATTATATGAAAGTAGAATATCCCCACAAATGAAGAAATTGATGAGTTTATGGGCGACATTGAGCTACCAGCAATATCGGAGGAAGAAGCAGAGTCCCAAGGGAAGGATATAGAATTAAGTGAGGTGAGAGGGGCTATTAAAGCTATGGCCAGGAACAAAACACCAGGGGCAGATGGACTCCCAGTGGAGTTTTACTCAGCGTATATTGAGTTAGTGGGTCCCAAACTAGTAGAAATATATAATCAAGCAAAGCAAGTGGGAAGGCTTCCTGGATCAACGAGGGAGGCAGTGATTATTCCACTGTCGAAACCCGGGAAACCCGCATATGACGAGACGGCATATAGACTGCTTTCCATGCTCAATTTAGACTATAAAAGTTTGAGTAAGATATTGGCCACCCGCCTCTTCCCACATATGGCAACACTCATACACCAAGACCAAGCAGGCTTTATCCTCACCAGGAACACAGCATTAAATGTTAGAAGGCTACCACACATACTCGAAGCTGATTCATATTGCAAGGAGGAGGCGACTATCTTCGCAGTAGATATAGAAAAGGCCTTTGACAGTCTTGAATGGTCTTATCTCTTCCAAGTGATGAGAAAGTTTGGATTGGGTCCTGAATTTGTAGGATGGACGGCTCTATTCTATCAGGAATCTATGGCTAGAGTTAAAACGGGCAAGCTTATCTCTGATGCCTGCCGAGTGGAGCGAGGGACACGGCAGGGGTGCCCCTTATCGCCCCTGCTGTTTGCTTTAGCCATGGAACCGCTAGCAGCCAGAGCTAGGATAGGGTGTCATTACTGAGGGGTGGAAGTAACTGGGCAAACACATCATATTGCATTATACGCAGATGACCTATTGTTGTTCTTGGCGGGAGAGGAACTCCAGGGGGCCAGGGAACTCCTAACAAGGCTAGAGAGGGTGGCAGGCCTCAGGGTGAACTGGTCAAAATCATGCCTCTTTCCTTCCAAGGAGGGTAGAGAGGGACCCCAGAAGACAGAGGGAGTTCAGTGGGAGAACCGGTGTTTAACATACTTAGGAACTCAGATATACCACACCCAAGGAGATTTACTAGAGGGTAATGTGGGGAGAGCCTTAAGAGGCGTGAAAGCTAGTTTTGACTTCTGGGGGACTCTTCCCATATCAGTAGCAGGCAGGATTGCCCTCTTGAAGATGGTGACCTTACAGAGGCTCCTATATTATTTTGGGGTGCTGCCGGTTTGGATCCCGGTGAACAAGTTACTTACCTTCGGTAACGATATATCTGTAAGAAACATTAGTAGTGATAGATTCCTTACCTTAGAATATCCCCAGGCATCAGACTGGATCCGGAAAGTTTTTGTCAGCAGTACCCCTGCGCGTCGGTAGGTGGCATCGTGCGGCTCCGTGTCCGTCGTTGGCGTCGTGGTTGCCAGGATGACGTCGTGGGCGCCACTTAGACGCCGCCCACGCGCGCTGACGTCAGTTCTGTACACGACTTTCCGCGCCAGGAACGCAGAGCCATGCAAGATACTGAACATATAATCACAAACCTCCCTCATGACCTATATTGCTTTGCTATCTAGGCAGACCTATATATAATAGGGCTTGAACACATATAAGCAAAAACTTTACAAAAATAAATGTTATCAAAATGCTTGATTTATTTTTTTTATACATTATTTTCTTCAACCATAGTTTATTTCATTTTTTCATTTTCTTATTTCATTAGGTCATTAGGTCTTTTCCCCTCTTCTCCCTGACCTTCAACTCAACTTAGAGGGGGTCCCCACTTATGCATTTCCATGCAAGATACTGACCACTGGTGCATTGAAACTAGGGCCCTGAAAGGGATGACCTTAACCCTAGAAATCAGTTCGCAGAACGGGGAGGATGGGTGGGGCGGTAAGGAATCTATCACTACTAATGTTTCTTACAGATATATCGTTACCGAAGGTAAGTAACTTGTTCATCTGAAAGAAACACATAGTGATAGATTCCTTACCTTACAATAGATACCCCAGCAATACCAACCCCGGTGGTGGGTCTGCGAACTAAGATCACACCAGAAAGTCACGGAGAACAGAACGGCCGAAGAAGCAGTCTCTCCGGACTTGGCTGTCCAGGCAATAATGCTTGGTAAAACGTGTGCAGCGAGGCCCACGTGGCTGCCTGACAGATGTCTTGCAGGGGGACACCGCGTCCCAATGCAGTAGTGTCTGCAGTAGCTCTGGTGGAGTGAGCACGCAGCCCCACCGGAGGTTCTTTTTTAGCCAAAGAGTAACAGACTTTGATACACAAGACAACCCAGCTGGAGATAGTTCTCTTGTGTGCCGCCCGACCTTTCTTGGTGCCAACGTAGCCAACAAAGAGCTGGTCATCCACCCGGAACTGCTGTGTGCGGTTGAGATAAAATGAGAGCGCACGTTTTGGGTCCAGACGGTGGAGCCTCTCTTCCTCTCTGGAAGGATGCGGAGGCGGAAAGAAGGTGGGCAAGGTAATAGTCTGCCCAATGTGAAAGGCCGTAACCACTTTTGGCAAAAAGGAAGGATGGGGCCTGAGCACCACTTTGTCCGGATGGTCTGAAAGGAAAGGAGGCTTACAAGAAAGAGCCTGGAGCTCACTTACCCGCCTAGCGGAGGTGATGGCCACCAGGAAGGCAGTCTTCAATGTCAAGAGACAAAGAGGACAGTTGTGAAGAGGCTCAAAGGGAGCGCACATCAAGTATGTAAGAACCAGATTCAAGTCCCACTGAGGCATCACGAAAGGAATAGGAGGAAAAAGGTGTGTAATGCCTTTGAGAAATCTATTTACAACAGGGGACTTGAAAAGAGAGGGCTGATCAGGTAGCCTGAGAAAGGCTGAAATTGCAGAAAGGTAGCCCTTGATAGTGCCCAGAGCAGAGCCCTGCCGGGCCAAAGAGAGAAGGAACAGTAGGACCTCAGAAAGAGGGGCAGAAAGGGGATCCACAGCCTGTGCTGTGCACCATGCCACAAACTTGTTCCACCTGCAGGCGTATACCACTTTAGTAGAGGGACGCCTGCCTGCCAGAATGACATCACAAACTTCAGGAGGCAAGTCGAAAGGAATCAAATGCCGCCGCTCAATCTCCACGCAAATAGGTGGAGGCTGGACAGGTTTGGGTGGAGGACCGTCCCCTGCTGCTGCAACAGAAGATCCTCCCGAAGAGGCAGTCTGATCGGAGGATCGATGCTCATACTGAGTAGCTCGGGATACCATACTCTTCGAGGCCAGTCCGGGGCCACAAGGATGACTTGTGCCCGGTCGCGCCAGATCTTCTTCAGCACTCTGGGCAGAAGTGGTATAGGCGGAAAGGCATACAACAGACCGCAACTCCACTCACGACGAAAAGCGTCGCCGAGCGAGTGCCGCCTTGGAAATTCCAACGCGCAGAACTGATGACATTGCGCGTTCTCTTCGGTGGCGAATAGATCTAACCAAGGCTCTCCCCACTGCTGAAAGAGACCTTGCACCACCTCCGAGTGAAGACGCCATTCATGATCGAGCATGCACCTGCGGCTGAGTTCGTCCGCCCTGGCGTTCAGAGAACCTGCCAGGTGTTGAACCACCAGGGACATGCCCTGATGTTCCAGCCATGTCCAGAGACGCAGAGCCTCCTGACAGAGGGTCCACGACCCCACCCCGCCTTGTTTGTTGCAGTACCACATGGCGGTGGTGTTGTCTGTGAACACCTGCACTATTCTCCACTTGACAGAGGGAAGGAATGCCTTCAGTGCAAGCCGGATCGCCCGAAGTTCCAGAAGGTTGATATGGAGCCGGGACTCCGCCGGAGACCAGAGGCCTCTGATCTCCGCCTCTCCCTTGTGGCCGCCCCAACCCAGGAGGGACACATCCGTCACCACTGTAAACTCCGGTTGGGGAAGGGAGAGGGATCTGCCGTCGACCCAATGCCGGTTCGTGAGTCACCACTGCAACTGACGTGCAGTGCCCTCCGAGATCTGGACGTGATCGGACAGGTTCCCCTGATGCTGCGCCCACTGGATCTTCAGGTCCCACTGCAGAGCCCGCATATGCCATCTGGCATGATCGATCAGCAGGATGCAGGAGGCCATGAGGCCCAGCAGCCTCAGAGTCACTCTGACCGAAACCCGGGACAAGGGCTGATAGATGTGAATCAGAGCCCGAATATCCCGGACTCGCTGTTCGGGAGGATAGACCCGAAACTGCGCCGTGTCCAGAACCGCTCCAATAAAGAGGAGCTTCTGAGAGGGAATCAGGTGCGACTTCGGCACGTTGATGGAGAACCCCAGCAAGTGCAGGAGGTCGGCCGTAGTCTGGAGGTGGGAGACGACTGCATGGGGCGAGCCCGCCTTCAACAACCAGTCGTCCAGATAGGGGAAGACTGAAACCCCTGATCTGCGCAGATGAGCTGCGACCACCGCCATCACCTTGGTGAACACCCGAGGGGCGCTGGTAATGCCAAAAGGGAGCACGGTGAACTGAAAGTGCTCGTGGCCTACCGTGAACCGTAGGTTACGCCGGTGGGCTTGCAGGACGGGGATGTGGAAATAGGCATCCTGCAAGTCTAGCGCTACCATCCAGTCTTGTGGATCGAGAGCAGACAAGACCTGAGCCAGAGTGAGCATCTTGAACTTCTCTTTGCGGAGGAAGCGATTGACGTTCCGGAGGTCTAAAATAGGACGCAGGCCTTTGTCCTTCTTGGGCACCAGAAAGTAGTGGGAATAGCAACCACGACCTACTTCTGGCGTCGGAACGCGCTCGATGGCCCCCTTGGCAAAGAGGGCCGCAACTTCCTGCTGAAGAAGTGCCAAGTGATCCCCCGACATGCTGTGGTACTGAGGTGGCATAGCTGGAGGGGTAGTCTCGAAGGGGAGGGAGTAGCCCCTCCGGACTATCTCTAAAACCCACCTGTCCGAAGTGATGGTGCGCCAGTGGGGGAGGTGATGGCGAAGCCTGCCGCCCACTGGCGTTTGATGGGCCTGAAAGTTCGGACTAGGAAGGTTTGGAGGCAGTGGTGGCCGGGGTGGGGGTGGACTACCCGCCCGCTGGCCCCTTGGTCCGCCACGGCGGAACCCGCGGCCGCGCTGGGATTGTTGCTGCGCAGGCCTGTTGCTCTGTTGCGAACGCTGCGGGGCGCCCCTTCCTGTGCCACGAAAGGAGCGAAAAGCGGAAGGCGGAGGAGGGCGGACTGCAGAGAGTCCCAAGGACTTGGCCGTAGCCCGTCAGTCCTTAAACCTCTCCAACGCGCTGTCCGCTTTGTCACCGAAGAGGCGACAGGCATCAAAGGGCACGTCCATAAGGGTGTTTTGGACATCCCCGAAAATCCAGTGGTCCTCAACCAAGCGTGACGGCGAACCGCCATCGTCGTTGCAATCGACCTGCCCAGTGAGTCGGCGGTATCTGGGCCACAACGAATCATGAACTTTGCTGCATCTCTCCCCTCTGCAACAGCCTGGGAGAGAGCTGGCCGGGCCTCCTCCGGACACTGGGGCAGCACTTGCGCCACCGTATCCCACAGAGAGTGGGAATAACGGCCCAAGAGGCATGCAGTGTTCATGGACCGCAGCGCAGAGCTGGTGGAAGAAAAAATCTTCTCCCCAAACTGATCCAGCTTCTTGGATTCCCTATCCGGTGGGGCGGAAGGGAAGGCGGTTGGGGAAGCAGAGGCTTGGACAACCAAGCTCTCGGGGGTGGGATGTTGGGAGAGGAAAATGGGGTCACCCGGAGCCGGGCGATGGCATCGGGCCACGTTCCTATCCACAGGAGCCCCTGTGGTGGGCCTGGACCAAGTGCCCAAAAGAACGTCAGAAAGGGCTTCATTGAAGGGAAGCAGCGGCTCCGCAGAAGTAGCTGCTGGCTGAAGCACCTCTGTCAGGAGGTTAGTCCTGATGGCCACAGTAGGGAGCTCGAGGTGTAGGGCCTCGGCCGCCCTACGCAACACCACAGCATAACTAGCACCCTCCTCCGTAGTCACGGTAGGAGGAGACAGCATGCCAAGGTCTGGTGAGGTATCCAGACCACTGGCGTCCCCCAATGCCTCAGCCCAGTCCTGTTCAGACTCGCAAGCAGCTGCGAGAGGGTCCTCAGACCCCTCCCAATCCTCCCCTTGCTCCTCAGGCTGTTCAACAGGTCTAAAATAAGGAGCAGGGACATGGGGATAAAAATCCCCGAGCAACGTTGAGAACGGCATCGATCGACGCCGGTTGGACGCCGCGTCCACATCGGGACCGAAACTGAGGTCGACGTCGTACCGAGGAGTGGGCGGCTTCAGAACTGGTGCCGGTGGAGTCGACGTCGGTGGAGGTGTGACAAGGTCAACCGGCGTCGACCGGGATCCAGGCCTGGATCCAAGGGTGTCCTGCGCCGCCGAGGCCGGAGCCGACAGCGACGCCGGAGCCGCCGGCGAGGAAAGGCGAGGACACCCAGTCGGGACCGCGGGGCCCGAAGGCGCACCAGTGGGACCCGACGCCCAAAGAGGCGAGCCGTGGCCGACAGGAATTCCTGTATTTGGGCCGGAGTCGCCGACGACCCCAGGAAGGGCGGGTAGTCGGGCGGCGACTGCGTAGGCTCCGCCGGAGCCGCGGGGGAGGCACCACCCGCACCCTCAGCCGCGTCGCGCGACCAGCGAGGGGAAGTCGGAGAACGATGGCGTTTCTTCGACTTCTTGTGCTTCGTCTTACCTGACCCCGAGTGCGAAGACTTGGATCCCGAAGATCGATGGTGATGACTCCGCGCACGGTCCCTCGACCTCCCACAGGACCGGGACCTCGAACGGCGTGGAGCCGACTGCCGGGCTTCCAGCAACTTTCGGGACCGCTCCCGCAAAGTCTTCGGCGCCATGGCCCGGCAGTCGGGGCACGACTTGGGGTCGTGGTCGCGCCCCTGGCAGAAAAGACACACACGGTGCGGGTCCGTCACCGACATCATGCGGTGACAAACCCCGCAGGACTTAAAACCGGGCATCCTAACACCAGGAGTCGAAGACTCGATGGAAAAAATAGAGACAAAAAGCCTCAAAAAGTCAGTCAAAAATTGACTGGGGGTTCCTGCTCTTCCCGGATCTGCACTTGCTGGCGCGGAAAAAGAAAGAACTGACGTCAGCGCGCGTGGGCGGCGTCTAAGTAGCGCCCGCGACGTCATCTCGGCGACCACGACGCCAACGACGGACGCGGAGCCGCACGACGCCACATACCGACGCGCAGGGGTACTGCTAACGAAAACTTTCCGGATCCAGTCTGACGCCTGGGGATATTCTAAGGTAAGGAATCTATCACTAAGTGTTTCTTTCAGATAAGGATGTTTAATCAACAGCAAACACTCATGGCAGCGTTTTTATGGGGAACAGGGAGGCGAAGAGTAGCACTCACCACGCTAATGAGGCCAAGGGCAGCGGGAGGGCTGGTGGTGCCTGACTTTGAATATTATTATTTAGCGGCCCAGCTACAGTGGCTCACGAAATGGATGGCGAACCGAGTAAGAAGGTTGGTGAAACAAGGGGATTCGACACCAAGCCTGAGGCTACTGTCGCGAGTGGTGTTGAGACTCCCCATTCAAGATCGAGAGATGACCACAGAACTAAAAACGGCTCGTAGGTGCTGGAATAGAAGCCTCCAAAGATCTAAGACTAGGTGCCCCTACGCCCCGTAGATTCCACTGACTGTCTGCGAGGCATTACCACATGGAGGAGTCTGGCGTAGGCTGGAGGTCTGGGGGGAGCTGGGAGTGTCCACAGTGGGGGATTTATATGAGGAAGGCAACCTGATTCCATTCAATGACCTTAGAGAGGGATATGACATACCTGGGGGAGATTTCCTGCTACATACTGCCCTCACAACAGCGATACGGAAACACAGGAGGGGGGGCTCACGGAACCACCGACGCCGGAGGGATGTCAATATGTGATAACTGCAGCAGGGACATACAAGGCAGTCACCTGCCTTTACAGGCGACCTACACACGAGACGCTCCCTCACTTAAGTAAACTGCGTCAGAGGTGGGAAGAAAACCTAGGAGAACCAATAGCTGAGAAAGCATGGGGAGAACTAGTGGAAAGAGCATGGAAGAGTACCAGAAATGCCAGATTTCAACTTGTGCATTTCTATGTTCTGCGTAGAGCATACCTCACCCCGGGTCAAATTAATAGATATTTTAACACACAAACAGCGGTATGCCCACGTTGCAATGAAAAGGGGGTGGAATTCATTCACATGTTCTGGAGTTGCCCGGAATTGGGAGACTTCTGTGGGGAAGTGACTACGACCCTAGCGGAAGTGACGGAAAAAGAAGTGGCAACACCACCACGGTACTGTCTGCTACACTGGTTCCCCCATACGGCTAAAAATAAGCTAACAAGTAAGTTCCAGGACCTAGGCCTGGTGCTGGCTAAGAGAGATATCACTAGCCACTGGAAATCACAGAGGGGCCCTAATACACTTAGATGGAAAAAGGAATTCATAAAATGGGCAGAATGTGAGGGGGCAGTAAGGTTACGTATTGCTAAGAAAAGTGATAGCGAAAAAACTCTGGAGGCAGCTAGAGCATGGGCAGCGATGGTGGAATCATTGAAGAACCCAATAAATGAGGCAGAAGGGGATCCATTAGAGGAAGCCCAAGCAAGTGAAAGCTGAGGCCCGTAGCTTACGCACCAAAAGACAAGAAGCTGAGGAGAGGGTACACAATGATGGAAACCCTCCCGACTGGATAGACACAGGCCCCGAGTCCATAGAGGTAGATAGAGGAGAAATCGGACACGCATCTCCCCATTAGGAAAATAAGATGATACCCGTACACGACATGCCTTGGGGGGGAGGGGGTTGAATTGTTTTGTTGTAATGGGATTCTTAGTTGTTTGGTCTAACTAGAACAGAGCTAAGCGGATAGAATCGGATGTATAATTGCATAGAGCAGCTACTAAGAGACGGGAGATGATAGGGTAGATAAGCCTTAAGCACGGAATAAGACTTCGTCAGTAGGATTTGTAACTACAATTCCTGCTGAACATGAAAACATATATATGTGTATTGTAACAATGTCAACAGCTGTTAAGAAATGTACGACTGTATGCCCAAACGTCAATAAAAGTCTGTTAAAAAAAAAAAATGGAGGATACGCTGTACTTGGAGTAGTAACTGCTTTATCAAATTACTATCGATCATGGTCCACTTTTGGCTTTGTGGATCATACTTGTCACCTGACAGAGATGCTTTGGTTCTGCTTACCTGCGACTTCTGTATTAGTCCAGGGCTGACGTCCTGACCAAGGGGAGGGTGTGATGTGGTCCATGGGGACATTGTCGTCTTCCGTAAGTTAGTATGAGCACGCTGTGAACTATCCATTGCTTTGCACGCG
This sequence comes from Calotriton arnoldi, assembly GCA_963921515.1. Lineage (NCBI taxonomy): Eukaryota > Metazoa > Chordata > Amphibia > Caudata > Salamandridae > Calotriton > Calotriton arnoldi. The sequence goes on along the minus strand of CAWUFW010000214.1, from coordinate 869,266 downwards.
TTACTACATGAGTTTATTTTGCAAATACTACTTTTGATATTTTCACATGAGAACTCGCTGTTATGTTCACGCTTTGCAGGTTCCTGGAATTTAGTCTGAACATTGTGAACAAGGTCGAACAACAATACCCCTTGTTTTTCTGTTCTGGTCAGGCCCTAGCACCTAGACAAAACATACAGATGCAGCTGTTGTTTGGGGATACTTACTTTGGTCTTATTGGAACGGATAGATAGCACACACTTGGAGAGGGACCTTTCCAGGGAGAAGAGCATGACAGGACCTATGAAGTAGAACTATCGTCTATAGACTGAGGTACGGGGTCTGCAGGTAACACCCAGAGATCTTCTAATCTATTATCATCCTGCGTCTGTGCAAGGGGAGGGAGGTTAGGCTATTCTGTCTCTCACTATGACAGCTCCTTTTATGATCTACGGATTACTTGCTATGCTGACTGTATTTGTGTTGTGCATTTTTCTGCTTCTTGTGGCATGTATACTGCATAATAGAGCATGTTAGTTAAAATAAATATTTTAAACTTGTTCGTGTCTCTGTCAGATCTTATTGTGGACAAGTACAAGAGTGTGTCTTGTAACCACGATTCCTGAGAGAGTCGGGAGTGTTGTGTTCTGGGGTGTCTAATCTCTTTTTCCTCTGTAGGTGAGTAGGAGGGCAAGTGAGACACTATAGCTAGTTGGTCCTGGGCTTATGGGTACTAAGGTGGTAGGATGACTCAGTCTCTATATACTAAGGTCCCATATTCCTACACATAGTTCTGTGGTTGTGCAGAATCCCTGCAACATTATGTCCTTTTTGTAAATCTAGGATTGCCCCCTGAGTGTCTTGTTCAGTTTGGGCACAAGGAAATATAGAGTGTCATGTTTTTCGTTGAGTCACTTACTTAAAGGTCCAGCCCCTCGCAGGATGGTACCTTCTCCTCAGGTTCTTCATCGAAAGGGCTGCTGCCTTGTTGAGCCTAGATATTGTCATCATGCCATTGCGTTTTGTGAGCTGGTTTGCAGCATGAAGGTGACATGGGTTAACTGGTTGTGATCCCTCTTTACCCTTGATTATTATTCTTAGAACAAATCCTCCTCTGAGTGGTCCTCTAGACTGCAGAGTACCCATTGCTTTTGCGGTGTCGTTATCTTTTTTCATACTTCGCAGGGATTCATCCACTGCAGTTTTGAAGAGACATTCCCCACTGAAAGGCATATTGGCCACTGCGATCTGCACTTCTGGCTTGAACTCCAACACCATCAGACAAGCATGTCTAATGATGGTGGTTCCAGAGAAATGTTGCTTACTTACTGTGTCCGCCACGTCTAAAGCAGACTTCAAACATGCATTGGCTTTGCCTTCTTAGGTAATATTTTCTCCTTTCTTGTGCTGCTCCGGGAGATGTTGCACAAGTTCTCCTCCCTTTATCCATCTTTTTTTTCATACCATACCCACTCTCTTTATCTGGCAGTGTTCCATCAACGCGGGCACATTGGCTCATTTACAGAATGTGGCAAAAATGATAAGGTACGCCACTGCCATTTCCTTGATGTAAATTGTGTTTTTTGTAGAATGTTTTTCTTCTATACTCTTGGTGTTACTGCCTTAACCACTGCTGCCTCCTTAAAAACTTACATCATTGGTCTAAAATGCTGGGAAGCATTGGTAGGAATTAGTTTTTCTGTTGTGAGGGTAGAAAGGTCTTGTGTATGGAGCATGACTCAGTCTGCTTTTCCTGCAACGGTACTCTATGGGTGTCTACGGCTCTTTTGATCTGTGCGTTTGATACCACTATATTATCAGGAAGCAAGGGCAAGATACAACCCTTTCATCAGGAAAATCAGCGTCCTCCCTCATTTTGACATTCAGGTATTGACCTATTCATACTGCCACTCCTCCTGCTCAACTTCGTAGTCAAAGACTTCCTCCTCTGCCTCTTAGGGCCTGGCATGGAAGGGGGCTCCAACTTGGTGGGCTCCTCCTCTTACAACTGTTCCCTTTGATATTCTCAGTGGGTCGGTAAACCTTCAAGGAGTGGGGAACTCCTGTTTTCTCCTAATTAGAGCCTCCATTTCTGCTTCGAGGTGGCGCCTTTTCTTCTCAACTTCGAGGGCTTTATATTCGGCGTTGACTGTTGACACTTTCCTCTTTGATGTCGAGGCTTCTTCTTGTGGCCCTTGTCCCTCCTGTCCTCTCAGACATATTTCAAAGTCGAGACCGGTTCAGAAGGTTTGACGCCAGCTATCTCTTTTGACTTTGACCCTGGAAGGTTCCATATGCTTGTGCTTTCCCCTCAATAGCCGATGCTTTGGTGTAGGGGTATTCTTTGATGGCCTCAAGTCTGAATGTTTTGGTTTGGCCTGGGTGTCCACATGCGTTGCTGGACAAACACAGGACATTCAATGGTGTGTGTTTGTGTTGGGATTGCACTATTGCGTAGTATGCACACCCTTGTTTTTCTTGAATCTTCTGGGTCTTCGGTTGAAACTTGGTGCACACATCGTAGCCCACTGCCCAGTCATCCCTCAGCAGACAAAGGATGCACACCTTGCGACTGTCCTTTTGTGAAAACCTATGATGCCACTTGGGGCAAAATCTAAAAGGAGTATGCTACATACCTTCTCTCTCATTCTCTGATTTCTGTGGTTAATAGTCTTCTATGAAAAATCCCTAAACATTCAGTTTTCTTCGGTGTACTCAAATGTCTATGCCATTAATAGGCGTTCTTGCTGATTTCTTCAAGTTCCTTTGACTCTTCCAATTTTCCTGCCGCATTTGAAATGCGAATCTGGCTCCCCTCACAGGAGAAGAAGCCACACCCCCTTTGTGCAGGACCCCCTTGGCACCTGGATAGACGGTAAAATTAGCTAATCAGGTAGGCGTGCCTCCTCCATGCTAGTACCACAACTAAGGAGGGCTACTGTGAGGTGGACATGATTTTCCAGAAGTAGACATCTTTGTGATGGCATACTTAGGAATTCTGGGACAGGGTTATGCCCACTTCCCACAGGAAGTGGTAATATAGGGGACGTAGTGACCCCAAGGGTCAGTAGCCCATTGACTACTACTCTACACTCCCCTTACGACCCTAAATTCAGTATTCAGGGGAGCCCCAGGCACCACAGAAGGAGATCCTGACAACCTACGAAGAAGAAAGACACGAAGAGCCGAAGAAGACTGACTTGGCTCCAGCCCTGCTGTCCTGTCTGCCATTCCCTGTCGAACCTGCGCCAAAGACGACTTGTCCTGCAGCTGTGTGCCTCCAAAACCTGGGAGGACTGCCTGCCTTTAATAAAGACCAAGACTTCCTGAAGAACAGCGGGACTGTTCCCTGCATCCTGCAGGAACTCCAAAAGAAAAGACTCAGAGGCCTCCAGAACCGCCAAAACCCAACACCTGAAGCCACCACTGCACCTGTTGCCTCTGGCTTGAGTTGAAGTGGGCCACCTGTGTCCACAAGGTCCCCCAGCCCTCCAGAGCTTGAGTCCATCGTGGTTTCTCCTCTTGTGGACTCCCCGACACCACCTGCGGCTGTTGCACGCAGGCCGCCCTCGACCTCAACTGCTCCCGGTAAGGAATTCCGATGCCTAAAGACACCTCTGCATCCGTCGCCCCCAGGCCGTGGAGAAGAGGACCCCAGGTGTCCCTACGTCCCAGAGTATTGCAAGCCTTGACAGCCCCCCCGTTGGTGCACCCCGACTGGCCTTCCAGCCAGAGCGTGCAGCCTCTTTTCGCAGTGAATGATCTCCATAGAAACCTATTGGGCTCCCAACGCTGTTTTGCACCCTGCACACTGGCCGCCCTCATGCCGCTGGTGGTGTACTGCTGGTGCTGCCTTGGACCTTGCCCACCACTCACCTTAACTCCTGGAGATTGGTCTTGTAAGTCGCTATACCATACCTGTTTGCAGAACTTGGTCTTTCTTCTATAGGATGACATTGCAGAACTCAGAAATTACACTGTGTCCACTTTTTAAAGTGAAAGGAATTTATATTTAAAAACATACTTACCTGAACGATTTTTCTCTGACGCCTGAACATATATAAAGATACTTGCAAATTTTATAAATTGTTGTGGATCTCCTTCTTGAGTCGTGTGTATCATTTATTGATCATTGTGTGTATTTCCAAATGTCTTGCACTCCTCTGCATTAAGCCTATGACTGCTCGACCACACTACCCCCTAATAGAGCACTTTGGGATTGCATAGCAAGCCTCTGTCCACTCATCAGGGAACAACTGGCCTCTTTACACGGTATATCAGGGTGATACTTTCTTATTTAAGCTATCTAGAGTAGGGGCCTCTCCATTAGGTGGACAATGGCAGTTTCAGTGTCCCTCGCAAGTCTAAAAGCAGACTGGTAGTGGTTGAGGAGATGGATTGGTTCCAAATACTCTTTAAAGGTGTTTCGTCACCTCTTTTTTGGGGCTCTTGTTGAGGAAGGAGAGTTTTAGATATGGGCCTTTAGTTAACCCATATTTTGGAATCTGCTCATTTGCAGAGGTATGTAATTCAATAAAATATCTACTTGTCCATGGGACAGGATGCTTCATAAGTCTACTTGTCTGTAAAAAAAATCCGCTTCTCCCTTTGGTGCCTTGTAGTGTGGCGATAAATGATGGAGGCAATCTCATTATATAAGAGCACTGATAATAGCCTCTCTGATTATGCCAGAACTCATACTATAGTAGGGTTTGAATTCTAACAATTCCCCCATTTTGCAACCTTTCCACAGATGTACATACTGGGGCTGGAGGTAGCGTTAAGCAATAGTTCCAGGGCTGGAAAGCCCTTTGGAGTCTGTGCAAACCTACTAGCATATTTTAGGGGTTTTCACTAGCTCTTCTCTAATATTTTCCCATACTGAGAAAGGTTGCAAGTAAATGTACTCCTGACAACGGCAGAAGTAAAACTTCTTCCGCAGTTGGAAAAAAGTAGTTGGTGGGAAAGTGAACTTGTAAACGCTCAACAGATTTTCGCATGAGCAAATCTACACATGCATATTTGCTCGTGCTAAAATGCAGTTCACAAATATTTTCTAGGAGTACAATTTCCTGGCCTACTTCTGTAAATTCTTGTGAATTCATGAAAGCTGTAAATCTGCACTAATGCAAGGGCACATATCATGGGTGCACTTTTGTAACTTTATTTAAGAATTGGGCCCCTAATTAGGTCTTGAGTTAATGAAACCCTTTTGTTTTTATTAAATTTCTGTCTCTCTCTATCCATAGACTGGCTTCACTGTGAGTGGCAGCATTCTGCTCTTTCAAAAAGAGCATATCTGCACACAAAGTAGTTTTGATCAGTGCCAGAGACTGCTGTGGCAATATGTGCTTTTTGAGATCAAAAATATTAATGTTTTTTGCCAATGTATATTATAATGGTGAGGGCCTGGCAGCTCCCACAACAATTAAGTTTTACAAAAACCATGTCAAAATAAGACGCGCAATGACAAAACCAAAAGGGTGACAACCACTGTCAGACCTATTGGCTATGCCAATGACTGTTTACTTTCATGTTTCTCATAATCTTGTTGAAACTGGTAGCACTGATTTTCCATTATGACTATTTTGAGGTCTCGCCTAGGCAGCGATTGCGCTGTCTCTTCAAGACATGCTGTATGCAGGATATGGGCATTAGGCTCCGCCCCTCTTTACAATTGGCTCCTCTTCCTGTCCTTTGTAAGTGGTGGCTTTTGATTCGTCAGTAGGCTTAGTAGTCCCTCCTTAGTACCGCCTTCTCGCCTGTTGTTACCTCCCATAAGGACAGCCCCTCTAACATGTGTCTTTACTCTGTAGTTTTCATTAGCAGTTCGGGAGAACTATTTACATAATTAATGTCTTGCTGAAGCACGCACGACATGCTGTTCGGTCGCTTCTTTTTTATCCCGCCAGACACAGCACTGCCTCTTTAAAGCAGCGCTTTAGCGTGACGTCCACAACCCCCTTTCTTTTCTTATTTGCAGCTCGCACTCACATTTTTAAAAAATGTGTTTACTTTTCTTTAGGCCGCACAGGTATGCTAAACTCTTTGCCACTCCCTCCCGTCATGTTTTTCTAACTCAGCGTGGCGCCCACTTTATGGACGTTGCGCTATAACTTTTAAATATGCTCCGTTCCCACCCCCTTGCGGACGCTTCCTCCGTGTGCCATTATTCCACATCCACACCCTTCCTGTGGCGTGTCTGCTTCATGGTGTTTTCATATTTATTTTTTTACCATACTGAGGCAGCTCTCACCCTCCGTTACTCTGTACCCCACCACTTCAACAAACATGGCACAACCTCTCCTCCTGTTGCAGTCCATGCTCCTGCATCTGCCCAAGACCCACCTTCACCACTTTCAGGCTCACAGCCTGGCCATGGACGAGGGGGAGGAGGGAAAAGGATCCGTGAACTTCCCGGGGCGCAGGTCAGAACGAGATTAAAACAAAAAGTATGTACACATGTGGAAGAGTTGGTAATGCATATGAGGTATGTTTTATTTAACAAATTAACATTTTTGCTCAAAATTATTTTGTTACTTTGAGCCTATTTCATATTCAATTTATTTTTCATTAACAATGGCGGCTATGCGGGTATGCCAAACTCTTTGCTGCTCCCTCGAGTCATGTTTTTCTAACTCAGGCCGCGCCCGTTTTATGGACGTCGCGCTATAACTTTTAAATATGCTCCGTTCTCCCCCCTGTGCAGACTCTTCCTCCATGTGCCATTGTTCTCCCGTCCTCCCCCATCCATGCCTTTCCTGCGGCTTGTCCCCCCCCGCCCGACGCGGTGTCCATTTGTCTGTTTCATGGTGTTTCCTGCAGAGCAGCGGTTACATTTCATTAAATACCGCCATTAGCAGGCAGGCAGAAAAGAGCTGCTTGTGTTGGTTGGTACATGTTAAATTATGGGGCAGATTATTATTACAACAGTTCACGTTCCCTCTCTCTCTCTAATCTGGCTGTGGGATGAGGCAGGTGCGCAGTGCTTTTCACCAATTGTTGTCTACGTAATCACTGTCAATTCTAGCTCAAAGTGAGGTGAGGGGGCTCAGAAACACATGTATTACAAACACTGCTATTGTTAGTCCAATAAGATATATTACTATCTTCACCACCCCAAAACATTTGTATCCCATTTTCTGCAAAGCAGCGGTTACATTTTATTAAATACCGCCTACCCCCAGCTGCCAGGCAGAAAAGTTTAAACATGCTCTGATAGGGGGCGTGGCCAAGGTGACCAACATGGTGGTCGCTCACTAACGGAGCTCCGACCAGCCCAGTTATCCGGATGGATTTAGCACCGGCTGCGGCTTCCTGGTGCCCATTTCTGGCAGGGTGCACCGGCGGGCCTGTGGCACTGGTCTGGTCTGTGGCTTGGACTGACGGGGCGGGCACATTACTGGTGGGCCGGCGGGTCCTGCAGGCCATCCTGACGGGGAGCGCTGGAGCCGCAGTCTTGCCCGGGGCCTCCTCGTTGCTCTGAACACTGATGGGGGCAGTTGGGGGGCCTGCGGCTCTCCTGTCCCCGCGGCTCTCCCACTCAAGTTGCATCTGGAGTACTGAGGCCATCGATTTTTTTTTTAAACTCTTTTTATTGATTTTATCCCAACATGTGACATAAGAAATCATCGCATCTAACAAAAGATACATATAACGCATATTTGAAAAAATGTTTCTTTCTATGTTCCCGCCCTCCCTCCCACCCCCTCGCCACCGGTGTGCCTACAACCACTTATTACTAGCAATACAGTCCTCCACAGTTTACCATATCAACAATTATGTACAATCATTAAAGCATTACAGTGTATAAATTGACATCAGGGGTCACTATACAGTCCGCTGGACTCTTCATGGCCCATGTTCCATATACTTAGGCGGTTACTGGAGTTCCCTGGTCCCCTCCGACCGACCCTTGCTCTGATCCCGTCTCCGGGGTCCGAAGTATTGTCACCAAGGCCTCCCAAGCCCTCGCCATCTCCAGTGCTGTTTCATTATTACTACGCCAAGCCTGCTGCAGCCTAAGAGTGCCTTCGCTTCGCGCCCATTTCAATAATTCCGCTCTCCATCTCCCCGCACTTGGTCCCCCCGCTGATTTCCAATGCATCGTTATCTCTCTTTTGGCTAAGAGCAAGCCGAGGTCCAGAAATTTACTTGTGGTTTTCGTTTTTTTAGTGTGCGGGAACCAATGCAGAATACAAACACCCATATCTAGATCAATTACGCGCTCAGTCACACTACTCAACAATTCCAGCACTTCTTCCCAATAAGTCCCCAAATTCGCACACCCCCAGAACATATGACGGAAGTCGGCCCCCTCCAAGCCACATCTCGGGCATAGAGCAGTCGCCGTATGGAAGTATTGCTTAAGCTTAGCTGGCGTCAAATACTCTCTGTGCAGAACATAGAATTGCACCAATTGGAATCTGGCATTTCTCGTGCTCTTCCAGGCCCGTCTAACCAATTGGGCCCATGTGTTTTCAGGGATTTCCTTGCCAAGGTCCCCCTCCCACTTCTCCCGCAGCGTGTTCAGCGGGCTTAGACCTTCAGTCAACATGCGCCGATATAGACACGTAACGGCCTTAAAAGTCCCTGATGCCATCACCACGTATTGACACGCCATGGATGTCCGTGGTTCCGACAACCCCAGCCCCCAATGTCGCTGCAGTGCCGAGACGAGTGCCGCATGTAGCAGATAGCCCCCGCGTGGGAGATCATATTTAGCCTGCAAGGCCCGAAAGGACAACAAGGTTTCATTTTCATATAGGTCTCCTAATACTTGTATCCCTAGGTCTTCCCAGTGGGCCAACGCCGACCAGTCCCCGCCATGCGGGAAGGCAGTACACATGCCCAACGGTATCTCCGGGGCGTAAAGGCGGGCAAAGCCAGCCCGTTTCTGACTCCGGTTCCAACACAATCTTAGCGTCCTCTCTTCCACAGTAAGCGGTTCAAGGCACAACTTCTGGTTCAAAACTATGAAAGACAATATATATCTTGGGACCCATCGTCCTCCTGGACCATCAGGACCTCTAAACTCCCGAGCTATGGCCTGGGTCAGCCACTGCAGCTGTGCCGCCAGATAGTACCCCTCGAAATCCGGCACTGCCATGCCTCCATCAGCCCTAGGACGTATCATCGTGGCCATTGCAACTCGTCGCCTGCCCGTCCCCCAAAGAAAACCCCAGCCATAGAACGGAGCTGTCGAAAGATGGAACCCGCCACCCAAATCGGCAACGTCCGAAAATAATACAATAAACGTGGGAGCACCACCATCTTCAGGAGTGCTACTCGACCGGCGACCGATAACGGTAGTGTACTCCAAAATGCGAAATTGCCTTTAAGCCCGCGTATAACCCGGCCTAAATTACCCTCCAACAAATCTTCCACAGAATGGTAGATATAAGTGCCTAAGTAAGGCAGACAATATGGTTCCCAGCGTACACCCGCCGCCTGCGGAGGGGTCGCCTCAGTCGGGGTAACCGGAAATAAGCAGGTCTTTGCCCAGTTCACCCGCAGTCCCGAATATTGCCCAAACGCTGAAAGCAAGTTTCTTGCTCCCTCCAATGCTGCATCCGCGTTCGCGAGAAAGAGCAATAAATCATCTGCGTAGAGGGAGACATAGTGCATATCTCCACGATGGAGTAATCCAGAATAATGCTCCCCCAACCGGGCATGGGCAGCCAGAGGTTCAATAGCCAGGGCAAATAATAGCGGCGAGAGTGGACAACCCTGTCTCGCACCGCGGCCCACCCGGCAGGCCGGAGAGACCGTCACCCCCGTCCGCACACGCGCCGACGCCGATCTGTAAAGAAGTTCCGTCCACCCCACAAAATCGTCACCCAATCCAAACTCACGAAGGACCCGGTACAAATACGACCACTCCAGGCTATCAAATGCCTTTTCTATATCTACCGTTAGAACCATTGCAGTAGGTGTATCGCTATGATCCTCTCCCAGAATCCGCAAAAGGCGTCGCACATTAATTGCGGTATCACGCTTCGGGATAAAGCCCGCCTGGTCGGTATGGACCAGTTGTGTCATATAGGGAAGGAGCCGGGTCGCCAAAATTCTACTCAATATCTTATAATCGGCAGTTAACATTGATAAAGGACGATAGGCCGACTTAGCCAGTGAATCCCCGCCCGGTTTCAGCAGCGGGACAATGATAGCCTCGCGAGTGGAGATTGGCAACCGTCCCGATTCCCAGGCCTCCCGATAAACCGCCAGCAGTTTAGGGGCCAGGAGATCAATATATGCAGAATAAAATTCGATCGGTAGCCCGTCGGCACCTGGGGACTTCTTGCGCGCCATGTGTTTTACCGCGCTGCGTATCTCTCCTTCAGTAACCATCTGCCCCAACATGAGTACTGAGGCCATCGATGGGGCTTGTTGCCTCGCAAGTGATGGAGCCGCGGTGTGGCCCAGAGGTGGCGATCTAATTATCCTCAAGTAGGGGCGGCCTCGCTGCACGGATCGGTGCAGTGCCCCTGGGACACGCCTCCCGCCTGACAATTGGGTGTGGGGTGGGTGCTCCCGGCGCCATCCCTGGTGTTTTGCCCGTGCTGCGACCTGTGGAACTGGCCCCAGACCCGCTGGCTCATAGCTGCTGAGGCTGTGGCAGTGAGGCCATCGACGGTGCTTGCCACCTCTCAAGCGACGGAGCTGCGGTGCGGCCTGGAGGCTGTGACCTAACCACCCTGAAGTGGGGGCGGCCTCTCTGCACGGATCGGTGCAGTGCCCCCAGGGTGTGACTCTAACCCAACGATCTGGTGCGTAGTGGGCGCTCCCGGCGCAATCCCTGGTGTTCTGTCCGTGCTGCGCTCTGCGGAGCCGGCCCCAGACCCGCTGGATCTTAGATGCTGGGGCCGTGACAAGGTACAGTGCCATTAGGACGGGATGCGGTAGAGGGAGGTGGCTCACCCCCTTTGTCTTTGAGGCGGTCTCACTTCAAGAGTCGGTGCAGAGCCTCTGAAGGGAGACCCCGGCCTGCTTCACCCTGAGACAGAGTGCAGCTCTGCAGTCGCTGCTCTTCTTGCTCGTGCTCTACCTGGGTGGGGGTTCAGTCGAGAGGTAGACTGTGACCTGGGCACTGGCTGGACCTGCGCTGTGCCTTGGGATTAACTGAGGCTCACTGGCTGGCCTGGGGGGTGCCCGGGACATGTAACCAGCACTGGGAGAGGCAGCCCTACTCACTGCCCGGCTGCTGCTGCAGCCCCCTGAGGGTCTGGAATTGCTGCTGCTGTGGCCGCCATTGACATCACCGGCTGCGCTGCTGTGGACACTAACGGGGCGGCCAGGGACTGAGGCCTACATATTTGCCTGCTGGGGCGGACTCACTGCATGGATCGGTGCAAAACCCCCTGGAACACGGACCCTCTTCCCTAGCTAGCCTGAGACCATCACTCAGGGGGACAGCGTCTTTGAATCCTTGATCTTCCTTGGCAAGACGTTCAGCCCTTCATCTGCCAAAAAGGGCTGAGGTCGTTCCTGGTGCCAAACCAGGACTGGGGCTGCTGCCTGTCTCTGGCTTCCGTCCTGCCCTTCCCTGGAGTGGTGTGTCTCGGAGACCTGGGCGCGGCGGCGGACCAGCCTCTTGCAAATGCTGTGGTTCCCTGTGGTTCCCTGTGGTGCCTCCGACAATGTGGCACACCATGCAGTCTGCCTCTGGTTCCGCCAGCTCTTCGATAGCGGGAAGCCCACATCTGCATCCAATGATTTAGCGGTCATCCTACAAACTATCCAGTCCTCCCAGGCAGCGGTGAAGACTAAAGTCGGGGAGCTCCGAATGGACATGGCGCTTCTCCGTCAAGACCTCCGCAAAGCTATGGCCCGAATCACGGAGGCGGAAACACGGATATTCACGGTCGAGGACGACGTCTCTACTCTCAAGGCCCAGGTGTCCGCCCTCCTTATCCGCACATCAGAACTACACGCCCGAGCTGAAGATGCAGAGAATCGCTCGAGGCGCAACAACATACATGTCATTGTGGTGCCAGCAACTACTGAGGGAATGGCCCCCCAACGAATGGTTGACTTCTTCGAGATCTGGATTAAGTCTTGGATGCCGGCGTTGCGTTTGTCCCCATGGTTTGCGCTGGAGAGGGAGCACCGGGCTCTGACTCCCAGACCTCCTCCTGGAGCCTCCCCTCTGCCCATCATCATTTGGATCTTGAACTATCAGGACAGGGACGCGATCCTGAGTGGGGCCCGCTTCCACGCTGAGCTGCGTTGAGATGGCACAATAGTCCTTATATTCCCAGACTACACCAGGGAGGTGCAGCAGCGGAGGAGGTCCTATCTGGAAGTCAAGCAGAAACTAAGAGCTTTAGGCCTGCAATATCGCCTTTTGTTCCCTGCGAGACTCAGAGTCATTTATCTTAACAAGTCCCACTTCTTTGATACCCCTGAGGCGGCTTGGCATTGGCTTACGGAGGAGCGGCGGCTCGTCGGGCGCCCCACCCCAGACACCCGACGGATCCCTCCTGCCCCAACTTCCCAGTCGCTGCCCAGGTCCTGGAGACGCTGAACTCGCTCGCGGAGGGGTCGTGTGGTGGCCCGTTCGCAATCACAACCTACTTCCTCCCAGAAGCAGCCGCAGCTGTCAGGGGGTCCACCTGCGGACCAGGCTGCGGAGACTGAAGGCGGAGGCAGAGACAACGTGATCCTTTCTCCAGCCAGGTCGACTGACTTTTCTGTCCCCCCGCCAGACTCCGAACTCTCTCTGTAAGTCCCGTTATTAAACAATCTGATCATCCTTGCATTGCATACCTCCAGGGTCCCAGAACTAGGTCCGGTCGGAACTCGGTGGTACGGTCCTTCGGACACAATGCCTAGTGGGGCTTGGGACTTTGACCCATTGGCTGGCTGGCAGCAGCTGTCTTTTTGAAGTCCGTGCAACGTTTGGGTTCCCTCTGTTAAGTCACGAGGAGCTCCCAATGTGGCGCATAATGATCTTTCTGGGATTTGGGTTTTTTTGGGTGACAGATGCTCCTGGGGTAGAAGTGTGGGGAGGGATGAGAGTTGGGGGGGGGGAGGGGAGGGGGGGTTTCAGTTCCTTACTGTTGGTTGTTTATTTTCTTTCCAGGCTTTGGCACAAATTGCTACAATTTCCATGACTGTAACTTACGAACACTGGGCGCCGATACTGCACTGCTGACACCTGGTCCAGGTCTGTCTCCAGTCCCACGAGGGGTTCCTTGGGGGGCCCCACTTGGTCCAGCCCCCCTCATTCCAACCAACGCATGCCTTTTCAGGTCTTATCGTGGAATGTCAATGGTCTGTTAGATAGGGTGAAGCGGTCTGCGATCTTTACGTTAACACACCACTTTCGCCCGGAGGTCCTTATCCTTCAAGAAACACATCTCCTTGGGGAGCAGTGTCCCTTCCTGGCCCGTAAGAGGTACAACAGGGCTATTCATGCGGGGCTCCCCCGGGGCGCGAGGGGAGTGGCCATCCTCCTGCAACGTTCATTCCCTCTGGTGGTGCTGGTGTGTATACATCCCACTGGCCTCTCTGGTTCAGTGCCTCAGGGACCTCTCAAAGCTTCTTGTGTGCCTCCCACATAGGGCTTACTATAATTGGGGGCGACTTCAATGCAGTTCTAAATCCTGACCTGGATAGTTCCAGTCCACCCACTGCCTCTAGGAACACTGGACCACCGCCTAGGGTCTATGTGATGCCTGGAGTTCCTGGCATCCTCATCTCCGCCAGTTCACCCACACCTCGTCTGCTCATCACACTCACTCACGCATAGACCTCTCACTGTTGCCCGCAACCGACTGCTCGTCGGTAACTCACACTGCTGTCTTACCGCAGAGGATTTCTGATCACTCCTCGCTACTGCTCCGTATCGGGTACTCCTCCCCGGAGCTACGTCCTATGTGGCATATTAATGCATGGTATTTCCAAGACAAAACTTTTGTACAAGTGCTGTGAACCAAACTGGGTGCATATTTCCGTGATAACGAAGGATCAGTTCCCCGCACTGGCACCCTGTGGGCCGCCACCAAGGCAACCCTCCGTGGGTTTGCCAAGCACCTGATTAGAACGCGAGAGTGCTCTTCTCTCCTCTCCCAGCTAGAGGCTTGCGCATTGCGCCTGGAGCGGTCTTGAGCGGACCCCCAGAGAGGTCGTCTCCAGGCAGCTACATCTTGTCCAAGAGGATATTCGTCTGCGCTCCCTGGAGGCGGCTAAACTACTGTGGCGGGCCACCATGGCTAAACTATATGGCTGGGATGATAAGAATGGGAAGCCGCTTTATTGGCTGGCCTCTCACCATCAGGAGAACCAGATAATTCCCGAGGTAGCAGATGACTTGGGCTGTTCGAGGCACCCTCTGAGATTGCACAGACTTTTGAGTGGTACTATGAGGGACTGTACTCCGCGGGGCTTCACTCATTTCTAGACTCAGTCCTTCTCCCCAGTCTTTCTTTCGTGGACTCTTGTGCACTGGATGAACCCCTAACTGTGGAGGAAATTGAGGATGCTATATCTAGCCTGGCCTCTGGGAAGACCCCTGGCCCGATGGATTCCCCATGGAATACTACAAGGCGCTCCCAGAGCTTCTCCTCCCTCGGCTGCTGGCACTGTACGAGGAGGTGAACCAGACCGGCTCGTTCCCTGATGACTTAGACACCACCACAATAGTGGTCATACCTAAAACCCAACCGCCTTCCACGTCCTGTTCCAATTATCACCCTAGTTCGTTGCTCAGCTGTGAACCAAAGATCTTTGCCACGGTACTGGCAAACAGACTAAAACGGGTGTTACCTACATTAGTGATCTCGGACCAATGCGGCTTCATGCCCTCTCGGGGCACCAGACACTGCATCAGACGCCTCCACGCGGCCTTGGCCAACCGTCATCGCCTGCTTCTATCCTTAGCCTTGCTACTGATTGATTTTGGAAAGGCGTTTGATACGGCGGACTGGGTCTACCACCAGGAGGTGCTGACCCAGGCGGGCTTCTGCCAACAATTCCATAGTATGGTCCGTGCTCTCTACTCTCACCCCACGGCCTGGGTGCGCATCAAAGGGGTTCTTTCGAATCCCTTCCCTATAAGGCGGGGCACTAGACAGGGGTGCCCCCCTTCTTTTTGCCCTGGCCATGGAGCCCCTGGCCCAGCTTATCCGGGGAGACCCGCAATACCAGGGTTGGATATGGGGTGGGGGACACGAGGATCGCATTGCGCTATATGCCGATGACGTTCTCCTTTACCTTGCAAATACTGAGGAGAGCGGCCGCCGATGCCTTCAACTGCTGGAGTCCTTTGAGAAGGCCTCCGGCCTGAAGATGAACTCTTCTAAATCTGTACTGGTCCCGTTAGCCACTCCTAGGGATTGCTTTGACTGGCAGTCCTCGATTCCCATCCGCAGGCTCAGCTTTAAGTACCTGGGCATCTGGGTCGTGCTCCATCCCGAACTCACTTGGGCCCTCAACCTGCAACCTCTACTTAAGAAAACAAAGGCAGATCTGACAAACTGGTACACCCTCCCCCTTAATGTCCCAGGCCGCGTAGCGCTTTTCAAGATGCTAGTCCTGCCACGTTTTCTGTACATCTTTCAGAATCTTCTATTACTGCTGTCCTGGTCATGGTTTCAGGAACTGGATGGAGTCACACAGTCCTTCTTGTGGCGGGGCAAGCAATCCCGCCTAGCCCTTTCCCACTGTCATCGGGGCCCATTTGACGTCAGTCTGGGTATGTCCCACATGTATCTGTACGACTTGTCATGTAACCTCCTGATTATCCATGACTGGTTCAATGGGGGCTGGTCGGATCCAGCCTACCGCTTGGAGCTCTCCTCTCTGGGCTTTTCTCACCTGCAGGCCACGCTTTACGGCTCTCCAATTCCTACCTCCATTCCACTAGTGACCCGGGTGGTGTTACTGGTGTGGAGAGCTGCATTTCGCCATATGCAGTGGGAGGGCAGACTCACCCAACACACCCCTCTCTGGCACCACACGTGGTTGAGGGAGGTGGCCGAGCTGGGTGGGTTTAAGACCTGGGACCTCATTGGAATCTCACAGTTAGGAGATGTTTGGTAAGTGACGCACAGGTCTTTCTTAGACCTTCAAAAGCGGTATGCACTGGAACATACTCAATTCTACTGTTATCTTCAGATTCGGCATGCTCTTCATACACGTCTGCTCCGACAACCTTCTCCGTGAATTTAGCCCCCTAGAGGCCAAGCTCCTTATGCGTGACATCGGCCGTGGAGGCGTTTCTCAAATTTATCGTAACCTTGTTGTCAACTCGCCTGGCTCCCTAGATCACCTCAAGACTCGCTGTGAGGGCTAGGTGGGGCCCTTCGATGAAGAGGACTGGCGAGAAGCCCTGATGGCCCCCCGTGTGCCGACAATCTCCTCCAGGCCGCGCCTAGTACAGACTTTATATATACTCTGCGTACCTCTTCCTTTCCTGTCTACATCGAGCGTGCTTTCGCCCACGGGCGATCTGCCCACGTTGTGAGGCTGACCCAGCAGACTTCTGTCATATGGTGTGGGCTTGCCGGAAGATGCAACACTATTGGTCTGCATTGATGAAGACATCTCCAAGGTTTTGGGGTGGGAGGTCCCTCTTTCCCCCCTCCTGATTCTTCTGGGGGCGCTGGTGGGGGTCGGAGGCACACGTGCTAAGGGCATTCCTGAGCACAGCCCTACTGGTGGCAAAAAGCGACATATCTGCAAAGTGGCCGAGTCCTCTACCCCAACCCTTGCGCAATGGATGCGAGGCATGGACTGGTGCGCTCAGCAGGAGCGGGTGGTATTTGAAGCGCGGGTTGCCCCCAAAAACAAGGGCGGGCATGGGGGAAACGGCTGGGTCCTCTAATGTAATCTGTGACCTGTTATATTGGACCAATATGTGCAATGTCCGCTCTGATATATATTAACATTGTCATTTATGGAGATCATGGTGTGTTACTCTGCAGTGCATTATCCAAGTGCCATATCAGCTTGTTCCTGTGCGGCCAACTCTCTTTGCCTTAAAACTCAATAAAGTTTATTTTAAAAAAATGTGCTCTTGTAAACCAGGGCTGCTTGTGTTTGTTGGTACATGATAAATTATGGCGCAGATTATTATTGCAACAGTTCGCGCTCCCTCTCTCTGATCTGGCTGTGGAGCAAGGCAGGGTGCGCAGTTCTTTTCATCAATTTGTGTCTGCGTAAATCACTGTCAATTCTACTATAAAGTGAGATGAAGGGCTCGAAAACACATGTATTACACACCCTGCTATTGTTAGTCCAATAAGATATATTACTATCTCGACAAACCCAAATCATTTATATCCCATGTACTCACAAATAAATATTTAAAGCCCCTCCCAACACCATTTCACCGCCACACCCCTGTGGAATCTGTCATGGTGGGATAAAAAGCTTTCGCTTAAGATGTTTAAAGCTAAAGTGCGGGTGCCGCCATTGTAACAAAAGTAAATAAACAGTAAAAAATGCGGGGCACACCATTTGTTTCCCTATTTCTTTACTTTTGTTACAATTGCGACACCCGCTCTTTAGGTTTAAACATCTTAAGCTAAAGCGCGGGTGCTGCCATTGCTTGAAAAATAAATACATCGAAAAGAAAAACATTTGCAATGCAATAGCTCTCGCATTATTGTAAGCTTGAGCTATTGGCGTTGCATTATTATTAGCAACACCAATAGCTCAAACTTTCAGTAATGCAATACCTATTGCATTGCAAATTTTTGTTTGAGAATACTTGCATGCATCAACCCATTTTAGTAGGTGATGCCTCAAAGAAATGGTACTCAAAATTTCACAGTAGTGTAGCAAAGCCTTTTTAGGTCTTGCCTAGGCAGCGCTTGCGCTCTCTCTTCGAGACATTCTGTCCATGAGTCCATACCTGAGAACTTTAAGCTAAGCCCATTTTCTGCCCATCATTTCAATTGGCTCCTCTTACTGTCCTTTGTAAATGGTGGCTTTTGATTCGTCAATAGGCTTAGTAGTCCTTCTTTAGTACCTCCCTGTCTTCTGTTGCTAACTCCCATGAGGATAGCCCCTCTTACGTGACCTTACTCTCTAGGTTTCATTAACAGTTCAGTGAGTACCATTTAGTTAGTTAATGTCTTGCTGTTGCAGGCACAACATGCTCTCCCACTTCCACAAAGCAGAATCCACACGTTTCCCTGGCTCAGCAAAGCGCCAGATTATGGACGCCACGCTTTATCTTTTAAAGACGCACCCCTCCCCTGTTCCCTCTCCTCCTCACTCCATGGCGTGTGCATGTTATTGCTTTTTATTTTTTTTAAGCAACTTCATTTTTAACAATGGCGGCAGTGCGCCTTTCTTTTCATATGCGCGGCTCGCCAAACTTTTTAAAATGTTATATGTGTTTTTTAAGCAGCGGAGGCGACGAGCTTTACTTTTGGTATGCACGGCTCAACAAACACTTTTTTTTAAAAGATATTATACTTGTTTTTTAAACAGCACACCATTTTCATTTTGCATGACAGCTGTTTGGTCGGTGCTGTAGGGAGAGGGCGGGCAGAGGGACCACCACAGGGAACAACAATATAGCCGAGCTCTTCACAGCAACACAGCTGCCCACTGACACTCTGCACCAGGTTACAGCGTGCTGCTGGCCGCCATGATGCTTCCACATTGAGCTTCCTGCTACTGCTTCGCTCTACAATGCAGCAGCTGTTCAGGCGGTGCTAAATGGAGAGGGCGGGCAGAGAGAGCCCGCAAGGAACAGCAATGTGGGCAGGCTCTTCAGGGCAAAGCAGCTGCCCATGGACACTCTGCACCATGTGAGATCGTGCTACTGGCCACCATGATTTGTACACAGCATTTTGTTTTGCATCACAATAGTATATTTGTAAAGTATGACAACACAGGGTGACGCCAGAATATAATAAGTAGCTTTGGGAGCAGCTTCACCCTGACACTGCTTTTTGCAAATAGCCCCTGCGGCCAGCATGTGACTCTACCTTCCTCTAACTCTCTTCCACTTTCCATCTCATTCTTTCTTTCGTCACTCTACCTCTCACTTATATGCGCAAATAACTCTAACTAGCTCTATATACCATCTCACTATCCCCTTCTATCACTTTCACACTCGGGCTCTCTCTCACATAAGTAAAACAAATTTCCATTACAATAGCTCTAACTCAAAAAAATGTGTGACCTATTGCATTGCAAATGCTTGTTTTCCTAGTTGCATTTTTTTGTGAACAATTACTTTGAAAGCAAAGGCTCATTAATCCTGCTTTTAAGCTTCTGCAAATATTTCCATCTAGTTAGAGAGCATTCTGGGAGCATAATTTGTATTTATTTAGAAATTTTTATATAGCGCGAACATGACCACCGAGGGTATCAGAGCGCTTTACAGATTATGCCACAAGAAAGGTACAAGCAAACAAAACGAATAAACAAAGCGAAAAATTCACAGTCTTAAAATGTCACACATTCTCGTGAGCCAGGCAGCTGGGCCACAAATCAGCGGTTATGTCCCCGAAATCGAGAAGCCAGACTGAGGCAAAAATGTCTTCATCAGGAGCCCTTTGACTTCTTTTTTGAAGAGGACCATGGAAGGGTTCACCCTGACTTCGGGGGGAAGGGAGTCCCAGATCCTCTGAGCCATACCTGAGAAGGCTCGATTGTAGGTCATTTTTTTCTTGAATTTTTGTGGTTTGAGCAATAGGGTGCTGGCGCTTCTGGCGGCTCTCGAACCACATGAGAGCTCCAGTTTCTGTCCGAGGTACAGCGGGGTCTTGAAGTGGATGGCTTTGTGTGCCATGCATGCAATTTTTAATTGTATTCGAGCTTCATATGGAAGCCAATTCAGGGCCAGCAAGTCCGGGGAAATATGGTTGAATTTTTATGTGCCAGTTATGAGCCTAGCAGCAGAATTGAGGGCAACCCTAAGAGGAGCCGTCTTCACTCTGGGCAAGCCGCAGAGCGTTGCGCTACCATAGTCCAGCTTTGAGATCACTAATGCTTGCACTGCAACCTTTAGGTCATGAGCGGGTAGATAGGGTTTGAGTTCTCTTAGGATGCGGAGTTGGAAGTTCGCTCCTTTGGTGAGGGAACTGATGTGCTTCTGCATGTTCAGACATTTGTCTAATATAATACCCAGAGAGGATGCTGAATCCACGAGGTGAGGTCTACAGTTAAGAGCAGTAAGCTGATTCAACCATTGTTCCAAGACCGGAGATTGTTTGTGGGGTGAAATTAGGAGGAATTCAGTTTTTAGAGCATTGAGCTTCAGGTGGCTACGTGTCAGCCAGCTTTGTGTATCCAGCAGGACTGAGTTGAGGGATTGAATGTCCTTGGGGGAGGCGATCTTCAGGTATAGTTGGGTATCGTCCGCATACATGTGATAATGAATGCTGGATGATTTCAGAATTTCTGTCAGAGGCTCCATGAACAGGTTAAAGAGCGTGGGAGAGAGTGCTGAACCTTGGGGAACCCCCAGAGTAACCAGTGCAGGATGGGACAGGGATTGGTTCACCTTGAAGCTTTGGGATCTGTTCTGAAGGAACGAAGAGAACCAGTTAAGTACAGGCCCAGACAGCCCCATTCTGTGTTCCAGGAGGTCGATTAGGTTATCGCGTTTGACAGTATCGAATGCTGACGAAAGGTCAAGAAGGATCAATAGGCACGACTCATTATGGTCCAATATTCTTAAGGCATCATCGACAATGTGCGTTAGTGCAGACTCTGTACTATGGCCCGGGCGGATTACCAGATTGGCATTGGTCCAGGAGTTGGAAGTGGTCGATGTGGTTACATAGTTGGGCGAGCACACATTTCTCCAGGAGCTTTGCCAAGGTGGGGATGTTGGAGATTGGGCGAAAGTTATGAAGGTCTGTGGGATCAGCAGATGGTTTCTTTAGAATCGGGGTAACTTGACCCGATTTTAGGCAATCCGGAATAGCACCTTGCCGAAGTGATGCATTGACGATCATAGTCCAAAGTGTTGGTAAGGAGGATCTCATTCAGGGAAAAGGTTAGATGGCAGAGGGTCGTTGTAGTGATTGGAAGGTTTCAAAGTCGACAGCATTTTGTGTATAATGCATTCATCTAAGGTTTGGAACAGGCTCCAGGTTGCATTATTTTTGGGGAGGTAGGGCTGCGCAGGGTCAGTGATATCCACACCTGGGGGACGGAGGGAGTTCAGTGGACTGATCGATAGGTGATCAAGGGCAGAGCGTAATTCAGTTTCAATCTTAATAGTCTTATCCGTGAAGAAACCAGCGAATTCTTCACAGTTCGGCAATGACCCTTGACCCAGTGACGAGAGAATAGGATGACTGTTAGCTTGGGACTTGATGAGTTCGAACAGTTATTTTGGACGGTTTTTTGCTTGGTCTAGTTGAGTTCAGAAAAAGGCGGCCTTCGAGCATCTGATGCGTTTATTGTATATGCTTCTCAGGGATCTCAAATGGTAGAGATGTTCAAGGGAGGGATATAATTGCCACAACCTTTCTGCAAGTCTTAAATTTCTTCTTTCGGAATTAAGACTATCATTGAACCATGGTTTGGAGGGTTTAGCGGACATTCTTTTAAGCTGTGGCGGTGCAACCGAGTCTAGTACATTAAGCATTGAGTGGTTATAGTGGGCCGTAAGGTCGTGGACATCTGACATGTTCAAGGGAGGGGGCAGGATGTTATCGCAGAGAGCAGTCAGATCTTGGGAGTTGATGTTCCGTAGACATCTTTTCAGCTGTTTTGGTTTCTTATGCTGGGCTCTACTTGCTCTTACCGATTCCAAGATGAGGAAGGTGATGCAGAAGTGGTCTGTCCAATCACATGGGAGGACGAATCCAAGAGGATGGAGTTGGGCTTACCGATGACAAGATCTAAGGTAGCTCCTTTGATATGAGTAGGGCTGTCACAGATTTGGATTAGGTTGAGGTCAAGTAAGAAGGATTTAAGGCTATTGACCACCACATCATTCACATCATTCCAGTGGAGGTTGAAATCTCCCAGGAAGATCTGAGTGCCATGAAAATCAGCATTGGCCAAAATGATGTCCATGATCTGCTCTGTGAAGGGAAGGTTGTCGCGAGGGGGGTGGTAAAACGTGTGCAGTTTGCATGAGTGATTGTTGCAACCAGTCACTTCACTGCAAAGGTATTCACAGGACGGCAGGAGGTCGGCATGTAGTACTTTCACTGTTAGATTGCTACGATGTAAACATGCGATGCCTCCACCTTGACTACTAGTTCTGTCCAACCTGATGATATCATAATTGGGAGGCATTAAAAAGTCCAGGATGGGATCAGCTGAGTCATTTAGCCAAGTTTCCGTCAACATAACAAGGTCAAGGTCCTGGGCAAGGATGAGGTTGGCAATGTCCGCAGCATGTTTAACAGCCGATCTACAGTTTAGGAGCACGCATTTGAGTCTTATGTTGGTGTGGGTAGAGTGGTGGTGACTCTCGTGAGGTTGTTCTCGTTTAAAGTTCTGGTGTTTGGCCTAGATTCCCTGAAGGGATCAGTGGGAATTAATTCAATTTGTTTCAAGTTTGATATGGTGGAGGGATGTGCCGGATCATATGAAAGTAGGAGAGAATGAATATCCTTATCAGACAGGGAGGCGGCGAGAAGGGTCGTTAGGGTGCGGAGCGGAGGCCTAACTATGGGGTGTGTGGGTGATGTGGGATGGTGACCGCAGAGTATAGGGGGAGGAAGGGAGCCAGGTACACCCACTAGCTGGGAGCGAGCAGAGATGGTGATTGTCCATAGTGGAGCAACTTAGTCTGGAGTTAGCTGACAGTTCCTCAGTGATATGTAATAGGCTACGTACCTCTGCCATAAGTTGCTGTAGGCAGAGTGCTATCTCGTTAAGTCGGACTTCCAATGAAGTGTGTGAATGGGATTGGGAGGATAGGTTCAGGGGACCCTGCAGCGGTAGAGAGCCAGTGGGGGCGGGGGAAAGTAGGTCTGGAGGTGAATGAATGTGTCCTGAGGGAAGGGGTTCTGGGAAATGGAGCTGCATGCTCGGAGGGCTGGGTAGGATAGGGGAGGAGGGGTCGGACGGATAGAGACCCCTAGAGGCCTGTGGGACCAGGTCGGCATTGCGAGTCGGGCTGGGGGAAGGGATCCAGGGGAGAATCGGGGCAGTGCAGTGAGCAGTGGAGCTAGGGGAGTTAGAGCTAGCTAACAGTGAGGGGGGGAGCAGGTAGACTAGCATGATGACTGTGCTTTCGCGGCTCATTCACAACGGGCATTGCGGGGGAATTGTTATTATGAGTTAAGATAGCTAGAGGGGGGCCCTTCGGAGCAGATGTAGGGTCAGAGGATGGAGGTGGAGAGGTAGGAGATAGCCTTTGCGAAGACTGGGGGACCGCTGGGGGGCCTGATGTAGGGTCAGAGGATGGTGGTGGGGAGGTAAGAGATAGCCTTTGCGAAGACTGGGGGACCGCTGGGTGGCCAGCCCGACCATGGGGGCGGAGTTGAAGTTAGCCACTGTATTCAAGATGGTGGGGAAAAAGTTGTCAAATACCACTAGATTGCGATCTGAAGCTTGTACAAGGATGGTTCAGTTTTTGTAAAGGGAGATGGTGGCTTCAGCTCTGTAAGCCGAGGAGGGTGCAACCATCAGTCTGAGACCATGTGGAGTTTTCAGGGAAGTGGAGATCTTGAGCAAAGAGTACATGGCCTTCCGCCATTGAGCATGACGTTTAGTGTAGAAGATGAGATCATTTATGGTAACACCCTTTCTGATGGAGAAGAAGGGGTCTGAGATAAGGGTTTCCGGATGGGTTTTAAGTAGTCTGTGTTTGAAGTTTTTTTCAGCATTTTTTGATAGGTTAGGGGGGTATAAGATTCGGAAAGCATTATGGCCAGTCGGCTCCAGGTTGGGTGAGGTTCGGAGGTTTAGGATCCATATCAACACACGTTTTGTCTACGAACAAAGGAGGCGTAGGTAAGCCGGGAGTCTGGGCAGATGTCTGCACCAACCATAGGAAGCATAGGTATGCCAAGAGTCTGGGCAGAGGTCGGGGATGTGTCGAAGGAGTTCAGTGCGATAGCAGACAAAGAGATTCATGGGGTGCAGTTGGGGTGTGCCATTGGGTCACACTTGCTAGCAACGCACCTTCGGGTCCCTATAGGTAGACCACGACCCATGAGATCCAGACTATCTAGGGCTAAAAGACAGGAGGCTGGGCCGCGATAACTTAAAGGCAGTTCATAGGGTGAGTTTACAACTTTCTTTATAAGGTAATCAGATCAGGTAGGCATTTCACGTATGACCATAAAGGAAATAACCACCTCAAAACCATGTGGTATTGGGGCAAACTAAGCAAGGCCCCCTTAGTGACGAGTTTTATTTGATTACAGTAGGTAGTGAGCGCCAGGCATTTCGTGCAAGTCCTTGAAGGACAAATCAGAGGCCAAGAGTTGTCTTGTGGATTGTTACCTGCCTTGTTATGTTGGCCTAGGCCTGGCTGCCATGCTGCTTTTCTTTGCGCACGTTACACTGAGCCAGGCCTGCCTCGCCCTTTGCTCGTGCCAAGTTCTTTTGCACTGTCTGCATCTTCTGTTGTTCACCTTTTTGGGCTCAGTCTGCACAAACATGTACAAGGTCGCATAACAATGTATTCTGGTTCTTCCTGATATGGCCAGTCTCGCGCACCCAGACATAACATTATGTGCAATTGCCATGAAGGATTTGATATGCTTTTAATACTGTGGTTTACTAGCGCTTAACACACTTGGAGAAATCCCTTTCAGTGAGAAGAGCTATGATGTCCTGCTGATGTAATTCTGCATCTAGAGACTGAGGTATGGGGGTTCGCTAGTCAAAGCCCAGAGGTCTTCTATTTTATAATAAACTATCTTACTGCAAGGGGAGGGTGGTAATGTTATGTATACGTTTATCCACTGAGCTCTGAGATGCTTTCCCCGTTTGTATTCTATGGAATTGTAACCATGCTGCTTATATTAGTAATATGCATTATGCTATTAGTACTGACACGTGTACTGTACATTAGAGCACGTAAGTTGGAATAAACATTTTAACCTATCCAGTGTCTCTTCCTACGCACCTTGTGGACAAGTACGAGTGAGTGGCGAAAGAGTGTTCTTGCTTCAGTGAGTCCTGAGATAAAGATACCGTGTTCTGGGTTGTCCAAACATTAGTACTTGGGTGCTAATGGGATGCTAAGCTAGTTGGGTTGGGGTTTTTGGGTGCTATGGTATATGGTGGCAAACCACTGTATTCCAGGGTCCCATTTTCCTGTGCATAGCTCTGTGTATGTGCAGAAACCTTATGACATGGCGCGACCACCGTGGGGCAGCTTATCTGCGAGACGCTTGAGTAGTACTTGTGCTTGTTCACAAACCCCTCGCGTACGCTTCCGGAGGCGTATGTGACGGTGATACCGCCTATATTGAATGTTTTATAGGTTCTTTCAAGCTTGATATTATTAAAAAAGGTTAGTTAACAGACCCATTTTTGTGCTCCCTGTTAGGTTGTCGAATATAATTGTTTAGTCATGGCTGGTGTGGCGATAGCTGCACATAGTCGAGGAGCACTCCGAGACCACTTAGCTGTGTATGGAGTGCCCGATACAGGGGTCGAGTTGGTCTTTGTGGTTCAAGCCGATGCGGCTTATCACTTTGAAGTGTTTTACACTTGGATCACTTTTGAGGCGGTGGATGCAGGTGATAAGCTGTTTCATGAATATAAACCCACCGTTATTCCTGCTGCATATCGACCCTATACCACTCTTGAAGTACCTCTCACGGCTTGGCAGCACCGTGTTTGGTTTAATGGCGCCCTACCACAACCAACTACCGCAGTTCGTTTAGGCCCCTTGTCAATTCAGGGGGCCACTTGGCCTGTATTGGCCGGGTATACCCCGCATCCAAATTATCTGGCATTACCGCTTGCGGAACTGCGCACTATGCATACCGAATTGGTACGAGTGCATCGAGCCCTAGTGACATACGTTACAGGTAGCCTCCATGGAGCTGCTCCTGTAGTCGCAGGCCAACCAGCTATTGCAGCTGGAGTGACTATAAGTCCTGTCATGGTAAATTCTGTGATGGGCAAACGTCCACAAAATAAGGACGACTATCCTTACTGGCTTGCAGAAAAGTTCGATCAGATAGAAGCAGTGTTTCCACATACATCCCCAGTAGATAAACACCGCATCCTCACGATAAGTTTGCCAAAAGACATAATCCCCGATTTGACATCATGTGAAAACTGGGGTAAGGTATTCGCAGCAGTTTATTCAAAATGTTTTGGAACTCCTTCCATGACGGTTCTACCCTCTGTAATTAAAAAAGTACAGGATGAACATGGCCCTGAAGCGGCTGTGGAATTAGGGATGAGACTAGTGGGAGTGTTTGATGTAGTAGCTGAGCTGATCCTTGGAAATGTCAAGGGCGATGCTATGAACTTTCAAGTAGCGAATGCTTTGGCTTTGGTCCCAGAGTTGGACAGGCCTCGCGAATTACCGAAAATAATAGCCCGGGCTTATAAAACAATTGGAAGAAATAGCCTAGGCAACAAGCCTTTTGTAAAAATGCAAACTCAATCGCAAACACAAGTTATACAAACAAAAAGTGCATCTGAGAAAGATGATAAACCAGTCTTCACTAAAAAGAGTTGGAGACAGAAAAAACAGGGTAAGCAACAAAAGAAGCCGGGGTCGAGAGGCGCTTCCCCAGTTTCGGTTTCTTCTGAACGTACTTATGATTTACGTGATAGGTCGAGGATTAAATCACCAGAAAGGTTTCAGAGCTCTGATACGCGTTCTCCTCGTTCTTCACAGGCCCAGACGTCGTCACAGGCTGGTGGAGGAGGACGGCAAGATAGAGGAAGGGGCCGAGAGGCTCCCCAGGAGCGAGACCAACCTCGACAACAAGTCAGAGGGAAAGCAGAAGATTTTCATCTTCCTCGACCGCAATTTCAGAAGAAAAAGGTTGCCGCTGTCACAGCGAAATATGCCTCAGACCGTGAGAACGAGACTCCAGAATTGGACGTGGGCAGTGACCCTCCTAGACAGCGCCGCGGAAGTTACCATAGTGCGGGAGGCGCTACGTCCTCATATGGAGGCGACAGCAACTGAAACATTCGTTACTGTAGAGACAGCTGACACGAGAGTGGCACCCCCTGACAGACTATATAATATAGTCATACAAATTGAAGGTGACATACCGCGTGAAATAAAAGGGATTTTTTGGGAAAATCTAACCTCTTCATATGACATTTTGTTAGCAGAGGTGGATTGGCCACCCCCATTCGTTTTAGCTGCACATAAAGGAGAGGAGGTAATCCTTCCAAGCTTATCAAGGCATGTCCCAAAGGACAAAGCTGAAGCACTTGCAGCTGAGTGGGCTGTGTATCTGGCACCAGCGTTATACCGCAACCATGTGGGATGGGATGAAGAATCACCTCCTCATGCAATACCTTTGCGGTCACTACCGCAGCCACAATCCCAATATCCCATAAAACGGCAGGCAAAAGGCCCCGTCTCCGAAATTCTGACACAGTTGGAATATCAGGGAGTAATTGAACCATGCGTATCACCTATGAACAATCCCCTTTTCGTGGTTTCTAAACCCGACGGATCGTACCGCTTAGTTTTGGATTACCGGCATTTAAATACTCATTGTCGGAACTTTGCGGTGCAAAATACACACAGTTCTGCGCTTGTAGACAGTCTTGTTCGTAAAAAATACAAAACGACACTTGACCTTTCAAACGGTTTCTACACGCACAACCTAGCCCCGGAGAGTAGTCAATGGACCGCATTCACATCCGGTGGTACATTATTCCAGTTCCGGCGTTTACCCATGGGCTACAAAAATAGTCCGGGTATATTCGCCGCCCGTGTTGTTTCTTTGTTAAATGACATTGATCAAGACGCATGTTCGTACGTAGATGACATCTATCTGACGGACGACGAATTATTTCAGCATTTGTCCCGTGTGGACCGCATTATTCTTGAATTTGCAGAGCACGGTTACAAATTTAACTTTGCTAAATCACACATTGCTGAATTTACCGTTCTGTTCTTGGGCTATGAGCTCAATAACGAAGGTAAGGGCTTAGCCCCCCATTTCTTGGAAAAATGTGCACATTTGTGCCCCCCAAATACTCTGAAGAAACTTCAGTCTTTGCTGGGTTTCTTGAATTTCGGGCGTACTTACATTCCCGAATATGCCCAGCGTATCAAGCCTTTGTATGCCTTGATACAACCTACTTATTCAAGGTCTTGCTGGCTGCCTGAGCACACCTCAATTCTGCAGTCTTTGCAGACAGACCTTTTGGAGTCTAAATATCTTTTGACTCGTGATAACCACACAAACCTGGTGATTAGAATTATTCCGGGGCGGTGGGATTCACATACTTAACCTTTAATGAAGGTGATACAGTACCCATCGCATACAAGTCACATCTGTACACTTCCGCTGAATTGCGCTTTACATCTGTCGAAAAAGTTCTAACTGCAGTGCAAATGGCGATTCTAAAAGAACGCGCACTGGCGCAGGGAAAGCGGATTCTGGTGGTAACACCCTGTCCTGCCCTAGAGGCAGTAACAAAGGCAAGTGTACCGAACTCAAAAGCAATGCATCCCCGTTGGATACAATGGGCTACATCCTTGACGTCTTCGGACGTCACTTTTGTTTTTGATTCTTCTCTGCAGACTCAGGAGTTTTTGCAGTATGAATTCGTTCATCCTCCTCCTTTGTTTGTATTACCGCTTGAGGATTACAAATGTGTGATCTACACCGATGGTTCGGCGCAACCGGCCACTGGGTCCAAGCACGCTTATTCAGCTGCATGTGCTATTGTTGCGGGTTCCTTTGTGGAGGGAAAGTTCAAATCCTCTGCAGTGCATACTCGCACACTTGGAGATAGTACCGCACAATTGGCCGAGCTGCATGCATTGCTACTTGCACTTGAGTTCGCTTCTCAGGATGAGACCACTCTTATTGTATGTGATTCTTTTTACTGTGTACAATCTTACAATGACAATCTGTTTTTCTGGTCGAAAACGACTACAAGGACGCAAAAGGGAGCACAATTAAGCATAAAATGCTTTGGGTTCGAGTGGCAGAATTGCAACAACGTCTGCCCCTCACACAGGTGGTACACACCTTAGGCCATCAGCGGGTGGGCGCACACGCTATTGGAAACGATCTGGCAGATGAAGCTGCCCGTTCAGCAGTAGTCACGTGTTCAGTAGCAGCGGTTACCAGGTCCATGTCTAAAATAGACCCTGTTATATTAGCGGCTATTGCTGCAACCAAGGAAGGTAATAATTACCCTACAGGTTTCCCTTCCAAGTATTCTTACACATTAAGTCCCGATCAGGTTCCTTATGTGACTATACCTGACGTTGGAGATCGGCTGATCCCCAACGCGGACCGCAGGAGTGCCTTGATATCGGCTGCACACGAAGGCATGGCTTCGGCACATGCAGGTGTGTCAGCTACGGTTTCCATCTTGCAGCAGCGTTATTGGTGGCGTGGGTTATATAAAGACACCCGTGCTTTTGTGCTTTCTTGCGACGTTTGTCAACAGATTAAGCCTTCCACGGTAACACGTCCACCACAAACACCGCTCTGCATTGCTAACAGACCCTTTGGGTGTGTTTACTTGGATCACTGCGGTCCATTCTCATCAGACACTGCCTATAAATACATCTTAGTGGCAGTGGACTCGTGCACACGGTTTCTCTGGGTCTGGCCACAACGGAGTGCTGACGCCCGAAATGTAATCAGGGATTTGCGTGTCTTTGTGGGAATTTTCGCATGCGGCACCTTCCATTCGGACCAAGGTCCAGCGTTTGCCTCTAGGGCTTACAAGGATGCAATGGCTTCGCTTGGGGTGCGGGTGAAATTTTCGTCTCCGTATAGGCCTGAGGGCAACTCTATCGTTGAACGAATGAACCGTGACTTAAAGCAATCCTTAACAGCTAGGGTTATAGGTACTGGCAGGAACTGGCTGGCCCATTTGTATACCGTTCAGCGTGCACTTAATAATCTCCCTAGAAGACCTCTGGGTGGGCGGACCCCATACGAAATGCTCTTTGGCATACGAATGTTTGTGCCTGACCTTGAGGGTCCAGACATCGCGGCGCAATCCGCCAAGTTTGATGTAGATAACCATTCTGCTATGTTACAGGACTTACAAGAAGCCCGAGACAAACTTGCAACTACACATTTGCCTTCAGCCACAGATCCTGCGTTGCAGATTCCGGTAGCCGGCTGGCTTCCGAAAGTTGGAGAACTGGTTCGAGAGAAGGTTGAAAACAAAAAGAATTTGGCCCCTCTTTTCGTGCACCGGTTCCAGTTCTTGGCCTGAAGGGAACACGTACAGTCATTTTACCACCGCTTCCTGGTCGCAAAGAGAACAGATACATCTCAGTTGAAAATGTCAAGCTACAGCGCCTGGCCGATCCTGAATAGTGTCACACCAGCGGTCTCTTGTCCTGCCATTTATCGGACATATGTTCATAGTCCATCTGCACGAACGGTCGCTGATGCTGTAATTGAGATGGTTGATTTGCCTGAATCCTCTCCTTTGCCTGAAACTACAATTGATCCCCAACTCTCCACTAATATCGACGAGGACGAGTATATTTATCCTGCATCAGAATCGGTGGCACATCAACCAACAACGCCACTAAGCCCGACTCGTTATTCCTTTGATTCGGATTCCACATCTTCAAAAGTCCCATCCAAGTTCAGTATTTTTGTATCCTGGTTTAGAGACAATTTTTTGATTCCACCCTGGACATACCTCTGGTTGGTACTTTTCTTGATATTTTTGTTCATGTCCATTGGCTTTGTCACAGTGTTTTTTCTACTAATTAATGGTCACTATTTACCTGAACGCTCTGCTGTAGACTATGTTTCTGGAACTTTGGCTCCTCATTCCTCGTCTCACATCATGAAGCGTGACCACACATTTGTGAATATTTCAGCTTTCCCCGTTGCTGATGGCATCGTATGGGATGCAGTGAACTATCAAATCCATGGTCCGACGGAAATTATTAATGTACCTAATGTCCTTCGTGTTTCAATGGGTGATGTAGTACAAAACAATATTCATTCTGATGATTGGGATGTGCATGCCGTTGAAGCTTTGTTTGCCGATTTAAAATATTATGCATCTTTTAATGCTGAAGATTTATATATGAATTCTGCTAATTATGCCGATTTGTATTGTTACCAACATTGGGGTAATCATTTTCTCCATAAGCCCAGTGCCCTGCGTGGTTCTGTTAACTATACCCAATGGGAACATTGTCCAAACCCCTTGCCAGGTAGCTCTCAAACTCTTCGAAATAAGTTTAATTATTTTACTGATTTTAATCGGTCGAACCCTGCATCCTATTATTTTAGACTTAATAACACATCAACTCAGAAAATTATGTTGACACACACCAAATTGCTTTATTCAGGTTCCTTTTTGAGTGCCCTAGCTGTGGGTGGTTATGAGTACTGGGATAATACAGTGGATTTAAAATCTATTTGGGGCTCCAAGCCATGGCAGGTACAGGGAACCGAGGCGTTGCATCGTGCGTGCCTCATCCCTACCCAAATTATGTTCCTAAATGCTTCCATCTATCAGACTACATGTTGGGGCTTAGCAACCACTAAACAATTGAATACGCCATCAATACCATCCCTGTCGAGTTTTCCAAATGAAAGCTCACGATTCAATATGTCCCTCGTGTCCCTGCAGGCAATGTTACAAAATAATTCGTTTAATGTTTCTGAGCTGGTTCAGTCACCCTGGTTAGTATGGCCTATATCATCTAATGCATGTCAAATGCGTTTTCATGATACTGGTGCTAGCTACACACAGAATAGGCCTGATCCGAGGTTTACTGATGCCCGTACAGTCACTACATACTCTGTTGGTAAATTATGCAAACAATGGCTGCAACATTCGTCCCTTGATTCTGTTAAACAACATTTGTCCCTCCTTACAGGCAATATTGATCTGTCCGATTTTGTTTTGGGACCTCGTGGTCCCCGACCTAAAAGATTCATTTATGAAACATATAATGAACTCTGGAAGCTATCACAAATAGAAGCTGCTTCCCGTCTTCGGGAAATAGATCAAGCAAATATGGAAAAGGTGCTTGCTGTTGTTGACAATAGTATTAATACCCTATCTTCTCGCATTTACACTTTAGAGAATATTGTGTCCTCTGTTGTTGATATTGTACAAGATGATGTTTCTATGTTATATCATGGTCAGAATCAATTGCGCTCAGTTATGCAGTTTGCATGGACTTTGCAAACACTTAAGTTAGGTAAAGTGCCTTGGCATTTCTTGAACACCTCTGCCTTATTTCTACCTTTTAACTTAACTGATAAACAGCAATTTATGTCCATGAAGGATGCAACTTACAATCTATTACATATCGAAAAGGTGGATCCATTGCCGTTCTCTGTTGCAGAACTCGATTCGGCTGTATGGCTAGTCCATGGGGTTATAGCTTTACCATTTTCCTTGTTTGAATTTGACTCATGCATGAAACATTATCCTGTGGGCCGTTACCGGCCATTGGGCAGTGCTTTCCTGCATGAACTCTGGTCCTTGCCTTTCATGTATAAATGCCTTCGGGACGGCAAGGAAGTCTTTCTCACGGGGGAGTACTGCGACTCGACTATAGGTCATTCGCTTATTTGTAAACACATTAAATTGCATGGCTCATGTAGCGTTTCCTCTCCTAATCTTGCTTGTGTGCTGAAAGGTATTCCTGCTCCTGTTATTTCTCCTACTTTCACTCTCCTTTCCAATGGTAGTTATTTACTTTTAAATAACGAAAACTGTTGTGGCCTGCAGGCTGGCATTCCTTACATTGTAACAGTTTCACACAGGGTTGTCTGCTGCAAAAATGTGCTTTTTCCTCCCCCTCACGGCAAGGTTGATATCTCTATTTGGCCTTCCATCCCTACCCTGGAAGCAGATTTCAATAGACTGAGCAGAATAAAGGCACTATTATTAAACGAGGAAGTTATGCTCACGTCCGCCCGGGAGACATTCATTCTCCAGGTGGCGAGTACCCACAGTGAAATACAGGCCCTTTTAAACACTAATCTCCCCCAACATTTTGGGGAGTTAATACATCGTATTTTTAACGCATCTAACACTGAAGGCCTAGTACACTTTTTTAAGGTCGTGGGGTCGGGCTTGGTGTCCTCCTTCCAAACTATTTTTGGTGTCATCCCGGCTTTCATACATTCTATTTTTTCCAGTGTCTTTGGCGGTTTCCCATTGATCCTCGCTTTAGCGGCTGGTGTCTTGCTCTTAATTTGCTTTCTGCGCAATGGCTGCTCCCCGATGGGACCTGCTCGATCCAGAACGCCTCCAGCTGCTCCGTGAGCGCCTTTTGGCTGGTTTTGGTGTCTTGCCATTGGCGACACTGAGTGTGTCATATACTCTTTCATTTCGCTTTGCGTATTTCACTTGCGTGCAACCTGTGATGACTTGTGTCCGCTGTCCTTTCACCTGGACTCTGGATTATTGCCTCTCCAATTCGTCATTGTCTGCTCCGGATTTTGTTCAGTTGATGGGTCCCTTAGAGGCCCATGAGCAGGACTGTTCCGCCGCTGGCTGTATGGCGCGTGCGGCTGCACTGGGAATTTTGGCGCAATGGGATATCTGGGCGGCTGCCCAGGATCTCCTACAACGAAGCTGTTTCAATTATCACGCAAGCTGTCCCGCATTGCTTCTGGATGCTCCCTTTGCTGAGGAGCATTCCTGCTCTTTTGATCTCATGGATTGGATGGCATCTATGTTTTTTGACGATTCCAATGATGAACTCTTGGAGGGTATGGCTTTTTTCTGCACTTACACTTTCATGGATTGACCTGCCCTTCGCCGTTTGGGCGCTCCCTGTGCTCCGACAGCTGTGTTTTTCCTCTGATGGGCCTTTGTCCTGGCCGCCGGACTGTCCAGGGGAGGGTGTCTTGTGGATTGTTACCTGCCTTGTTATGTTGGCCTAGGCCTGGCTGCCATGCTGCTTTTCTTTGCGCACGTTACACTGAGCCAGGCCTGCCTCGCCCTTTGCTCGTGCCAAGTTCTTTTGCACTGTCTGCATCTTCTGTTGTTCACCTTTTTGGGCTCAGTCTGCACAAACATGTACAAGGTCGCATAACAATGTATTCTGGTTCTTCCTGATATGGCCAGTCTCGCGCACCCAGACATAACATTATGTGCAATTGCCATGAAGGATTTGATATGCTTTTAATACTGTGGTTTACTAGCGCTTAACACACTTGGAGAAATCCCTTTCAGTGAGAAGAGCTATGATGTCCTGCTGATGTAATTCTGCATCTAGAGACTGAGGTATGGGGGTTCGCTAGTCAAAGCCCAGAGGTCTTCTATTTTATAATAAACTATCTTACTGCAAGGGGAGGGTGGTAATGTTATGTATACGTTTATCCACTGAGCTCTGAGATGCTTTCCCCGTTTGTATTCTATGGAATTGTAACCATGCTGCTTATATTAGTAATATGCATTATGCTATTAGTACTGACACGTGTACTGTACATTAGAGCACGTAAGTTGGAATAAACATTTTAACCTATCCAGTGTCTCTTCCTACGCACCTTGTGGACAAGTACGAGTGAGTGGCGAAAGAGTGTTCTTGCTTCAGTGAGTCCTGAGATAAAGATACCGTGTTCTGGGTTGTCCAAACATTAGTACTTGGGTGCTAATGGGATGCTAAGCTAGTTGGGTTGGGGTTTTTGGGTGCTATGGTATATGGTGGCAAACCACTGTATTCCAGGGTCCCATTTTCCTGTGCATAGCTCTGTGTATGTGCAGAAACCTTATGACAGAGTGATCGATATCCTGGGTGGTCCACTTAAAAGGATGTAATTATCCTATTGGCCGAAGGGAATGCCTTAACAGTAGAACATGAATGATGTTAGGAAGAGACCTCACAGACCAGGTGTGTGGATAAAGGTAAAGTGACCACTCCAAGATGGCCGCACTATGCTGAGAGTGGAGCCAGCCCATTTCTCTTTCCATGGCCGGCAGAGCTTAGAGACCAGGGAAGGGGGCGCCCCTCTTCAGTTTCCGTGGCAGGAGGACAAAATGGATGCCCAGCAACAAGAACAAAGATAAACAAAATGGGCGCCCATCAAAGAACACATCGGAGCTCAGGGACATCACCACGAGCCAGCCGAACCAAGACAGCCCATCAAGACTCCCCAGAACAGACCGGGCTCGCGTGGCAACTACAATCTGAGGGAGGCAGAGCAGGAAGAGCAGGCGGCACCTTCAGGTAGGCCAGAACCGTAGTGACTCGCTCTGCAGTGCTCGATCGGTAGCCCCCACGCCCATCTCTCTCCTCACTTACTCCGGGGAAAACGATGCGGAAGCAGGAGGGATCATCAGGGACCCCAGGAGGTCAGTCGAGGGAGCGCGCATCAAATATCATCCTTCAGCCAGCCGTAGGGGAAACACCAGACCTCGACATGTTCCGCTTCTCCGACAGGAGCAAAGCGACGCTCGGCAATCTCAGCCGGCAGTGTTCTCATCCGCCTCACCTCAGCTCAGGAGGCACGGGCACTCCGCTCGCCTGTGCGGTGGCAGGAAGACACGCCGCAGGGCGATTCAGCCCCCTCAAGCCCGCCCCACAGGACTGGAGCGCCGCTCGGCAATCTCTGCCTATAGCGGTCTCATCAGGCAACACCTCAGGGCCCGGGCACTCGGCTCCACAATGCGGTGCCCAGAAGAAAAACTGCAGGGGCGATTCGGCCCCCTCGAGCCAGCCCCACAAGAACGGAGCGCCGCTCGGCAATCTCCGCCGTCCGCAGGCTATAGCCTCATATTGTTAAACTTTGCAAACGTGTGTACACATTTTTATACTGGGCCCACTGTCAGCCGTGCAGTCCGCGCTTACAACATTTCTTTAGAGCGCTCACCCTAATAATAAAGGCTTTGCATTAATGAACCATAAATACAAGTCCGAACAGCATTAACATATGGACACAAATATTACCTCAACTGCAGACAGTGCCCTTCCCTGATCTACTGATCCATAATGTGGTACTTTAAGCACAAGTTACTAACTTGTGTAACGATATATCTGTAAGAGACAGTAGTTAGTGACAGATTCCTTACCTTAGAATATCCCCAGGTGTCAGGCTGGATCCGGAAAGTTTTTGCGTAGCAGTACCCTTGCGCGTCGGTAGGCGGCGTCGTGCGGCTCCGCGTCCGTCGTCTGCATCGTGATCGCCGGGATGACGTCGCGGGCAGTACTTAGACGCCGCCCCTGCGCGCTGACGTCAGTTCTGTACACGACTTTCCGCGCCAGAAACGCAGAGCCATGCAAGAAGCTGACATAGGTGTCTGAAAAACACTAGGGCCCTGAAAGAGATGTCCTTAACCCTAGAAATCAGTTCGCAGAACGGGGAGGATGGGTGGGGCGGTAAGGAATCTGTCACTAACTACTGTCTCTTACAGATATATCGTTACACAAGTTAGTAACTTGTGCATCTGAAAGAGACACGTTAGTGACAGATTCCTTACCTTAGAATAGATACCCCAGCAATACCAACCCCGGTGGTGGGTCTGCGAACAAAGATCAGACAAGGAAGTCCCGGAGGACAGAACGGCCAATGAAGCCGTCCCTCCGGACCTGACTGTCAAGGCAGTAATGCTTTGTAAACGTGTGCAGCGAGGCCCACGTAGCTGCCTGACAGATATCCTGCAGCGGAACACCGCGGCCTAAAGCCGTGGTAGCAGCCGTTGCCCTGGTGGAATGGGCACGCAGCCCAACATGAGGCTCCTTCTTAGCCAAAGAATAGCAGGCTTTGATACACAAGGTTACCCAGCGGGAGATGGTCCTCTTGTGCACCGCCCGACCTTTTTTGGCGCCCACGTAGCCAACAAAGAGCTGGTCATCCACCCGGAAGTGTTGTCGAGTGGGGGGCTTTTAGAATTTTAATAATTGTGAATTGAGACATTTGAAAGTGATTGTGTACTGTATGTTCTCATTCATGTGCTGCTATCGAGCTGTGTTATAGCTCGGGGGACACGCTGTTTTTGCTTTTTGCACACTTCTGTGCCGACACTCACTTGGGTCAGCGCTCTAGTCGCTGGATCCCGGCCAGGCTATTTAGGAGCCTGATGACGCGACCGCGCAGCGGACGCGCGCAGCGGGCGTCCCGAAGACTTTGCGAGAGAGGTCTCGAAAGCTCCTCGAGGTCCGGCAGTCGGCTCCGCGCCGCACCAAGCCCCGGTCCCGTGAGAGGTCGAGGGGCCGGTCGCGGAGCCCCCGCCGGTCGTCGGAGTCCAAGTCTTCGCACTCCTCGGGTAAGTCGAAGCACAAAAAGTCTAAGAAGCATCATCGCTCTAAGACTTCGCCTCGCCGGTCTTGCGACTCTGCTGAGGCCCCTGTCGGCACCGTCCCCGCCGCCCCGGACGTGCCTGTGGAGCCGCCCCCGCATTACCCGTCCTTTCCGGGTTCGGGGGCGAATCCGGCCCAAATACAAGAATTCCTGTCGGCCATGGCCCGCCTCTTCGGGCCTCAAGGTCCCTCCGGTGCGCCTTCGGGCCCCGCGGGCCCTGATGGGGTTGCTCCGGCGTCGCCGACGACTCCGGTCCCGGCGTCGCTCGTCCCACCAGCCTCGATCCCGGCCCCGGCCTCGATCCCGGCTCCGGTGGTACCGCAACCCCCATCGACGCCGGTTGACCTAACCACGCCTCCGCCGATGTCACTGGTGCCGTTCCTGACGCCGCCCGGGGCTCCGGGCGGCGTCGTTCCCCGGTTTTCTCCGGTTCCGGACATGGAGCCGGATCGACGTCGCTCGACGCCGGCCCCGGCGCCGATGAGACCTTGGGTCCCAGATGTCCCTCCTCCTCCATATTTTGAACCAGAGGAGGACCAGGAGAGCTGGGAGGGGTCGGATGACCCTCTCACACAGCAGTGTGACTATGACCAGGACTGGGCAGAGGAACTTGGGGATGCCAGTGGTCTAGACACCTCCCCTGACACTGGCATGCTGTCTCCTCCTTCCGTGGCAACGGAGGAGGGAGCAAATTTCGCAACGGTGTTGCGTAGAGCAGCTGGAGCCTTACACCTCCAGTTGCCTACTGTGGCTGTCAGGACTAACCTCCTGACGGAAGTGCTTCAGCCGGCGGCTACCTCCTCGGAGCCATTGCTGCCGTTTAATGACGCACTTTCTGACGTTCTTTTGGGCTCCTGGTCCAAGCCCGCCACAGGGGCTCCTGTGGATAGGAACGTGGCCCGACGCCATCGCCCCGCTCCGGGCGACCCCTTGTTTCTCTCTCAACATCCCACCCCCGAGAGCTTGGTTGTCCAAGCCTCTGCCTCCCAAACCGCCTTCCCTACCGCCCCTCCGGATAGGGAATCCAAACGCCTGGACCAATTTGGGAAGAAGGTCTTTTCTTCCTCCAGTGCTGGCTTGCGGTCGGTGAACACCGCTTGCCTTTTGGGCCGATACTCCCACTCTCTGTGGGATTCGGTGGCGCAAGTCTTGCCCCAGTGTCCTGAGGAGGTCCAGACACTGCTTTCCCGCACCATTGCGGAAGGAAGGGATGCGGCAAAGTACACCATCCGTTGTGGCCTTGATACCGCCGACTCGCTGGGCAGATCGCTTGCAACGACGGTGGCGCTGCGTCGCCACGCCTGGCTGAGAACAACTGGTTTCTCGGGTGATGTCCAGAACACACTAATGGACATGCCCTTTGATGGAGTCGGTCTTTTTGGTACCAAAGCAGACCATGCGCTGGAGCGTTTTAAGGACTCACGGGCTACTGCCAAGTCCCTGGGCCTTTCTGCTGTGCGCCCTCTGCTACCCTCTGCTTTTCGCCCCTTTCGTGGCCACGGAAGGGGTGCCCAGTCACGTCCGCTGCCCAGCCACCGGCCCGCGCAGCAAGCGTCTTCGCGTGGTCGAGGACGTGGCTCCCGCCGTGGCAGGTCAGGCAACCAACGTGCGGGTCAGGCCACCAACCCCGCCCCGTCCGCGGCCTCCAAGCCCTCCTAGTCCTTCCTTTCAGGTGCACAGCACGCCAGTAGGGGGCAGGGTCCGCCATCACCTTCCCCACTGGCGTGCCATCACCTCGGACAGGTGGGTCTTGGACATTGTCCGAAGGGGCTACTCCCTCCCCTTCGAGACCACCCCCCCAGCCATGCCACATCAATTCCACCGCATGTCAGAGGATCACTTGGTGCTTCTGCAGAAGGAAGACATGGCCCTCTTGGCCAAGAGGGCCATCGAGCATGTTCCGACCCCAGAAGTAGGACGTGGTTGCTACTCCCACTACTTTCTGGTGCCCAAAAAGGACAAGGAGGACATGCGTCCTATCTTGGACCTCCGGAACGTCAATCGCTTCCTCCGGAAGGAGAAGTTCAAGATGCTCACCCTAGCTCAGGTCTTGACTGCCCTCGACCCTGGAGACTGGTTGGTAGCGTTGGACTTGCAGGACGCTTATTTCCACATCCCCGTCCTGCCGGCCCACCGGCGTTACCTGCAGTTCACGGTAGGCCTCGAGCATTTTCAGTTCACTGTGCTCCCCTTTGGCCTTACCAGTGCCCCTCGGGTGTTCACGAAAGTAATGGCGGTGGTCGCAGCTCATCTGCGCCGGGCAGGGGTTCCAGTCTTCCCCTACCTCGACGACTGGCTGCTGAAGGCGGGCTCGTCCCAGGCAGTCGTCTCCCACCTCCAGACTACGGCCGAACTCCTGCACTCGCTGGGGTTCTCCATCAATGTGCCGAAGTCGCATCTGATTCCTTCTCCACAGCTCCTTTTCATCGGAGCAGTTCTGGACACGACGCAGTTTCGGGCCTATCCTCCCGAACGGCGAGTCCGGGATATTCAGGCTATAATTCCGATCTTTCAGCCTTTATCCTGGGTTTCGGTACGGATGACCCTGAGGCTGCTGGGCCTCATGGCCTCCTGCTGGTCGATCATGCCAGATGGCATATGCGGGCTCTGCAGTGGGACCTGAAGTTCCAGTGGGCGCAGCACCAGGGCAACCTGTCCGATCACGTCCAGATCTCGGAGGGGACTGCAAAACAGTTGCAGTGGTGGCTCTCGAACCGGCAATGTGTCATGGGCAGATCCCTCTCCCTTCCCCAGCCAGAGCACACAGTTGTGATGGACGCGTCCCTTCTGGGATGGGGCGGTCACATGGGAGAGGCGGAGATCAGAGGCCTCTGGTCTCCGGCGGAGTCCCGGCTCCATATCAACCTTCTGGAGCTCCGGGCGATCTGACTTGCACTCAAGGCATTCCTTCCCTCTGTCAAAGGGAAGGTAGTGCAGGTGTTCACAGACAACACCACCGCCATGTGGTACTGCAACAAACAGGGCGGGGTGGGGTCGTGGACCCTGTGTCATGAGGCTCTGCGCCTCTGGACATGGCTGGAACATCAGGGCATATTCCTGATGGTTCAACACCTGGCAGGTTCCCTGAACGCCAGGGCGGACGAACTCAGCCGCAGGTGCATGATGGATCACGAATGGCGTCTTCACTCGGAAGTGGCGCAAGGACTCTTTCTTCAGTGGGGAGAGCCTTGGTTAGATCTATTCGCCACCGAAGAGAACGCGCAATGTCAGCAGTTCTGCGTGTTGGAATTTCCAAGGCGGCACTCGCTCGGCGACGCTTTTCGTCGCGAGTGGAGTTGCGGTCTGTTGTACGCCTTTCCGCCTATACCACTTCTACCCAGAGTGTTGAAGAAGATTCGGCACGACCGGGCCCAAGTCATCCTTGTGGCTCCGGACTGGGCTCGAAGAGTTTGGTATCCCGAGCTACTCAGTATGAGCGTCGATCCCCCGATCCGTCTGCCTCTTCGGGAGGATCTTCTGTCGCAGCAGCAGGGGACGGTCCTCCACCCGAACCTGTCCAGTCTCCACCTACTTGCGTGGAGATTGAGCGGCGGCAGTTGATTCCTTTCGACTTGCCTCCCGAAGTTTGTGATGTGATTCTGGCAGCCAGGCGTCCCTCCACTAAGGTGGTATACGCCTGCAGGTGGAACAAGTTTGTGGCATGGTGCACAGCAAAGGCTGTGAATCCCCTTTCTGCCCCTCTTTCTGAGGTTCTTCTGTTCCTTCTTTCTCTGGCTCAACAGGGTTCTGCCCTGGGTACCATCAAGGGCTATCTTTGTGCCATTTCGGCCTTCCTCAGGCTTCCTGATCAGCCCTCCCTTTTCAAGTCCCCTGTTGTTAACAGGTTTCTAAAAGGCATTACACACCTCTTCCCTCCTGTTCCGTTTGTGATGCCTCAGTGGGACTTGAACTTGGTTCTTACCTTTCTCATGTGCGCTCCCTTTGAGCCTCTACATAACTGTCCTCTTCGTCTTCTAACTCTGAAGACAGCCTTTCTGGTGGCCATCACCTCCGCTCGGCAGGTGAGTGAGCTCCAGGCTCTATCATGCAAACCTCCCTTTCTGTCTGTCCATCCAGACAAGGTTGTTCTTAGGACGCGTCCGTCCTTCTTGCCAAAGGTGGTTACTGCCTTCCACATTGGGCAGACCATCACTTTGCCCACCTTCTTTCCGCCTCCGCATCCTTCCAGAGAGGAAGAGAGGCTCCACCGTCTGGACCCAAAACGTGCGCTTTCCTTTTATATCAACCGAACACAATGAATGAATGAATGAGGTAACATTTATAGAGCGCGTAGCTACCCGAAGGCATCCCAGCGCTGACGGACACCAAATATTACAACGGGATAGATGGGAAAAAGCCAGGTCTTCAGGTCCTTCCTAAAGATATTGTGACTGGATTGCCCACGAAGCCGCAAAGGAAGGGCATTCCAGAGTTTGGCCGCACTGTATGAAAACAGTCGGCCACCACTTCTGGCCCTGCGGATTCTGGGAACTGAGGCTAAATAAAGATCGGAACGGAGCCGCCTATTGGCTCGATAAGGATGAGCCAAGGAAGAAATAATGGCTGGTCCCCTCCCTTTCAACACCCTGTGAAAAATACACAGGGCTTTAAAGTGGACCCTTTCCCTGATCGGAAGCCAATGGAGGGCTTTTAAAGCCGATCTGGACGATTGACGGCCAGAGAGCCCTACCAGAATTCTGGCAGCGCAATTCTGTACGACTTGGAGTTTCGCCAGAACCGAGCTAGGAGCAGCCAGGTATAGGGCATTTCCATAGTCCAATCGAGACAATATTAGAGCCTGAACCATCAATTTTCTTGCTTGAAAAGGGAGTAGCGGTAGCACCTTGCGAAGTAGCCTCAATATGCCAAAGCAAGTAGAGACCACTTTTCTGGCTTGAATTTTGAAGCTTAGCTCCTCATCAAGCCAGAAGCCTAAGCTCTTTATTTCCTTTTTTGGGATGGGCTTGGGACCCATACAGGCTGGCCAGATGGAATCTATTTCCTTGGGGGAATTATTGCCAAGGAGCATAAGCTCCGTTTTGTCGCCATTCAATTTAAGATGAGACGACGTCATCCATCTGGCAACTTCTTCGAGGCAAGACAGCAGGCAAGAAGAGGCTCTGTCTGCGTGGTTCAGTGAGATCACTAATTGCGTATCGTCAGCATAAGTGACGAGTTGCACTCCAAAGGGAAGGACACTATCGGCTAAGGGGGCCATATACACGTTAAAAAGGGAGGGGCTCAGGGACGAGCCCTGAGGCACTCCACAGTGCAGAGGACGGGAATCTGAGATGTCTTCTCCCTCAAAAATTTGGAAAGATCTATCCTCTAAAAAGGAGCTTAACCATTTCAGGGCAACTCCGGATACACCCATTTTATGAAGTCGTTGAACCAAGATACGGTGGTTCACCGTATCGAAGGCCGCGCTAAGGTCTAAAAGTATCACGGCCACCGATCCTCCTGCGTCGAGGATTTTCCTAGATTCTTCAACAACAGCTAATAGTGCCGTCTCGGTTCCTTGACGAGGGCGAAAGCCCGTTTGAGACGAGTGGAGGAGGTTGCCATCCTCCAAATGCCTAGATAACAATGAGTTCACATACTTATCTGTCACTTTACTGGCCCATGGAAGAAGAGAAATGGGCCGAAAGTTACCAAGACAGCTGGGATCTAAGCTCGGCTTTTTCAATAAGGTTTTTACCATCGCGTTCTTCCATGAGGGGGGCACCACCCCGAGAGAGAGTGAGGAGTTAATCAGGTCCACCATAACAGGACCGACTGAATCCACCACTGATTTCAAAATTTGGGGGGGGGGCCGGATCAGTGGGTGAACCACTCCTGACAAGTGCAGAGATGGTCCGAAAATGTTCCTCATTTAAGGCAGGTCTGTGTCAGGGTCAATCATGGGGAATGTGCCACTGATGGTTTGGACTTTATTGAAGAAAAACTCTGCACGCTCGTTGCAACGATGGGGTGTTACTTCAGGCGTATCAGGGGGGACGGGAATTTTTAAAAGTTTTTTAGCAATGCGAAACGTTTCGCGGGGGGAGTTTGCCGAAAGGAGATTTCTCTTCGAAATAGTGGGCTTGAGCCTTTCTAATCTCGGTCTTATACATCTTAATGGTTTCTCTATACTCCTTTTTCTTGGGGGAGGTGAAATCTTTCCTCCAAGATCTCTCAGCTCTTTTACAGGTCTGTTTTAGCGCACGGAGTTTAGGTGTATACCAAGCTGTCCTATTAGGTCCAGTTTTAATATAAGTGATCTTCTTCGGAAGAATCACATCTAAAGAGCTCTCGATCCAATTGTTAAATTGATCGTTGGCTACTGAAGGATCCGGATCAAGAGATGGTCTCATGGTGTCCAGCGCAAGAGCCCACTGTTCCACATGAAGTTTAGACCAACAGCGACTTAATTGTTTTGCCGAACAAGTGGACAGGGGAGTAGACCTAGGAGACCATTGGAGGGAGATCAAAAAATGGTCTGACCAAGGTACGGGATAGGGTTCCAAACAGGTCAGCTCCTTCAAGTTAGAAAATACGGGATCAAGAAGATGACCTTTACAGTGAGAAGGAGAAGATACCAACTGAATCAATTGTATGGCAGCAAGGTCGTGAATAAGATCTGAAGCAACCCTCGATGCCAGATTATCCAGGTGGATGTTTAAATCACCCAAGATTGTAAAATTGGGGGCTGTTCCTGCTAAACCTGTTGTAATTTCAAGTAAAGATTTAAGGAATTGGCCCATAGGCCCCGGAGGTCGGTAGATCAGGATGCCTGAGAGGGAAAGAGTGGCCGAAACTCCAATTGAAAAATGGAAATTCTCACAGTCAGACAGAGGGCTGCCAAATATTCGACAGGAAAGGTGGTTCTTGTAAATAATAGCGATTCCGCCACCTTTTCCAGACATTCTATCTAACCTCTGTACTAAATAGTCAGGGGGGAGGGCTTGGACAAAGTCTGGGTCAGAACTAGACTGAGTCCAAGTTTCAGTAAGAAACAGGACGTCCGGACTGTCGTCAGTTAATAAAATAGACAGTTCTATAGTATGTTTAGGTAAAGACCGGCAATTAATTGAAAAGAGTTTAAGAAGTTTGACCGGAAGCCCAGCAGATGAGGAAGAGAGGGGGCGTGAGTCAAATTTAAAAGAACAATCCTCACAACCCTGTTTCATGTTCTCCATGTCAATGAGATATTTACAATTCGTACTAAGGCCACAGTTTAAGGATTTTAGTTGCTGCGCGCTGTAACAGTACCTTACTTGAAGCAGAGAGGCAGGGGTCGTGGCCCCTGGTCCCGTCAGCGCGCAGGGGCGGCGTCTAAGTACTGCCCGCGACGTCATCCCGGCGATCACAACGCCGACGACTGACGCTGAGCCGCACGACGCCGCCTACCGACGCGCAAGGGTACTGCTACGCAAAAACTTTCCGGATCCAGCCTGACGCCTGGGGATATTCTAAGGTAAGGAATCTGTCACTAACGTGTCTCTTTCAGATACTGGCAGCCAAAGAGTTTGTGCCGCAGGGGGTTCAGCCTACTTGTCCCAAGGACAAAATAAACATGAAAACTTGTTGTCCTTGACC
This sequence comes from Calotriton arnoldi, assembly GCA_963921515.1. Classification (NCBI taxonomy): domain Eukaryota; kingdom Metazoa; phylum Chordata; class Amphibia; order Caudata; family Salamandridae; genus Calotriton; species Calotriton arnoldi. Next base: position 824,396 of record CAWUFW010000214.1, on the reverse strand, counting down.
CCAAATAATATGTCCTGGGAGTCCGGCTATAGGATTTTCACACCCTAGGCCATTTGTGTTTAAGAAGTGGGATGATGATAGCATGCTTTAGAGGAGCTGGCATGCCTCCTCATCAGAGGAAGGCATTTATGTTTAAAAGATGCCACAGAGCACGAGTCCTTAGGTGAAACTGCCACTTATTTTGTCAACCAGACTGCATCTCATCGGTCTCTAGGGGTTTGGAGGAGATTAATACAGGTAGTAGTAGAGGCAGAGGGATGAGGCAGTGGGTCTAGTGTGTAGGAGAGTGTGTCACAGATGTTGGAGATTTTAGATTCAATTAACCCAAGTTGGTCTGCGCATTGATGAGATGTCCACTGGTTGCTTGTCAGAGCATCAGCCAGCTCATGGTAGAGGTTAAAGAGACCCTTCGATATGTTGAATACCTTGTTAATACATTTTGCAAGGCAGGCCTTTTTGCCATTCTAACTGACCTCGGGCTGACTTTTCTGTGCATCTTACAGAAAAAGTTGCTCTTTTCAGTTGGGTCACTGCGTTCAAGGCTAGGGTGACCTTGTAGTTTGGTAACTTATTAATTGAACAACTTGTTCAGTGCTTTCATGACTTCTATGGCCCTGAGGGATTTGATTGGAGCAAGAATGTCTAGGGCAGCAGATATGTTATAGTAGTACGAAACTGTTCAAAATTGGTGTAGGGTTGGTGGGTAACGTTTTAACTTTGCAGTATGTTGATCCAAGAGGAGGTATACCTTAAGGTGCAAGCAATGGGTGCGTAAGATTGGTGAAGTTAGTGGAGATGAAAGAGCGGTCTCATGTTTGTGGCTGTGCTGATAGATAAAAGGTTTCCAGAACGTATGGTCAATGTACTGGGCCTCTATTTATTGGAAACCTTGGGGCTGCATATTCTCAATGAGGTCTCTCACAGGTCTGAAACACTATCCACCTATCTAAAATGTATGGAGAGACGTGCATCAGATTGAAAATAATATAATCAGCAAAGTCCTAGGAAGCACACAAAGATCCCCGACAAGTTAGGATGCCTCCTGTTTTTCAGATTAATCAAAAAGATAAATTCCTAAACAATACATTGGGCTTACTAAACTTCACTAGCGGAACACGATGCCAGACCACCTTGACTTCAGTTAATTAGAATCCCAGAACCATATTGAAAAGGGGTAGTCTCTAAGGAAATGGAATATATAAATACTGATAAAATATATATGAGAGCAGACTGCTGTTCCTAAACAATAGCAACAGTACACTTGGTATAACACTGCATTATGCTTTGATGTATATTTACACCCCTCTGGGGGTCAATCTAAGTATAAACAAATGACAACAGGATATCCAGTGTCAAGAATGACCTTGTATTAAAAATAGCAAGGCAAAAAAACATCCTAATGTTGCAGATTGAAAAAAAGCCTTGTCAAGTAAATGACTAATATTAGAAAACAATGTATCCAGAACTTCCAGGCGGTGGTCCTGAGAAGGAGGATGCAGAAGGGTGAGCTTTACCCCAGGTGAGCTATGGAAAACCAGTAGAGTGAGCGGGTGAGACCTCTCGCAGTAGAATATTCCAGGACACTGCAGTCTTGTTGTGAGGTAGACTAAAATACTCGAGGCCCCTTGTATAGGAAGACAATGTTCACAGCACTTCCCACAAAACAAACTTGGTCATGTATCTTGAAATACACCAAAACAAACTCAAAAGCAAAATAAATGACACGTTAAAGGCAATGACCCGAGCTTACATGTTTTTAAAGAGTTTTATTAAAACTGTATTGTCATACAATGGAATAAGATTCTTCCACAGTGACTACTGGAATGCCCACAGTAGTAAAACAAACCGTACAGGCAGAAAATTAGATTTTTGAAACCAAACACTAAACACAGGACTGAAGGAAAAGTCATCTTTTTTCATAAACGGGTAGGCTTGATCGAAGAGATTCTACAATTTAAAAAAAAAACACAGTTAGTTGTCGTTTAAATAAATCGCATTTCCATCTCATTTAATCTCTTATTTCAGAAGTACTTCCGAGTTTCCCAACAACATAGGTCATCCTCTGTTTAACAAGTGGGCTATCGGCACCGTCTATGAATGGAAAAGGCTTTGGTGGGACAGAGTCCTTTCGTAACACCTCAAAAGTGCAGGATAGTGGTTTCTTTTTCAACCAATTGCATTTTGGGTCATTGAAGGGGTCAAACATAGGGATAGAAGTATTTTTAAAGGGAAAAAAAACACCTGATAGCCCCAGGTCACTTCCACTTATATGGGAAATGAAGCAAATAAGATGCAATTTGAGGAATCAAACTAACTGTTCTGTCTTTTACCTGTATAACAAAAATGTATTCATGTGATGGGTAGCCAAATGAAGCAACGCAATAGAAATATTTGGCCCCGAGAATTTAGATGACTTTATCTGGCAGAGTTAAAACTGCACTTTTTGAAGGGAGTTTTTTTCACTCAGAAAACACCAATCGATCACAAAAACAGCAAACAATTTCACTGTAACAAAGCTAGTAACATACCTTATGAACTGGATGTGAAGATTCCATTCACAACTTCACTCTTGAATGTGCTGGGCAAGCGTGCAACTCTGTAATGGCCGCGCTATCCTCTACGGAGGTGGTAACTCTGTAGTATTAAAGGAATGATTAGCTTTCTTCATGCAGGGCCAATGGCTTTAAAAGATAACCATAGTAACTTATTGAAACCACAATTCAATGAGACAGATTTACAGAACCGCAAACTAATTCGCCAGCAGGCTCATACATCACGAATTACGAAATATAAAATGTTGTTGGGTTTCATAGTTAAAACTGTGAAACAAAAAGAAAAAGCTACATGACCGAACAAGGCTACCACAGATGGCTCAGGAATTTTAGTCTCATTGAATGGGAAATGTAGGTTGACCCAACCTAAATTCTCTAACACACACACACACGTGTACACACACAGTGTTCAACATACAAACTCGCCCCTTTTGTTAATGTTTTTTAAAAGTAAACTTCCCATTTGCTGGCTAGGTTGCTAAATCACTTATCAGCAGGACCATTGGTCAAATGAAATGAACTAGGTGACAGATCCCATAATGTATTGAGATGACAAATGGTGCCCAGGATTGGAAGAATGGTGTCCTTCGGACATGGAGAAATAGAACAGCCCTATTTGCTGGATTTAAAAGTTTAAATTTAAAAGAGGTGGTTTTCTTCTCGGGGTATCAGTGTTTTTGTTACCTAACCCTCCTGATTGGAGGGCATACCTCACCGCCATCGAGGCCAAGCTGGTGGACACCCCACCTGCGGCGGCCGGTACTGCAGATGGCTGCCACTCCGGTGTGACCAGGTCATGACCTCAACGTCTGGGGGGACATGACTGGAAACAAGCCACCCTCACCACTTACTGTCCTCCCCTAACTGCCCCGCCTTCCTCCTCCTGGACACCGTTGCAGTTTCCCTATATATCCATGATCCTACACCACACGAACTCTTAACAATGGCTTGGTGCCAGACCATGGTAACCCACTCAAAACGTACTGCATATTAAAATGAAGGTAGAGATTCTCCCCCACCAATATCTTTTATATTGCTCTTGTTACAAATTGGGTATGTCACAGTAAATATGACAGCGGATGTAACTCCTGCACCAGTCTGTGAACATCAACAAACGAGTGATGAGACACTATGCACAGTATTATCGCTGTATTTGCAATTTGTATTGATGTAACTTGGAACAGTACGTTGTGTTGATGTGTCATATTATTGCTACGTACAATGTACCTATTGTTTCTCAAAAAGCTAATAAAGAGATATTACCCCCCAAAAAATCAAGGTTTTGTTATCACATAAGGACGAAGTCTGAACTAGGAAATTTAGAGAAAGTAAAATAACTTTAGGAGTTTATTGGCTGCCTATTCCCACGCATCCTCTGTTTCCAGATTCAGAACCTCTATCTCGAACTGTAAATGTGCCACTGAAATATTAGTAGCAATTGCTTCTGCCTCAGACTCCTGCAATTGGCCTAGAGACCCAGAGTGAGAGGATTGATGCAAAATATGGAAAGGTGAAAGCAAAGTTATTGAAAACAGAAGGAACTCTAATAGAAACTGAGGATAGATGAATGATGGATGTTAGGGAAAAAGAAGGACCTATTTAAGAGGAAAGTAATGAATATGAGGTACAGAGGAATGATGGACATCAGGTAGAGAAACTTTGGAAACTGGGGATTGATGAATAGTTAAAATCCTGGAGAAGAAATTATGAAAACCCATACAAAATGTACTACTCACACTAGACTTCAGTGTAGCTCAAAGGCCTGAGAAGCGAGAGAAAGCAATAGAGATAACAAGGAGGAGAGCATTAATTAAAACAAAGAATTGCGGAAAATGAATAATGGTAATAACGAACAGCAACAGAGGAAGAACGATGGGGCATCATTTATCCTCACCTCCTTCACGGTTTGTTGTTTTAACTATAAACTGAGGCAAACCCAGGAAGAGGAACAGTGAGAAACGAGGAGAAAGAAAACACAGGGAGAGGATTATATTTAACATTAAGGAGCAAGCAGCACAAATAGAAATGAAAATGATAACACACATGGAGAAATGATGGGAAACAACAAAAGGTAAGTTGCAAGAAAAACACTTCTTGTGTTCCGGGTCAGAGAGGACCTGGCTTGGCAGTTCAGGATGGACTGTTCCTACTGGAGCAGGGTCAAGACTGATTTTCATATCACTTGGCCTAATCTGAGGTGATATGGTGAGTGAAAGAATGATGGGTTGGGCTGCTACCCCAAGCGATTGCCAATGGTTAGACTTATTGCCAGCATCCTCCCATCACCTTTTGTGTGATTGATGTGCCAAATTACAGAAGCACCTGTAGAGTACTAGACTCAAAGTATACAAAGTCATGCAAGCCATTCCCTTGTTTTTCCCCATATCCTTCAGACCAAATGGAACTCAGGCGATTTTGAGGACATGTTCTAAAAATTCAATCTTCTACCAAGACAGGAGAAGTTTCTCAGAAATAGCAGTGGGGTCCCTTCTACAAGAGCTCAGTTACTGTGGCACACGTGGTGCATCAAAGGGTGTCGCTGGATTCCAGGAGGGGGAAGACATGGGAGAGAGAGTAGATCTAGCGAACACAAAAGCCTACCGGGGAGACCACTAGAAGAGACATCTTGGTATGTTACCCAAACAAACGAAAGTCAGGGGACTAATACCCCTGTTTCCTGAAAGTAGTGACTGGCTGCTTCCTGAGTGTATCCTTCCTCTTGAGCCACATTTTTTCACAGTGTTGTGAATACATCTCAACTAGAGACTCGGAGGAAAGAAAACGTTTAACTCATAGGACAACTGTGCCGAATTCATTTTCAACGTTCAACTTTGTTCAGAAGAAAACAAGGAGGAATACAACCATACTGGCTATCCAATTTACATGATAATCACTGACTTATACCTTAAGTACCCTGACAAGCTCAGGAATCGCACTGGTGAGATAGACGCACGCTTCTTCCTAGTCCAGAAATAGTATGATTTGTCTGGCATGGCACCCGACGCTCATATAGAAGGAAGAATCCTTGAATATGGACACAATGGATGAATAGGGCCGACTGGGAACCAAACAAAGCCCTGGCAAATCTATCCTAACCAGCCACACTCTTTTCTCGCACCTGCTGTAATTACCTGGGGAGCAACCACACTCTTTCACACAGAGGCTTCCAATGGCTCCAGTCCACCAAGGCAATACCCGATAGAATAAAAGGACAGTCCAGCCCTGTGGATGAAGATAGGATCATGTATATGCATGAAGGTTGAAGACTGCAACCCCCTACATGTCTAGTATTAACAATTTCATAGGGACCAGGTTAGTCGCTGCAACCACATATGAAAAATGGGGGTGTCCTGAACCTTACCTTGGCACATACATCTGAACAGATTGCGTTCAGACTTGAATCAGTTTGCTGGATGCACTATTCATTTATGCAGTGAAGAAGAAACAATACCAACCTTTGGTAGTTGTAGAGATGAAATTACGAGGATCGTCCTCTGTATGGAGTATGGCCATTAAAATCACGCCGATATCAGGAGAGCCACATTAAAAAAATTAAAATTTGGTTCCACCTGGTATGTGGCCGTGATGGGCATGTGCCCCAGTGTCCATGCACTTGGCCTGACTCCCTCCGAAGGGCATTATCCTGTGCAACAAACCCATCAATGACAGGCAGTGCATAGTTAGAACCTGAGGAATGAGTGTGTAGGTGGATATTATATATATATATATATATATATATATATATATATATATATATATATATATATATATATATATATATATATATAAAATGAGCAAACCACAGAGAAAAATGGTGAACAGCCTTACAAGGTCATTGTTCCATATATATTCTTTGATTTGTGCAACATAAATATCACGTTTGGAATCAGTACATTAATAGTATCATATAGAGGAACTAAACATAGGAAAAAAACGCTAATCAAGAGCACAAGACCACCTCGGAGATGTGGTGCCAGAAGCTGCAAAATACTGCTTAGTGAAGCATGCACAAAGACTCATGTATCGTTCTAACTGGAAAATGATTCCCTATTAAAGCAAACCATGATTAACAATAACAGAGTTTAATCTTCAGATCTACCTTTGTCATGGTAGAAGATACCATTCTAGGAATTTGAGCAAAAAGCATGAATAGCCTAAGGTCTTTTTTCAGAAGTGATTTCACACTTAGGTCTTACTTCAAAAGACAACAAGTGTTCAACTGAAATAGAGTACCAGGTTTACCACAGATGCTAGTCCTGCCCTACAGCCACATAGTGCAAGATGTACAAAGCCCTTTACAGTTGCAAACCTTGCAATTCGCAAAATAACAGTGTTTACAAACGCGAAAGGGCCTTTCTCAATGTACAAAAGCCCTTTTTTCAGTAGGAAAATTCTTTTTGACTGGTAAAAGCTTTTGTGACCTTTCAAAATTGCAAATAGGAGGGGGCATGAAAGGGACATACTCTTCCCATTTTAGATTCTGAAAGAAACTGATCAATGATATGTGACTCCAATGGTGGTCGCAAACCATCAATGCATTACCGATCCCTGAGCTGCAGTGGTAACTGATTTGTACATCATGCCGAGAGCCAAAGAGGGGGGAGCAGGCCGCGGTCTGATGTCTTTTCAATGGGGAAACTGGGTTTCCTTTCTTTTTTTCAAATCACCATCGAGTCTTTAATGGACACAGGCTGATTTTAAAGAATGTTTCTTGTTTTGCTGAGCAAATGTAGATACTAGGCTCTACTGTGCCTTGCAAGCCTCCATCCCTGCACTGGCAGCCAATCAGAGGAGGTTGCAAATTGCAACCTGCCAACTTAATATTCTTTATGTAGATGATTTTGCAATCTGCTGTTAATGGACAACTGGTGATTCAACGTATTAGCATGAAGGTCGCATCACAAGTTGCATTCCATTCGCAAATAGCGTATGCCTGGTTTACCAACAGGAATGACACATCTGGCCCATAGTCATTTATGAAAGCTTTGCATCCTGAAGTGAAGGCATATCAACAGATAACAGTTACGGGGGTGCAAATGTTACCTCAGATGCTTTAAATCAAGGGCAATGCCATCTTAGACATGGCTCGTCAGGCAAAGGTCTAAATCACATTCACATTTTGATCTCTTTAGGAAGTTGCTGAACGAAGTGCAAATGTTTCAGGAAAGTGAAGCTCAGGGCTGGGTACTATCAAGGAACCCTAATGTAATAGAAGGGAGAAATGACAAAGGCATTTGTTGCCCTGTGCAACAGTAGAGGAGAGCTCACCCAGACTTGTTCTTTTATTACTCCTCATAATTGCAATCTTGTATTCAAAAAGGAAATGCAAACCTACAAGTACCACAATGCATGAAACAGGGCAGGAGGGTGACTTACACAAGACACAGCGTTAAACGTGACTACCAGGCGTGAGGTAGCTGGTGAAAGCAGTTTCTTCTCAGCCGTCAATCACTTAGAAGCAGAGTTTAGGAGGACATGCTGTTCGATGTATGAGTTACTCTCGCAGCTTCACTGACAGCTTCAAGGTGAGTAAGACTCACCCACAAATCTCTTACTGTTAGGGTTTCACTGGGAGTAAAAATGATGGTCACTGATTGGCCCTTACAGTAGGGGTGATTCTCATTGTGCAGAAGTCACAGTCTGGTAAACCCACAATAACCATTCCACCTCAATAAATTACATCTTTTCAGATGTAAAACTAAAGCTGGAAAATCTGTAGCTGTCCTCGGAGCAAAAGCCTGGACCTTTCTTCCTAGACATCTTAGACTTTCTCATTCAGAACCCACCTTTAGGAAATTGCTGAAAACGTGGATCTTTGCAGCCCCGGACTCCCTCTGCCTCTCGCTTATTTGATCCTGGAGCCTCTTTTTCTCCCATTCGCATAGTGCCAAAATGCTCCCTTGCAGCGATAGTGCGCTTTATACATTTTTTATATATACATACATACATACATCTTGCATTCATCTGCACTAAAAAACATACAATTTACATTTAGAGTGCCTTATAATCAGCCCCAAACGGTTCTAAGAGAAAATTCTGTGTGTGAATTCAGAGCTGAGCTGTTTGTTGAGCAGACCTACTGCTTAAAAAAAAGCAATTTTTCATTAGGAAGAAATGTTTAAAGCAAAGGAGATCATAGGCTGGCATCAACACATTCATTTTCATTTTTGCATCCAGTAATAAATCAAGGTATGAGGTGTTCAAGCCCCAAACTAGCAGAACATTTTCTGATCACACCGTCGCTCTCCAATGTAAAATGCTTTGTCTGCCCTACAATGGAAGATTCGTCCACAGCAGGTTCCTGTGCGACACTTCAAAAAATGAATGACACTAAGTGATAATGAGCTTAAGTCAATTTTAAAAACGCAGGTCGCAAGCAAGAATTTCAGTGGCGCAAATCCACTTAAACAAGGATTTACCACTCTGAAAAATGAATTTAGATTATCAAAAAGCAATTAGAAGAGGAAATGGTAAACATGACATGGATAAACAAGCTGACTTTGACCTCTCCAGTCTAACAAACTGCTAATGCTATCTGTGAACTTGTGGAGCCAACCTTACTTAAAAGCTCCAGCCTGAAAAAACACTGCAAAGATTAAGAGGCTTATCAGACTTGTGATCTTCAGCACACTGCTGTGAGTCTGGAAAGTCGAACTGATGATCTTCCTCCCAGCAGACGTTTAAGACCAACTGTTTAGAAAGCTGGTTCTGTTCAGAGGATGCGCCACCAGTGCGTGTCCCTTCAACTCTCTTACAACCCCGCCTTTTCGGATCCTGTAACTGAATGGCAAGTTAGGTTTATGGTGAGGCATGGATGTCAGTCACTGTCTCTCTTGTGCCTGCTGACTTGTGGCCACAACTGGCATCAAGTTTGACAGCAGAACCGTACAACCGAAATCCTAAAATAAAGAAATATGGGAGTCCTACAGAAAAAAACTGCAGGAGCAGAAAGAAAAATATGTTAACTTTGATGAAAACATTTTTTCCTACAGAACTGCAGGAAAAATATTTGAACGATGTGTCTTCTCAGTAGAATGGCCACAATTGAACTTTTGGTGGAGGAAAAAGGAAGAAGAGTGTGTCTGGCTCAAGGGCAGCATTTTTGGGCCTTCTCACCAACAAGAACAGTTGTGGCCTTTGGTAGCAGAAGCCTTAAACGATAAAAACGTTCCCAGACAACATGGGAGATTTGGAAAGTCTGGAATCTGCTGAGAGATGTCACACAAGAAAACATAAAAACAACAATCAACATTGGCCTTTGCTAAAGAGTTCCAGCTACTTACATGGGACCAGGCTCTGCACTCTCCCCTTCTTCCCAACCGAAGCTGGGTTCTTCTTTGATGTGTCTCAACTGGAAATCTACTTCTTTCTCTGTCTGATTAGGTTCTTTCTGTGGAAAATAGAAAAATAATCAAGATTTAGGTTCTTTTTCAGTGATGATATTTTAGTAGGCTTCTCCCCTTCAGGAATCCTCCGGTCCATGTTACACAGAACAAAGGATAATGTACAGCATGGCAACCTAGGAGACATAAAAGTATTGTTAGATTAGGCAGATTAAAAAAAAAAATTAAAAAGAAAAATATTACGTACCCTGTAAGCATCTGCTCGTAGCATGTAGTACTGTAGATTCACATGCTTTGCAAAATCTTGCCATCTAGTTTTGGGCCAGGATACTACAAAGTGTTTTTCTTTGACGAAGGTCCGGGTCACAGGATGTTGTGTCACTCCACCACTTTGCCAACAGACACAGACTCTACCTTAGATTTTCGTTCAGCGGGTGAAAATGGAGTATACAGTAAGACAAAAATAATGTGTTCTGTGCATGGTAAGTGGGTAAATAATGTGTAATTTAAGAAATGTGCCATCTGTGCCGGTTTCTGGAGAGGAGGGTAGATGCATGTGAATCTACAACGATGCACACTACGAACAGATGCTTAAAGTGTAACATTTCCAGTTTGTAGCATGTGTGGCTGTAGATATAGATGCTTTGCATCGACTGTAAAGCAGTTTCTTCCCAGCGGTGGCTTGTGGGTAGATGATACAGAAAATACTTCCTTAACACTGTCTAGCAAAACAATGCCTGCCCTTGCTGTTGTTGCCCCTGTAACTTTCCCTCAAGTATCCACTGCCTACCTGGGACTTGTGAAAAGCCTGCTGTTGCAGGCCACTCTCTGAATTACAGCATGATATGCAATATCATCTGGCAGAGATAGTTTGGCTGGGTAAGGATCTAGGTCTGGATCATCTATAGGGTCTACGTGTCAAAGGTCGTCCCCGTCCCCTGCCCCAGCAGAAGGGTCTCCATCCCCATATGGACTACATGAGTTGGAGAAGGAATGTACTGAAGTCTCAGAAGATTATGGTGGAGAGTGCGGTGAGTAAGACTGTGTGGTGGAGGTGGTGAGATCCTGCGTAGGAAAGGCTGTTGAGGAGGACGTGTTGCCTTGTCTGTATGCCTCTTCGGTACTGGGTGCCGTGGTGTGCTGAAGGGGAGTTCCTCCTCGAAAGTTAACTTCTGGTTTTTGGGAATTGGGGGCCATGTAGTCAATAGTTTACCAGGGGGCAGCTTAGCATAAATCTTACCAGTTTTTGGGTGTATGAATAGGGCGGTTGCCAGACATTGAGGTTCTCAGCCAGTTTCTTTAGGATGTGTGCTCCGGACTCCTTATCTCAGGGCCAAAGGGGCCCTAGGTGTCCGCTTGGGACTAAGTATGCTCTTGCCGTCAGAGGTGCTAAATGCATCATTTCAGGTCCAAAGAGGAAGGCCTGCTGCCTTTCAGGCAAGAGAATGTTGAGTGTTGTGGCTCAGCGCCCTTCAGTAAGAGCTTGCTTGGCTTCAAAGCCATTTCTCAATGCTGACAGGAGACCAAGGATAGTAGTGTATTAAAGGCTCGGGCCTCTTTCCTGCCCCGCTCAGTGCTCGACTCCTGCAGGAGCAGTGCTCTGTCTCGATGTAAGGACATTTGTGTGGATGGGGCTTTGACTTACGGCTCAGTACTATGGCAGTTCTCACGGTCCTTGGAGTTTTCTTCGCCTTTGGCCCTGAAGTGTTGAAGCCAAATGTGTCCTGTCTTGGTCTTCTTCCTTGGAGGCATTCAAAGACAATGTTTTGGAGCTGGGTGTCGACTGGGCAGCTGGGATGACAGAGGGGTCCACTATGCTGAGCAGGTCTTTTTCACTGAAGGTTTCAGGCATCTTGGAGAATGACTTGCTACATCAGTGAGTGTGCCCAACGCCTTTCCCTCTGGTACTTCCGAGTCTTTTTACACCAACAGGTGATGCAGACCTCTTAGGACAACTTGTAATGGTCGTTGGAGAGGTAGAGGTTGCAAATGCGGTGCTCATCTGTCCAAGGACATTTTGCATTGCTCCAGGGACAATACTAAAAGATTGGGCATTCGGAGGTGAGCTCTGCAGAGATCGAAGAGGACTCGATTGAGTATGGACCCGGGCTTTGTATGCCTGGTCATCAAGGCGAAGCAGTAGATCAAAGGATAGTAGTGTACCCATCAGAGAAATCGCTCTCCGTGATTATTCTCCAGACGACATATCGAGGAGCAGAATAGTTAGGCCCAAAAAAGCTGCAAGAACGTGTTGATCTCTGAGCCGTTGCTGAACACGTCCGAACAAGATTGTGGGGAAAAACAATCTAAGGTGGAGTCAATGGCCATGTGTATTGGGAACTATGGAACAGTCACAATATCCTGTGATAGGAAGCTTCTTCAATGGAAAACAAGTTGTAATGTCTAAGCCTAATACCAGATGGCAGAAGTATGCAAAGCATGTATATCTATAGCCATACATGCTACAAATAAATAATTTGTAATGCCTGAAGTAGATGGAATATAGATTTATGAAGTACACTACTACAGTCCAGTTGTCATAGCCTCAGAAGTGAAGCTGTGGTGCCGGCCTCATGTAAATGACTGGAACATTGCCTGTTTGTTTGTGTACATCAGGCCTGGCCTCGCTGATGAGGGTTAACAACCCAATCACCCAGCAGTAGCTGACGGCGACCACTCAGGACGTTACAATTAAAATGAAGCAGCACCTCAAGTACCCCGAACAGCAATAAGAATTCTAGAGACGCACGAGTCTAGAAACAAATGATTTAAGTAGGCACGCAGTGAGGGTGCAGACGCTTGATCATTGTGAGCAAATATGATGAGGATCTCTACAATTATCTTTATGAATCACAACTAACAGTTGTAAATATGATAGGCATCCTCTAATCCACAAGACAATATCTTCAAGTCCATGTCAACCACAGTTTTGAGCAGATAGCGACGCAGGAATCTTGAAGCTTTTCATCATTTGCATTTCTTGTTGCATACACCAAATAAAGGATTATTATTGAATGGTTAAATTTTTACATTTTATTTCTGCCAAACTTTTCCTTCAATCCCGTAAGCAAGGTTTTGTTTGGGGTGAATCTTAACCAGATAACTGACATTCATCCGGCAGCTAATTTACTCAGGCATGTAGCCAGTAGAGAAAAGAGAAGGAGATTCTCTGTAAAGTAGATGCAGGAATGTGCATTGTCAATGTGTTATTTCTATTTACAAACTTTAATGCAACCTCAATTTACACAGATCATGAACAATATCAGAACACACAATGGAATTGGGAAGAGAAAGGCAGTCATTGGCAGCTGTCATGAAACTCAAAAGTCACCTGTCAATGCGGACATATATTCCTTCTGCTAGTCAGTCAGGCGTTCATGCAACACAAGTTTATGGGTCTTTACCATTTAGTTCAGACCAGAGCAATAAGACAAAACAACCCTTTGTCCAGTACCCTCTGGAGCAGAAAATCTTGTTTTAGCAAGCTTTATTCAAACAATAAGTGAGATTGGTAAGCTTGGAGTAAAATCTAACATCTTTCTTGGCAAACACAAATGTAGTTCATCTGATTTCAGATAAGGTCAACAGGAAGGGATAAAGTTTAACATCATTTGCAGCCACTTCAAAAGGCTGCGAGCATCGGCCACATCTCTCAATGCGGTTCCAGAAATAAATCCTTGCAGGAAGCACAAAAAAAGAACACAAAGATCAAAGAGCTCTACTACAGTGTTCCTTTGCAATGAAAGTGAAACCATGCCATGCTAGGCAATTCTACACATCCCTGAAGCACAACGAGGAAGGAAGTGGGTCTCTGAATGGTGAGCCTTTGTGTACCACAGACATTCATTTCCAATCCAGAGGCTATGGCACTGATGTGTAATGAAAAGAAAATGGAACGACAGTCTTAACGCTGCAAAAGAAACGGCGAGAGCATATCAAGTGAGAACAAAGCCTTGCATACAAGAAAATAAATCTAAGGTGTGAACTGAAAGGTTTTAATAGGTTGTGAGGAATCAAAACTAATTGAGCCATCTTCACAGCTAGCAATGGGACTGTGATTGCGATATAATACAAACTACAGTAGGCAACACAAATGGATGGGAATTTTTCATACAGCACATTTAATCCATTTTTCTCTTTCACCCAGTCCATTATAATACTTAACAGAGCCTAAATTCAGTAATTTTTCGACAAGAGTACAAGAAATGCAGCTTGTTAACTTTATAAAAAAGTACCCGAAAATTAAGAAGCAGTGATTTGACTGCCTTACTAAAATTTCACCAGAGGCTGAGGATGCCTTCGCAAACCAAATTCCATTTAATTTTTCATTACTTAACTACAAAATGTCCACAGACTGATCTGTAAAAAAGACAAATACTTCAGTGGATACAGCTAAACTTCCAATCCATTCTCTTCATCCAATACCAGCTCATTTTAATTATCTTCAAACAATCAGAGCCTCACCTTTTCTGCATACTAAAGCAATTTACTACTGCTGTTATTCACTGTCGTGAAAGGAGGAACTATTGAGGAAATATGCAAAATTTACTTTAATTACCTGCAGGAAACTGGATACCTGTTGCAGTAACGCCCCCCCCCCCACACTTTTTGCCAGACTATTGATGCACTTTGACTTGATGTGCCCTGGGTCCCTGCCAATCAGTTCCCATGGCCTGTTTTGTTATCCAAAACTGTACCTGGAACCCCCAATTGGCACCTCTCTGGCCACATGTCAGTCCCTTGTAAAAGGTACCAAGGGCACTATGGCCAGGGAAGGCCTCAAAGGGCTGCAACACTTATTGTGCCACCCTTCGAGGCCCTGTACCTTTGCGCGCGCACACACACACACACACTGCCATTGCAGGCAGCGTGTTTTGGTGCAGAACAAAGTGAAGAGTCGACATGGCGGCACTCCTCCCTGTGTGCCATGCCTACAACCCACTGCCCTGGAATAGGTCAGCCACCCCTCTAGCTGGGTGCACTATACCAGTGGTGAGGGTAGAGGTGCATGAGCCCTGTACCTCTACAGTGTATAGACCAATTTTTAGACATTGTAAGTGCAGTAATGCCAATAAGAGTATATGGTGCTGGGAGTTTGTCATTACGAACGCCACAGCACCATAAAGGCTTTGCTGAAAACTGGGAAGTTTGGTATCAAACAGCACATTAAACCCACACTGATGCCAGTGTGGGATTTAATGAAAAATCCACTCAGAGGGCATCTTAGAGATGCCCCCTGAAAAACGACCAGCCTCTGGTGGGTTCCCTGACTGGTACACACCAGCCTGCCACCACAAGACAGGTTTCTGGACTCCCTGAGCACAGAAACAAAGCCTTTACTGGGCGGAGGTGGTCACACCTCCCCCAGGCCAGGAAGAGCCATCTGTGGCAGGGGAGCTTCAAAGGCCTTGCTACCTTTGTAACGCGACCCTCAGCCTCTCCTGCTATCAGAAGCAGGCCCCCTTCCTGTCTCCCCTCCTTTTCGGCGGGAAGACAGGCGGGAAAAATTAGCACAGCCCAGAAGGGGGGGCCCACCTCTGCCAACCCCACCCCTCAGGTGGGGGAGACGAGGTGAAGCCCACTCTTCAGTGCCTGCCATCTTGCAGATGGCAGGTACTCTCCAATCAGGATTAGGGATTGTGCCCACTCCCCCACGTGGGGTGAGCACACCAAAGGTGTAGTCACCCTAAGGCCAGTAGCCCATTGGCTACTGACCTCGAGACCCCGAACACGCCCCCTAAATACAGTATTTAGGGAGCAGCCCTGAACCAAGAAGACAGATTCCCGCAACCTAAGAAGAAGGATGAAAGAAGACGCCCAGCAGAGGAGACTGCAGAGAAGAACTGACTTGGCCCCAGCACTACCGGCCAGTCTGCAGTTTCCAGAGATCCTGCGCCAAAAGTCGCCTTGTCCTGCAGCCAGCGACCTCCAGAACCCCTGGGAGGACTGACTGCCTTCAACAAAGACTGGATCTCCTGTAAACAGCAGCTCTGTTCAAAAGAAACTCCCAAGACTCGGAGCCTGCTGAGGACATAGAAACCAGACGCCTCGAACCACCACTGCACCAGACGCCTACGGCCCGAATCCGGGTGGCCCACTGGTCCCAGCGAGGTCCCCCAGCGCTCCAGAGTCCGAGTCCACCGTGGGTTGACCCCTCCAGGACTCCCCGAATTTGCCTGCAGCCTCTGCACAGAGACGCCCCCCCCCCACCACGAGTGGCCTAGTAAGGTGAAATCTGACCTCAAAAGCCACCCCTGCTCCAGCCGCCCTGCGCCCTGGAGAAGAGAACCCGAGGTGCACCTACGTCCCCGAGCCCTCCAACTTACCTGCCTAGCTGTTGGTTCCTCCCGGAAGTCTTGCTGGACTGAGTCTGCAGCCGTAATCCAAAACCGGCAACTCACATTGAAAACAACAAAGCACCCAACGCCAAAACAGCACCCTGCACCCAGCCGCCCCTGCGCCTTGTGGCAAGTTCGTGAGCAGCCACCAAGCGGAAGCTCCCTATCCCCCATTGGATAACACTGAGCCTCAGCACTCTGCACCCGGCCGCCCTAGTGCAGCTGAGGGTGTTCTGAGAGTGCATCCTCGACCCCTGGGGGAACCCTGGTTCTAACCCCAGAATACCAACTCCCATAAATAGGTACTTACCTGCAAACCGTTAGCTTCATTTCCTTCCATAGGATTGCTTTTCCTTGAAAAATTCTTCTAAGTGTGGAGAATGAAACATTGAAAACTGCAAATGTACTAAAAGTGAATTACTTACCTTTTGTCTAGGAAATGTCTCAGTGTGATATCTAGGCATATCACACTGATTAGCAAAAGTAACTTAAAAAGTAATCTAAAAAGTAACGTGCACAGTAATCTGTAAAGTAACTAAAAAGTAATTTTGAACTGTTGACTTACCTGTAATTTAACCAACTGCATTTAAACCTGCATTCAACTGTAAATAACTGCATAAGATTTTGTTAAGTATTATTTCACTTACCTGCACCAGGCCTGGCTTAGTTCTAGGAATAAAATAACTAAATAATATTTTTGATACAAATAAATTGGTCTGAGTTCAGTCTTTGAGTGTGCGACGTCATTTGCTGCCGGAGTGTGTACAACAAATGCTTAACACTACCCTCTGATACAGCCTTACTGCTCGACCACACTCCCACAAAAAGAGAGTAAGGTATTATCTACTTTTACCTCTGCCTACCTTTGGGGATCCACTGGACTCTTGTGCACACTATACCTCATTTTGGTATAGTATATACAGAGCCCGCTTCCTACATTGGCGAATCGATTTCTTTCAACAGCACAAGCCATACACAATGGTATTGTGATTAAATAACAACGGCCTCCCTCTAAGGGATTTTCTAGGAGTAGCAAACTATAGAAAAACAACTAGTTACCTATAACACCAATTCTCCATCAAGGGTATCATCGTGAAATTCCTAAAATTCAGCGTATTCTCACATACATGCCGAAAATCGGAACACATCCTCAATAAAGAGAAAAGCATCTCTCAAAATACAAATTAATCTCACCCATGTGGAGGCACTATGTAAATTATCTTTTAGAAAATGAGAATCAAGTATATAAGAACAATAGAAAATATACAAATGGGTTTAAAAACTATGTGGAAGGGCCACAACAATCCCAACTTCCATCACCAACAGGGGTGGGCGGAAATCGCAGAATTTCATTCAGCGGAGTTACATAAAAACTCTGCAAGATTCCGCAGACTTCTGTCAATAGGCGGAAATATGCATCTCGTGCTGAAATTTAGCACCAGTAGCATAAGCAGGCTAAAAATCAGCGTGACTGGCACCATGCGATGCGCAAGAGCGTGCGGCCATGCGAGTTGATTTTGCTGCCGCTGGAATAGAAAATCTACTTGAGCAGCAGCAAATCTACTCGAGAAGCAGCCCTCTGACCTCGACGGCACCCATGTTAGAAAATGGCGCCAGGGGACGCCAAATCTTGCTTGCATTTATAGAGCCTCACGGAAAATATTCCGCCACGTGGCCACTGGCGATATTTAGCCAGAACTCCTCATTTCGCCAAATTCTGCCAATTCCACAGGCAAAATGAAACATTCTGCCCACCCCTAATCACCTAATGCCTCAAAACCTCCTTCTCCCATACTGGTGGCCCTGATGGAACAAATGTGAGCTGGATATGAATTTAATGAAATACCCATGAAGAAGAACTGATATTTCAGCCAAATAACGGTGTTCATTATGGAATCTTCATTAATATTCTTCAACAATAGCAAGAGCATCCATTCCGAGGAGGTGAGAACGGTGGAAAGAAGAGGGTAAAAGGATCATGATGGTGTCAACACCTGAACTATTTGCAGAGGAAAAATCTGGACTACTTGCTAAGAGCCTTTTTGAGACAAAATTGAACACGGTCTTCTATTTTTCCATGAGAGGATGAGAGGGCTGACCAATTTCTCCATTGTTATGCCTCATTTTAACTGACATTTGGTCACTGATAATCTGAGAGGTAATGTTGCTCTAAGCATTATGGACAGATGATCAGGTTATCATCAATGAAAGCATTGTCTGAACTGGTTTTCACTGATTTTGTGCGACTTCATCTTTTTAACCTGATGTACTGAAACAATTTTTGTTCAGGTCTACAGCATTATTTTTTGAAACTATTTCTTGGCTCATGAAAATAAAATCTAACTGTAGCTGAATGTGCACTATTTTTTATTGACGTCACACCTAGAGGAACACATTAACTGCTCCTGTTAATTGACGATTACGTTGTGGTCATCAACATTCCCTCTTCTCGGGTCAATATGCTTTTTTGCTGCATTAGACTGCAATGCTTGCAACAGGTTCACAAGATGGTAATTAATATTATTAAATTACCAGTATGTTTATATTTTGATGGCTGTATTTTCTACTGCCTAAATTTACCTCACGCTGTGTACACATGTTAATGTAATACATAGGTAGCTGGAAGACAAATTAATGCAGAGATAATTTATAAATAATGTTTCACCTATATCTGACGAACAACTGACTTTTATGCCACACAGGATACAGCTAAAAACAGCAGAGAAATATTGTTGCGATCTAAGTGGGAATCTCCGAGGAGTAAGTTGTGCGTTAGGATTTGAGGGGTTCATCACCCGACTCTGCCCCAATTCAAGTGCAAATATAGAAGAGTTTGAGTGATGGGTTTTGTGTTGGGTAAATGGCTGATGGTCTCTCTCTTAGGTTTGCCCATAAGCCAATTCTAGTGGAAAACATGTACCAATCTATTTTTGGGACTCGCTTACAGAGGAATTGAGTTAGAGCACATACCACATCTTGCTGTCTTCAAAATCACTGTCATGTCTCTTCCTTCTATTTCCCGTTCATCCAGGTGCTTACAAGCAGCATAGCTCTGTACAAGCAACTGATATAAAATGAGGTACTAAAGCGCAGGCAACCATCTTATGGTACGATTAGATGTTGCAGACGCAGTGACTGTGCCCAATAAGAAGCAGTCTTAACAGCTTCTGTCAGTTTAAGTCAATGGTCTCTTTTGGTGCCACCCCCACCTTGGACTTTAAGATTGTCTTTCTGTGGCCTCAGATTAATTCCTGCATAGAATATACAAGTCACCAGATGCCATTTTTTTAGAAACGAAAAAAGGGAGAATATGTGTGTTGGTCAGCCAACAACATCATAAAGCATCCGATGCGCCGCTTAACCAACCAAGTAAAAAAACAAAAAAGCACTCCAACCCAACCAGGAATGGACGGAAGTAAACGGAAACATCTGTGCTCTATTTATTTACCGTAGCACGGGGTTTGCCCACACAGAAGTTGTGGCTCACAATATACTACGGCTAAACAGAAATAAGTCCAAAAGTGCTAAAGTGTTGGTGGTAGAGCCTAATTGTTTATTGACAAAGATGGGAAAAGTATCCTTGTATAAAGCTGAAAACCTTCTTGGTATGGCAAACTCATCATAGTGTCTAAAAAAAAAATTCTTTCAATTTTGGTGTTGAAGAAAGTTGCACCATTTAATCCTCCAAGTTAACCATGCTGAGGCAATTTATAAACTTTGTTGCCACCGCTCCGTATGTGGGTCTGCTAGAGTATAAATTAAAAAATAGTAGTGTGTGCAGAATGACACCCAACATTCAATTTCTAAACTGAGGAAACACAGCATATTGTTCTTAGGACTAAGACATTTGCACTGGTTGCCAGTTATTGGCTAAAGTGGCACCAGGGTATCTGGTATACAAGGGCACCACCTCTTCATGGTGGTGATGCCATGCTCCTGGTGGTCCCCAAGTCTGTTCACCTTGTGGGATAACATTTGTGCTGAAACACAAACCTTTAATTCTTTGTAGGGATTTCCTCTAAACCATTTTGTTTGGTGCTAGGCATGCTGAAGCAAGGGTGAAGGAATTGCATTGGCCTCTTTATTGAAATTTGCTTTCACTTGTACTGTACTTTGGACACCACCCTATATGTAAAGACAACATTTATTTCACACTGTACAACTGCAATAAATCAAGATAGAACCCAAAAATGCATACCAGCACAGAGGAAACTTCTGCTCATCTCACCTTTATTTCAACCGATTGTCCATTTCTTGACTTTTGAATTCCAACGTTGTCTGGGGCTGAAAGTAAAATAGAAACCAAAGTTGCAATAAGCAAAATAAACCAAATAACAAGTGGCAGCATTTTCTTGCTCAATGACACTGTACAACAGACTATTACTAATGTAATGAAATGCACCCAAATAAAAAGAGTGACTCAGACAAGTTTTGTACATCGCAGAATTTGACAATTGGTGGTGATCCAAAATAGTTTTTAGTTGAGATGAAGTCTGTAATTGTCCAAAAAGTTGTTAGAAGGTGGGCATGGGAATTAAACGCTCAAATGCTAGATTGGTGTTTAGCCGTCCTACACAGATAGCTTTGAAGACATTTTGTTTGAAGTCATTGTAATTGCAAACAAAACAACAACAAAAAAGAGTATGAAGTTACACAAAATCAGGTGCATTTGGAGTTGTGAACCTCTTTTTATCTTTTACATAGACTGTATTATCAACCTTTTTGTAGTTTGTGTAAGTATTAGTGGAGCAGCGGCATGTTACAAACTACATTAAACATCATTTTGCTTACAGTCCTTCAACTTGAAGTACTCGATCTGATGTCGCTGTGGAAAGCTGGAATGAAATGCTCGTCTGCCTTTGGTGCCCTTGCAGGCAGGCTCTCTAAGCCCTGTTTCTCACAAATATAATGGAAAACGATGGCACTACTTCCCCCAACATGGTACGCTTTACTTACTATCAAACTAAAAGCTGTACTCCATTTTGCCAATAGAATTCTTTTCTACAATACATCCACTGAATTTTAATTGCGAAAATAACTTTCTTTATTAGGTGACAAACCTCAGACCAATACAAACCAAGACAGAGCCTAATAGACTATATGTGTATCATGATGATCTGGATAAGCAACTAAAGTCAAATGTCACACATTTTCATTCCCTATATTCCAGCTATCTTGCTGGTTCCACAATCCTCAACAAATGGCAAGCCATTGACCCACTACATAATAGTGGAAACAAAGGTTGAAAAAATACACAAATGAGCTGCCTGGCTGTGTACGGCCCAACTGGTTTCAAAGAGCGGACTCCTGCTCTAAGCTAAAACAGAGACTCAAGGCAGTGCAGCACCTGCCTGGAAGAGCTATCCCCAAAGTCTTCTTGGGCAACACTGACCAAGACAGAAAGCAAACACATGGAAAAGTATAACAGATTTTCTACTACCGTAGTTTAGACCCAAGCCACCAAAATCTACTTAGGCAGAAAAACTGTCAACAAAGTCTTGAAAGTCAAAGTCCCAAAGTCTTCTGTTGGCTAGACTGTGAGAAAGTGCCTCTTTTGACATGGTTAGCCCCCACTTTTTGTCTGGTATTTGATGTAGTTTCGATTGTAGTGCACAAAGTCCCTGCCAACCAGGTCCCCTGTGCCAGTGCTTCATCTCTACAAACATATCCACAATTGGTACTTCTGCCCCCCTGTAAGTCCATATGAAGTGGTATTCTGGGTACCTAGGGCCTGGAAGCTGAAGAGGGTCCCCTGGGACCCCCTCACTAGGACCATGCCACTGCAGCTTGCATGCCCCTGTGAGGTGAAAAACAGGTGAGGGCATATCTGCAGGAGTAGATATGCCCCTTCAATACTTAAGCCAATTCTTAAATATTGTAAGTGCCAGGGAAGCCATAAGGAGTACATGGGCTGGAAACTCGAGTTCCCCAGCACCATGATGGCTTCACTGAAGCCAGGAGTGTTTGGTACCAAAGAGCTCCTTGTAATAAATCCACACTGATGCCAGTGTGAGATTTATTAAACCATGTACTCAGAGGTGCCTCCTGAAAACCTACCAACCATCGTGTGGTCACTGACTGGCTTTAGACATGTTTCTGGACCCCTGGGTGGAGAGCCTATGCTCTTTGGGACCAGAAACAATGCACATCCTGGGCAGAGGTGTCACACCTTCGCTCCCAGGATGGGCACAGTGCTTGCAGTGGAAGCTTCAAAGGCCTTCTGCCTTTGTAATGTAACCCCCCCAGCCTCTGCTGCTAGCAGCAGATGGCAGCCACCGGTATACACCCTCACTTTGGGCCGGAAAACCAGCGGGCAAACTTAGAAAGACTAGGTGTGCCCACCATTGCCAACTCCACCACTCAGATGGAGGAGGCGCAGTTAAGGGGACTCTTACAATCAGAGCTAGGACTATGCCCCCCTCCCAAAGGAGGGTGGCATAATAGAGGGTGCAGTCACCCCAGGTGAGGTGCCCATTGGCCCTACCTGTTACTCCCTTAAAACGCCCCTAAATCTAGTATTTAGGAGGCTCCCTCAGACCTTTAAACTAGATACCTGCGACATAAGAAGAACGAAAAAGACGCTGTGCAGCGAAGCCTGAAGATGATTACTGACTTTGCCTCAGCAGTACTGGCCTGTCCCCAGCTTCAAAGACCCTGCGAGAAGATGATGCCTGTCCTGCAGCCAGGGAGTTTCAGAAAACTGAGGAAGACTACCTGAACTCTGACAAAGACCAGAACTCCTGAGGACAGCGGTTCTGTCCCCAAGAAAGCAACACAAAGGACTCCGATGCCCTCCGGATCCGCGAGTCCTGCCCACTCTGCACCTAATGCCTTCGGCCCGCGTCCAGATGGACTATCGACCCAGAACAGGTTCCCCAGCGATCCTGACCTCAAGTCCAGTGTTGGCTGACCCCTCCTGGACTCCACGACGACGCCTGCAGCCTGAATCCAGAGGCTCCCCCTGACTGAGACCGGCTCCAGTAAGTAGAACCCGATGTCTAAAGGCACCCCAAGCCCCTGGGCCTTGGTGAGCTGAATCGACGGTGCCACTGCTGCCCCCTACATCTCTACTTACCTTTGCTGTCGCTGGTCTCCTCCTGCCACCTCTGCTGTGACGCTTGCAGCCTGTTTGTTGGAAGCAAGTTCTCCATTGAAGAGCATTGGGTGCCGGACGCTAAATTTGCACCTTGCACCCGGCCACCTCTGTGCCACTGGTGGTGTAGGTTTGGTGCAGTTTTGTGGCCCCTCCCTATGCTTGATCTCACCCCAAAGCATGGACCCTGATTTACCTACCTGCAAGCAGTGTGGCTTCGAGCACCCCCCAGTCTCCATTGAAATACATTGGGCCAAACTCAGATTTTGACCTCTGCACCCGGCGGCACCTGTGCTACTAGTGGTGCAGTTTTGGTACTCAACTGACCCTTGCTGACCTTTGGTGCAGAAGACTGGAACTGTAATTTGTGTACTTACCTGTATAACCGCATTATTGTTTTCAAAGTGAAAAGTATTTTTATTTAAAAACGTGCTTTCCTTATTGCGGAGATCTTGGTCTTAAAGTAAAACTCAAACAAAGCTTATTTTTCGAAAATTGGTGTGGATCTCCTATTTGAGTCGTGTGATAGTTATTGGTCATGTGTGTGCAATAAATGTCTTACACTCCTCTGTGCTAGGCCTAAGGCTGATCGACCACACTACCACTAATCGAGCATCTTGGGTTCACATTGATCCCTGTACACTTCTAGGGGAATCTCTGGACTTTGTGCACGGTTTAACCACCTAGAGGGATACCATATACAGAGCCAGCTTCCTACGTAGTCCACATAGGAAACCACCATCATTCGAATAGGTAAGCCTGAAGATGAACAGTCATTGGTTACTGGAAGCAGGAGACTCACCAAAGGGACCGCAAGATAAGGAAGTAATCCTAAGAAAGGACAAGCATTGGCATAGCCAATAGGTCTCGCCTTTGGGACCTTATAAGTGTTTAGCCAGAGATATTGACTTTGCCTATGTCTTTAAGCTGTGCTGTACAGAAGTCTGCAGGCACACTTCCACACCAACATACTTCTCTTTGGACAATGAATGAGGTCATCTTGCAGCCCCTTCTCCTGTCCTCTCTGTCTGTTACTTCCCGGCCACCGTAGAGCTCTTGTACAGTGGTGGCAGGCTGTGGGGAGCGCAAGAGGAAGCAAGGATGGTGGACGATGTACAAATTGTCGTATTCCTCTCAGTGGCGTAACGAAATTTGAGGGGGGGGCCCCCCTGCAAGGTGCATGGAGGGGCCCCCCTCCGAATTTTATCAGGAGCTCTGTGGTTATACTGAGTAAAGCAGAAAGAAACTTATGTTGTGGTTCAGTTCTTCCTCGGTCAACCTCTCCTGGCTAATCGGAGTAGCACAGGGTTTTTTATTTTTCAAAGTATAGGCAAGACCCTAAGTACTATTCACAACAAGACTTAAAAAGAATGAAGCAATAAGCAATAAACAAACTCATCTTGCACCGTTAATGTTGCCTGGTAACAAAACAGAGAGCAAACTGATTCTGCCACAGACTGCCATAGTTCTCTTTACTTTTGGGTAAACACAGCGGAAGGAGGCCATGTTCAGTCTCCTCCAGTGTGCGCCCTGGTGCAATTCACAAACATCATTTAAAGCGCTTAGAACTTTCATGGCGCGTACTGCTGCCGTCTTACCTTGAGGATGAGTTTGCTCCGCTGTCACCAGTAAGAGTATCCAGATAAGCAGGCTACAGCGCTCTTTTGCCACCACTGCTCAAGCGCTACATGTGCAATCTAGCACAAGGGGAGTCACAGCGCCTGCTCCGGTTACGGCAAGCCGTCTTCTCTTGGACTTATGTTGTAGGACTGTCACCGAGCACCCTTGACAACCATTGTTCAGCCATGATATTTATCGCTTCCTTACCTGCAACACGCCCACTTGCCTGTCTTTTACATTCACCTTGTCAATATGTTGACAACTGTGTACCTCCGTCACACACATTTGCACTGAATCACAATTGCGACTGAAACAGATGGCCATTGCTCTGTGCGCTCTGCAGAGAGGCCAAGGATTGGATGGCTATGTAGTCTGAACGTCTTTTTTGGCCCACCGACAGGCACTGTGAGAAACGCCTAGAGGCGACTCAATTCAAGGTATGTGCTATACAAGAGTGATGTGCTGTGCGAAAAAATACAGAAACACAACACAACCCTCTAAAGGAATGCAAAAAAAAGGTGTAGTTTAAAACTGGAACTGATTAGTAATATACCGTTTTTAATGCTCCTTGTGCAGAAATTGATCAGTTTATTTGTCAGAAGGAAAATCCATTTCAATGTGCGTTTTTAATTACTACCGAGGCTGAACACCGGACGGACCCTGCCCACCTAAATCTACTGGCCTGACAAGGTGACTGACTGTCCTACTGACCTTACAGATGCTGCAGCCCGACAGGTGACTGTCTACTCCCCAGCCCTCCTGGCATTTCATAGACACTGCCACACAAATAACTGACTGCACGTGCTCTCCGGGCATCTCAGAGGCACCAACGTGGTGTGTGAGTGATTCACCCTTTGCGAGAAGGCTTCGGAAGTGGATAGCGCGAACTCGACCCGAAGGTATCAGAGCGCTTTACATGAGCACCAGTTGCATTACAGACGGACACATTCATTTTTGGGCACGGGGAAATTAAGTGATGTGTCAAGAATCACAGGGTGCTTGAGCCTCCCGCAAGACTTGAACCTGGTTCCCCAGCTTCAAAGTCGGCCCCTGTGGCATTTCAGTGACTACATAAAGCACGCAGTACAACATGTGAGGCAACTTTAAACATAAGCAGGAGACGAGGACAGGCAGTCGGACCTGCATCTCACACATGCTCGACAATCACAAATTCCGCTTGGCTTGACTGGGCCTCCGTTTGATGTGGGTGAAGTGCTGTCATATCTAAAGTGCTTTCCCTCAAAACCCTCGTGTAGGACGACCATGTCCACGAGCCCCAGGCTTAGGCAGCGGGGGTGTACGTTTGCCGGTCACAGATATGTAGCAGAAAATGGTTTCCATGTGACTAGTCCACTAGGAAGTAGTCCGTTGGGAAAGAAGCGACACAATTTGTTGACAGTAATTCACGGCGTTAAGGAGCGCGCCCCTGGCAGAGAGCGCCTGTATCCATGACAGGGCAGTGCGTCACTGAAACGGATGCCACGGGGGGAGGGACGGGGGGAGGGGGCGGCGCTCCTGTTGGTTCTCTGCTGCCTGCAAACACTGTGCGAACACGCTGTGAATGTCAGGGGTAGAGGCTGCTCTGTGAGCAAGGGAAGCAAAACTGCTTCGTTCACACCACCCAACGGGAGCAGAGAGACATACCTCTGATCTGGCTCCGCGGCAGACTGATTGAGATAATTAGTGCACACACAATAAGAAACCTCGTGTGTTTTATCAAGAGCGTGCGAGATCATGCATAGCGACACCAATCACCAGCCTGTGAACTGTGAAAGTTTACACAGGGTCACACGCTGCAGCTTGTTGCCAGACATACAGGGCATTTTGTTTAGGAGGTGAACATGTTCAGAACTATGTGCGAATATGCGGCGCTCACACAGCACACTATGTGAGATCTGGCACGCAGTTTCACATTTAGAAGTGGGAGAGCGAGCTCATAACTACATTCCTGGCTCAGCTCGAGACCCTCTCGATACCTCGACCTAAAAAAAGCAGAAGGGAGGAGGAGGCAGCTCCAGCCCGGGGGAGCCAGCAGGAGAACAAAAATTAACCAAGCCCGCGAGTGGTGTGCGCGCGCGAGAGGGAAACAAAAGAGGGCGCACGAGAGCGAGCAGCAGCCCATCTGTTTTGAATTATCGCGCCCGTGTCTGGGCACGATAATTCAAAACAGATGGCGCCCGTGCGGGTATCCGCAAGCAATAGGCCGTGGGCGGAGCAAAGGCGGGACATGCACCCGCCTTTGCCCAATTGCGTGCTGTCTTTCTTAGAAAGACGCACGCAAAGGCCATTAGCCTGTGACAAAAACAAAACCACACGCATGAGCGTGTGGTCAGCTTTTTGAAGCTATTTCATAACGTCTCGCAGAGGAGCGCATGCGCGCTGCGCTAGGCTGGACCTAAAAAAAGGCCTGAGAATATCAAGGGAAGCACTTGTCTGCTCTACCAAGGACAGGTGCTTTATCCCCTTCTCCAAGATGGATGGCCTCAAACAAGCTTTTTTGGCATACACAGCCAACTAATTAGGCCAGCAACAAAGGAAAGGAAGGCACATCATTTCATTTTGTCAGGAGGCAATCATAATTCTTGGGCATAATGTCCAACCTTTCTACCCAGTAACCTCCAACCATAAGGCACGGTCTGGTGATACTGATATAGTCCGCTTGATGGTAGTCCTTGGAGTGGAGAAAGAGTCAAGAAGAGGGGAATGACCCTCTGAGGTCAGGTTCTTTCCAAAGAAAGAAGCAAGGGGCACAAAGCAGCCTCTGATGTCGCTTCACAAACAAGGCAGTTGAAATATAGTTAGCTTCTAAGCAGAATGTGGGGGTAGGTATCCAACTCATGTAGCCCAGGTGTCAGGATCTTACCCACAGGGCTATACTATCGGGTGCTCTGCATGTCTCTAGAGACCACGTAGGCAAAGGGGACAATCCTCTCGACAGTAAAGGGACAGAGAAGGAACACTAACTGCTTTATTGTTTTTGGAACAAAATACTTCAGCAAGCTTTGAAGTGAAGTGAATGTGAAGACATCAGTGTGGCCATGGAGAGAGTCCGCTTTGAGTGATCTCAGCAAGGAAAAGAGCGACCAACCTTCAAATGTGCTGGCGGATCCTAGAAACGGTAAGAGTGGGCTATGCAGATGCGAATGACAACATCTTACAGCTACAGACGCTGAGAAGTGTAGAAGGAAAGAATTACACAAATTCACATTCTGCAAAAGCATTCAGCAGGCACTCTAGTGGGCACAGAAAAAGGGGCGGCAGAAACAGGCTGCAGGAAGGTTTGAAGGAGAATGCGTCCTTAGACACATGCTTGACAAGGAACTCACTTCAATTTAAAATTTGACTCATTGTGGTTTTCCTTGGGACAATGAGAAAAGACTGAGGATGGGCTGTGAACACTTTCGTTATATTGTCCGTATGACTGCACCGGCGGTTGACGATTGGCACAGTTGGCCCAGAAAGTGAGACCATAATGTGTGGAAGAAGAGTAGAATGAGCTGGGAAAGAACGGTTCAAGGTACTACAATTTCTTCTCATTTTATGCTTTCTCCCAGCTGATGGCTCATCAATGTGTTCTTCTGCCTTGCCAGCATGGTTAACAACCACCTGCTCTGAGGTGGCTTTAGAGTCCACTTAAAGCATTTTAAGTGTTAAAAACTCAACTAATTTTGGAAGCCAACACAGGAGGTTGAAGTTTGCCTTTGAAGCATGCCCAAGCTTTGAAGTTCATGAGTTTAAATCCCAGTAGCACCTTCCATCCTTCTATGTAATTTACATATCAGTTCATGTCATATCAACTGTGTTTTAATTTATCTTAAAAGAATGAAGGCCTTACTAGGATTCCATCTTAACTGGCTCAGCATGCCAGCTTCTAAAATTATTTGGATAGTTGGCACATACAATCCTCTAACAGATGCAAAGACAGAACTATGAGCAGTTCCAATAGTCGAGAACATCTGCTGATTGTACACAATGTTGAGAACTACCACAATATCCCACAAGCCTTTAAAAGGTTTGTGTGTAAATATTGCGGTTTCATATTATCTGCTCATGCAAAATTGGAAAACCTGCATCAGCAGATAATTTTAGGTAAAATGGGGTCGTCTGAACAACCTTAAATGTGGGTGTCCGTGGCAGGGAACAAGCAGAAGCAACGCGTGTACTTTTATCACGATGTACAGTCACATTTCAGCACTTTCAGACCATGTCCAACTTCCAAGCTGATGAATGTCATGTAAATTCCTGAAGTGCTGTCTTTGGAGTCATGTAGTGGTTGGGTATCTACTATAAGTGGCAGTGGTGTGGATTCTGGATGAAGAGCACTGGTGGCACCTGGTGGTGTAATTTGATTACATGTTGTGCATGGACAGGAAGCCGGAGAACGTGGTCTTATCTGGACCCTGATAGGGTAGGTGGTCTAAAAATCAGATAATTAAAGAGTCAGAACATCAGATTCTTGACGCAATACGACGCATCCCTAAATATCTAGTAGTTTACTAGCCTCTTCGGTTCTTTTAATTCTTGCGTCTTCTTAAATAGCTATATTCCATCTAACTTTAGGTCACAGGCTGAAGTGAGAATGGCTAGCTCTTAGGGACGGGTGGCGGAGCATCAATAGATGAATGTCTGCTCTACTGGAAGCCAACGAAGGGCTTTCGAATCCATGCCTGGCGGTCTTTTATGATGATCTGGCACAGCCTAGTCCTCTGGCCTCTGAGGTTTAGTGGCCTGGGTCTTGAGGAGGCCTCCGTACAAGCTACTGCAATAGTCAAGACATGCAAGGAACTAGACTAAGCAATCAGCAATGTTTTTCTTTTGGCATGGGTTGCACTTGACCAAAACTGCCTTGGTCAAAATGGTGTGGAGTAGCTCTGTCACAAAAAGTTCTCATATCTATGTATTAACTCCACAAGGAAAACCTCTGACAGGCATTAGATATACCTGCAGCCAAAAATCATGAGTGCACATGTACTTTACTAAAACAAAATATGATTCTCATGCAAACTCTCAGAATTTGAAACCTAATTTTTATTTTTTGTTATGTTTGCTATGTTTATTTTATAATGGGGCTTTCATTAATGCCACTATAACTGTGTTAAACTCTTCTGGATGGTGATGATTGTGACACCGGGGAAAAGGTACAGAAGATTCCTTTCATAAACTCTTAACAATTTTTAACACTCGTTGAAAATAACAATGGCTGACCTGTCTTCTAAGATATCTTATTATTGCTTATGACTTCTATTGAGGAGTACCTTAACTCAGACAAAGCCAATTGGAGCATATAAGGCAAGAATAGATGCAGGTGAATAGGTCCAAGTAATTGGAATGTGCCCGTGAAAGAAACAATAATTTTAGCGCGTAGATCTTAAGAGCAGAATGTGCTTTGCTGTTTGCAATCATCCAGATGTTGTTATGTACGAAATTCTATGTTTTGAGCAGCCAGACTGTCAGATGTAAGCAGTGCGTTAAATACTTGACCATTCTACTGAAACAGAAGGTGAGGATCTAGTTAGAATTAGATCAGAGTTTCCTGACATCTCCCATAGCTGGAATAACCACTGCTGCTAAAGGCCGGCTAGCGCTATCAGTATTGTCATCCAATGTTCTGACCTCATCCTGTAGAGTAATCTGGGTAGAACGGGAACTGGAGAAACTGCATATGGAAAAAAGGTCTCCCCTAACAATCATGGGCAGCCCCACCTGCAGATTAAACATGGACTTTTATTTTGGTCAGCTGAGCGACCACTAAAGAGAATCTACAGGCGATACATATGCAAAATTTGCCACCGCCTGAAGATCAACAATAGATGAATGTTCTCCTAATTCATTAGTGGTTCGCTGCCAGTGACCTGCTCAGTGCATCTGCCCACGCATTGTCTATTCCAGGCCCGTACTCTGCTGAAATATTCACCCTGTTCTCGACCAACAAGCTTCAAATACACTGTGTTTCCAAGGACACCATTAGTAGCCTTGTCTCGCTATGCTTCCTGATGTACAAGATTGCCATTCTATTGATCATGCAGACCATTACTTGGACATTTCACACTCGAGTCAGGAAAGATTTGAGAGCTAGAATGACCACCCTCTTGAGTTCTAACCAATTTATATGCAACTGACACGCAGATCCTGTAGGTGAGCCTCAGTCATTAGTGCATCTATTGTAAAGAATAGTTACGGTTTGTGTGGTAATGCTGGTTTGAAGAGCGACTAAAATGTTGTTGCCCTAATCCCCTTCAGCCTGAAGCCACTGTTTGATTCTTTTTAAAGTGACCTCATTTGCAGCTGCAAGCAGGAAGACATGGAATCTTACAGTGCTTTTAACTTTCTTGAGGTATTAACTTGTTAACACGTGGGATCCCAAGTAGAATGAGCAATAACGAAATTGACAGAGTAAAGTTGTATCAGTTCAATTTGTTTAAGGTTTATTGATACACATTATTGCACTATAATGGAGTTGAAAGATGCTTTATAAGCGAGGGGCGTGGCCTAGCCACCGACCAAGATGGCCGTGTAGGCTGGTAGCTCCGCCGTAAGCCTCCTTCCTAGTGCTCACTGTGGCGGCGTAGATGTCCATATCGCCTTCAGAATGACTCCTGGTGACGTGTGAAGCTGGGGGGTAGCGGCGGACGCAGATACGGACCGGCTGGTGTTCGCGGCGCGGATCGGCGCCGAGGAGGGTGTTGTGGCGTGGTGGGGCCTGAGGCTGGGCCTGAGGCTGGGCCTGAAGCCGGGGCCTCGCGTGCGGCGGTGAGCCGTAGCTCGGCGCGTGCCGGAGCCGCGTTGGAGGACTGGATTGGACGCTGGCGGTTGGGGAGGTAAGCGGCTGCGGTGGGGTTTGAGGCTCCCCCTATACCGTGGCTGGGTGCTGGCTTCCTAGGGAGCCCCGCGGCGACAGGGGCCGCGGACGAGTTTGCAGGTCGGTCGTGGCGTGCACCCGGTAGGAGCTCTGCCCCCCGCGGCTGTGCCCCCCCATGCCCATCGGCGGCCCGTGCCCATCCCGCCCAGGCGGGGCCACCCACAGATGCCTTCTCCTATTGCTTGACCTGCGCGGATATCGGCGGCGCTGCGCCATGTAGCCGGCCTGCGAGGACGCCTTGTCAGCGCTGCTAACCTGGGAAGCGACTGGGATTACTGGGGCCCTCTGCCTACTATTGGTTGCCTGCCTGTTGGAGCCACACGTGTCGGATGTCCACCCTTAAACACCAGTTACCATCACGGCCCTGCTCTACCTGCCCCTAGTGCCGCAGTTTTGTTCCGCCCTTGGACTGCGCTTGGGTTGAGGCTGCGGGGGGGTTGTTCCTGCTGCTGTGGCTGGGTGGCACCTGTCGCGGCTGATTCAGTGTGCTTAGCCAAGGGATTTGCTCATAGCCATAGCTGGCCAAGTTGCGCAGCACGGTAGGGGGGTATGGGGCGCAAGGACCCCCGACAAGGCACGCTACCTTTCAAAGCCTCAGGGCCTGGCACGGCAGCGCAGCAGTCCACCATGGCGGAGGGCGGCGAGGTTCCCACAATGACGGCAGCGGGTTCAGAGGGTCTCTTGGCGGAGCTGCGGGCAGGCTTCAAAGCCCTGGACACCAGATTTGATGCCCTCGATCGGCGTTTAGACACAATGGGGGCCCGGTTGGACAAGCATGAGGGGCGTTTGACAGTGGCGGAGAGCAGAATCTCAGATCTGGAGGATGGCGCGGCTCAAACTGCTAAAAAGCACGAGAGAATGGAGAGGCTCCTCAAATCTGTAGTGCTGAAGAATGAGGATTTGGAGGCCCGGGGGCGCAGGAGTAACATCCGCATTATGGGAGTGGCAGAGACCACAAACACGGGCAGGTTGGACCTCTTTGTCGAGAAACTCCTCACGGACCTCTTTGGCAGGGAATCGTTCACCGACGCCTTTGTAGTAGAACGAGCACATCGTATCCAGGGGCCGCGCCCGAATCCGGGGTGCCCTCCCCGCCAGATTATAGCCCACCTCTTGAATTTCAGGGATAGGGACACTGCTCTGCGTCTGGCCCGGGAGAAGGGTCAATTGAACTGGCAGGGCTCCAACATCTCCCTATTGCCTGATTTTACAGCGATGGTGCAGGAGGCACGCCGGAAATATGCAGGGGTCAAGGCGGCTCTGCGGAAGCTGGGCCTGCGCTATGGAATGCTGTACCCTGCGCGCCTCAAGGTGGATGTGGACGGACGGTCTCGGATTTTTGATGCTCTCCACGAAGCCCAGGAGTTCTGCCATCAATATTCCAATGCCGCGAAGAAGAACCCTGTCACATCTCCATCGCACTCTGAGGACATTCCGGACTCAGGAACGAGTGCAGAACTGTTTGGTACTGGTTAGCTCTTAGTACTGTGCTGTTATTCTGAAGTTGTTGCCGTTGAACGCTATGCCACTGTTTTTGTCGCTGCTCCTCACAGCATTGCACTGCTAGCGCCTTAAGGTGCCGCCACAGATATGCGAATATATTGTTATGGTATGACATACTATGGGGGATATGGCGGGGTGTTGTCACCTCCCAAGTGCGGATGCACACCTATTTGTTCCTTTGGGGTTCTATTGTTGTGCTTTTTGTTTGATTTCACATTTTGGCATTGTAACGAGGGACGGGGTCTTTCCCCCCACAGTTAGTGGGGTGGATGGGTGGTGGGAGGGGGGGTTTTGGGATAGTTGGTCAAGATTACGATTTGTATGTTTAGTCGTATTTCCTTTGCGGTTTAGCATGCCTGTTTTCAGAATACGAATGTCAATTGGTCCAATTGTTGTGGAATATGGCTAGCAGGGTTCTGGCAGAGGCCAATGTGGCCCTGATATCTTGGAATGTTCGGGGTCTTAATAATGCCCGCAAGTGTAAGCAAGTGACAAATTACTTACAGCGCCACCAGGTGGATGTTGCCTTCCTGCAGGAAACACATCTGACTATGAATGCTAACTCACCAGTGGCGGCTGCCTGGGGGCACATAGATATTTTGCTGGCTACAGCTCCTATGCCCGAGGAGTGGCAGTGCTCATTCACAGGAGACTGCCCTTCCAGGAGGAGGAGGTATACAGGGATACGGGCGGGAGATATGTGTTGGTTAAAGGCTATATGTTGGAACACTCTGTACTCTTTGTTAATGTCTATGCCCCGAATGTAGACGACCCTGAGTTTTTTAACGACATTTATTCACACATTATCCGCATGGGGGCAGACCACATATATCTGGGAGGTGATTTTAATCTGACACTTAACCCGGAGCTAGATAGCACTTCACGTACAGCAGCCACCAAACCACGCGCGAGGCGCGCCCTGCAGGATGCCATGGAACAGTTAGATTTGGTAGATGCATGGCGACACCACTATGTCCGCGATTTAGGATACACACATTACTCTGCACCGCACAACACCTGGACACGCCTTGACTACTGGTGCCTTTCGGCGGCTGCGATACTTTGGCTTAAAGACGTCACGCATTTACCGCGAACGTTATCTGACCACTCCCCAGTATTGGCACACTTACAGATCCCGAGGGCTGGAGGGGTAGAGCGCACTTGGCGGTTCCCAGATATGGCCCTACAGGACTCGGCTTTTGCAGCTGAACTAGGTGAAGCTATCGTGGACTACTTTCAGTTGAACGTTGGCTCCGTAGATTCCAAGGCCACCCTTTGGGAGGCGTTTAAGGCATACACAAGGGGTATATGCATTTCCAAACATGCTGGAGTGCTTCGGTCACTTCGCCACACGATTGCGCAGGTAGAGACAAAACTTAGGGACCTTGATAGTAGTGCACAGGATGCGGACCCTCCTGATCTGCTTAAGCGCGCTGCCCTGCTAGCTGAGTTCAGCGCGGCCGCGGATAGAGAAGCCAAATATCTGGGCAAATATGCCATAGCTCGACGGTACGGGGAGGGAGAGAGACCCGGCAGGACGCTGGCAAGATTGATGCAACATTCACGCAAACCAACATACATAGCTGAACTTACCGGGGATTCGGGGGAGCGGATAATAGGAAATGTAGGAATACTACGAGAGGTACTTAAATACTACATAGAACTATACACCTCTAAGACTGATTCAACCCTGGAGGATTGTCAGGAGTACCTGGACGAGATTTCCCTCTCCTGGATGGACAAGGTCCACCAGGAGTTCCTGGCCGAACCCTTCACTGAGGGGGAATTATCGGACGCCATCAATGCGCTCGATGGCTCTAAAGCGCCTGGTCTAGACGGCTTTACAGGCTGCTTTTATAAAAAGTACAAAGATCTCTTAGTTCCACATCTTATTGACGTATTTCAGGAGGCAGTGGATAAGGGGATACTCCCGCCCACTCTAAGAGAAGCAGTTATAATCCTATACCTAAACCCGGTAAGGACCACCTGAAATGTTCCTCATACAGGCCCCTGTCGTTGTTGAACTTTGACAATAAAATCTTTGCTAAAGCGATAGCCATTAGGCTTGCATTGATCATCGAGCGGCACATATCCCCAGCGCAATCGGGCTTTATTCCGCATAAATCCACGGCATTGAACACACGCACATTATTCACTACACTGAATAGGATTGAACCGACTCTGCCGGCTGCGGCGGTGCTATTGGACGCCGAAAAGGCGTTCGATTCCTTGGAATGGCCATTTCTCTATACCACCATGCGCAATCTGGGGATGCCTGAGCGGTTTATGGCTGTGATCAGACTGCTGTATACTCAACCAACGGCCTGTATCCGCCTCAATGGCACGCGGACTAGGGCGTTCCTCTCACTCGTGGCACGCGGCAGGGATGCCCCCTGTCCCCTCTCCTTTTCATACTGGCGTTAGACCCGTTGGTGCGCCACTTACAGAGTAAGCACAGCCACCGCGGCCTGCAATTCAAGACTGGACCATTGCTGCTCACACTCTACGCCGATGACATAATACTTTATGTGCGGCGGCCTGATGACAACTTACCACCGCTGCTCGATGAGGTTGC
Organism: Calotriton arnoldi; assembly: GCA_963921515.1. Taxonomy (NCBI): domain Eukaryota; kingdom Metazoa; phylum Chordata; class Amphibia; order Caudata; family Salamandridae; genus Calotriton; species Calotriton arnoldi. Next base: position 788,513 of record CAWUFW010000214.1, on the reverse strand, counting down.
TAGATATGGCGCCCTGTCAGGTTTACACATAAATTGGGACAAATCAGAAGTGTTCCAGTTGACTGAGGCGGTTTGTGCTAGAGCAGGGGACTACCCATTGACTTGGTGCGACAGCTCGGTCAAATACCTGGGTATCCATATTCACAGGGACCGGGACCGTGTCCTGCAGCTGAACTATGGCCCGGCGGTCGAGAGGCTCGAAAATAACATAGAACGATGGCTGCGACTCCCTTTATCAATGGCAGGCCGAATAGCCATAATAAAAATGGTGGTGTTGCCGCAATTTTTGTATTTTTTCACGAACATCCCAATCCCTCTCTATAATAGTTTTTTTTTCGAGATTGCGCACCTTGCTTGGGAAGCTAGTGTGGGGTGGCAGGCAGCCCCGGGTTGGATGGGACACTTTGGTACTGCCTTACGAGAGAGGTGGATTTGGCGTTCCGAACCTGCAAATTTATTACCTGGTTGCCCAGGCGAGTTTTGCTCGCCACTGGTATAACACGGATATTCGGATCCCATATTATCGGCCTGAGGCGGACTTGGCATTCCCGGCCCCACTCAACGCACTGCTGCCGCGCGGCTTCCCTAGAGACCCGCGGGATATCCAAACACTGTCCACCACGAGTTGGGCCTGGCTCAAGTTGGCGAGGGTGACAGGTATGAGTGCGTTGTACTCCCACGCTCTGCCCTTGGCCGCTAACAGTTGGATACCCATCCTGCAGGAGACGCTAGTCAAACGAACGCTGTCCAAATTCCAGCTGATTACATTTGGAGACTTGTTCCCTGGGGGCACATATTTTCGCGCACTGAAGATCCTCGCCTCCGGGAGGCTACGACTTTGGACCACTTTGTGCTACTGCGCGTACAAACGGCGCTCCGTGCATGCATGGAGAGCTATCCCTTGGCACCCACTGAATTTCCTCTCCTGACCGAGGTCATTAGTGGCGGGGATGGGAACCACCTGGTTGCCAAACTGTATAAGGGGGCGATAGCACGGCTCCCGAGTAGAGATGCAGCGGTGAGGGCTGCATGGGAGGACGATCTTGGACACCCCTTAACTGACGTCCAATGGTATCGCTGCTGTGCACAAACGCGAAAAGTGTCGCCGAATCACCGCCATAAACTGTTGCAGTTTAAGTTCCTGCGGCGTGTATATATCACCCCTCACAAGCTACATCGCATTCACCCAGCGCGGTCGGACGCCTGCCCGAGATGTGGTGCCCCGGATGCGGACTTTGCGCACATGACGTGGACGTGCCTTAAGATAGAGGGCTATTGGAAATCAATCTTCCGAGAGATATCTAAGATGGTTGAGGTGGAAATAACGCCATCGCCACTCCTCGCCCTACTGGGGTATGTCCATGACCTATCTAGATCCCGGCGTCGTTTTGTAGCGATGGCTCTCCTGCTTGCTAAACGTGAAGTGGCCCTTAAGTGGGCATGTAAAACAGGCCCTACACTCCACACATGGTTGCACAGCATGACATATTGCAACACTACCAGCGATGTGTATGCCCAACTACAGCCGCCGGCTTCCAGACCGGTAGATATTTGGCAACCTCTGTTGTTGTACCTACAACGGTTGCAAGAGCTAAATGCTACGCCTATTCAGACACCACAGACACCTTAGGGTCTAGGGGGCATAACTGTGCGATACCTCAATCCTCCATAGGTGGCATAAGTAATGTTAACTATAGATGTCGCAGCTAACTGGTCGCGACGATTGCTGAGACCTCAAAGCAAACACTGTAGGTGCGGATGCATGTCAAGACCCATGCTACCTGTATATTGGATAAGAGATATATCTACTACAAGCCATTTGACCCGATTGATTGCTCACCGTAGAATGCTTATGCTGTACTTCTGACCAACTATTTTCTTTTTTGTAAATGTTTCTTTTGAAAATGCAAATAAAGTTAAAAAAAAAAAAAGATGCTTTATAAGCGAACTAACTGAAAAGTATTAATATTCTATAAAGAGGCTGAATATGTACAGTTTGATAGTTAAAAGTGCAAAACTTAATAAAAAATGTGTATATATAAAAAACTTGTTGCCACTGAGTAGGACAAGACGAGCATTTTGACCTCTTTTTTTTTTGGGAAGAATTTCCTCTTAGCAAGTGGAGATTCCCTGCTGTAAGGATGCTCTTTAGCTGGGCAGTCCATGGTACAAATCGTATAGTTTCTTACCGGTCGGTGTAGTTTTGCAGATTGAAGACTTTCTGGATTCACTATGCTGTGCATTATTCCGCCATCTTGTGGTTGGGTCCGGAATCGTAGTATTTTCTCTCTTTCTTCTTTTTCTTTTCGTGGCCCAGGTGGGCGGCGACGTCCCACCATTTGGTGTCCTTCGTGACGTCGACGCGCTTCCTGCGGAAGCTCCCACCTTTGGTCGCCATCTTCGGATTCTTTTTTCTTTTTTTGTTTTTGTTTTGTTATCCGCTTTGCTTGATCCCTTTAGCTATGTATGCAATTTAGCCTCCTTTGTCCTCATGTCTCATCTTTCTGGCGGAGGAGGGTGGGATCGCTAGTGAATCCAGAAAGTCTTCAAGCTGCAAAACTACACCGACAGGTAAGAAACTATACGTTTTGCAGCGTGAATCTTTCTGGATTCACTATGCTGTGCATAGACTTAGTAGCGGTTTTGTCCTTATTGCGGTGGCTGGGTGGAAGATGAGCATTTGTTACTGAAAATGTGTTGTAAGACCTTCTGTCCCACTTGCGCTTCCTTGTTCATTTGAATATCCACACAGTAGTGCTTAGTGAACGTATGCACTGAAGACCATGTTGCAGCTTGGCAAATGTCTTGGATAGGTGTGTTTGCTAGAAACGCAATTGTTGCTCCCTTCTTCCTTGTTGAGTGAGCAAGAGCTGCTCCTTGTAACTGTTGTCCTGCCTGCTTGTGGCAGAGTTGAATTGTCTGCGCAATCCATCGTGCAATCGTATTCTTGGTGACTGGTCGTCCCAGAAAACTGCTGGCAAAGGAGACAAAGAACTGTTTTGTTTTCCTGCACTCCTTTGTCCTCTCTATATAGTGCATTACAGCCCTTCTGGCATCTAGTGTGTGCAGGGCCCTTTCTGTTCGTGTGGAAGGTTTTTGGAAAAAACTTGGTATTTGGATTGTTTGGTTAATGTGGAACCGAGACACCACCTTTGGCATTGAAGTGTGGGTCCATCCTCATTACAATCCTGTCCTTGTGTATTTGCAAGTAGGGCTCTTGGAGTGTCAGCGCTTGCAACTCACTTACTCTTCGTAGTGACGTGATAGCCACTAAGAAGGCTGTCTTTAGTGTGAGCATGTGTAGTGTAGTCTTGTGAATAGGTTCAAAGGGTGCCTTCATCAATTGAGTTAGCACTACGTTGAGGTTCCATGCTGGTGCTGGCATCCTTTTTGGGGGTGCGATTCTTTTCGCCCCTTCCAGAAATCTTTTCACAACTTGAGAGGTGAAGAAACTTTTCCCCGTCTCTCCTTTTGTGTAGGCCACTACCGCAGCCAAGTGCACCCTCAGGGATGTGTAGCTTAATCCGCTTTGTAGCAGGTGCGTTAAGTATTTTAGTACCGTTGATTCCCTTGTGATCTTTTGTTGTAGATTCTCCTTGATGCACCATTGGGAGAACCTTTTCCACTTTGCTACGTAGCACTTTCTTGTGGAAGGTCTCCTTGCCTCCCTGAGTACTGCCATGGTACTTGCTGGTAGTTTGAGGTGTGCAAATTCTAAGTCTTCAGGAGCCATGCTGCTAGGCTGAGGCTCTCCGGTTCTGGGTGTAGCACCTTTCCGTTCTGCATCGTTAACAGGTCCTTTCTTCTTGGGAACCTGTGTGCTGGTTCTTGTGCCATTTCCACTATCTGTGAGAACCAGGATTGTCTGGCCCACTGAGGTGCTATCTGTATTAGTGTCATGTTGCTGATTCTGCATTTTCTGAGTACCCTGTGTATCAGTGGTATCGGGGGAAAAGCGTATGCAAATGTCTTTGACCAACTTATCCATAGCGCATTCCCTTGTGACCGATGGTCTGGTTGTCTGGATGCGAAGTGTTGGCATTTTGCATTCTGGTGTGTTGCAAATAAGGTCTATTTGCGGTGTACCCCATCTTTGGAATAGCTTCTCTATTTCCTGTTGATTGAGCTCCCACTCGTGGGATGCCGACGTCTGTCTGCTGAGTCGGTCTGCTTCCACATTGTCCTTCCCCAGGAGATGTATTGCCAATAGGTCTATTTTTAGTGGAATGGCCAATCCCCATATTTCCTGTGCTAGCCCTGATAGTGCCACTGATTGTGTTCCTCCTTGTTTGTTGATGTAGAACATGGTGGTTGTGTTGTCTGTTTGGACCAACACCCTGTTTCCGTACAGCTCTTTCTGAAAGGCTAGGAATATTCTTTAGCTCCAGGTAGTTGATGTGTCTGACCGCATCTTGCTGCGACCATAGACCCCTCACCCTTGAGCTTGTTCATGTGTGCGCCCCACCCCAGCTGGGAGGCGTCCGTTGTGATGGTCACTGTTGGAGTTGGTTGTGTGAATGGCTTCCCCTGTGATATGTTTTCCTTGTTCCACCACGCCATTTCCTGATGCACTGCGTGTGTGACAACCACAAGATCTTCCCAACTCCCTGTTGCCTGTGACCATTGCTGCTGAATCCATTCCTGGAATGGTCTCATGTGTAGTCGGATATTTGGGACTAGGTGGATGCATGACGCCATCATTCCCATTAACTTGCTCACCGTCCTCACGGTCAGAACTTGCCCCTTGCGGTAAGGACGTGTTTCCTTCAGTATCGCCAATGTTCTCTTCCTGCTGGGGAACACTTTGGCCTGTATGGTGTTGATCTCGGCCCCATAGAATATCTTGATCTGCTCCGGTTCGGTTGACGATTTTTCCCAATGAATTGAGAAACCCAGTTAACTCAGTGTTTGTACGACCTGCTGGATGTGTTCCTTGCAGTGGCTGTACGAGCTTGCCTTTAGGAGCCAGTCGTCGAGGTAGGGATATACGTGTATTCCTTGCCTTCGTAGGTGCGCTGCTACTGCTGCTAGGCACTTTGTAAACACCCTTGGTGCGGATTTGAGTCCGAATGCCAGTACTGTGAACTGGTAGTGAGTCTGGTTGATCACAAACCTTAGTAGACGTTTGTGCCTGTGGTTGATGGGAATGTGTAAGTACGCGTCCTTCAGATCTATAGTTGCCATGTAATCCCCTTGTTGTATTTGTGGTATTACCTCCTGTAGGGAAGTCATCTTGAATCTTTGAGTTCTTATGAATTTGTTTAAGAATCTCAGATCTAGGATAGGTCTTAGTGTTTCGTCCACCTTTGGCATGAGGAAATAAGTTGAGTAAACCCCTTTGTTCCTTTGGTTGTGCGGTACTGCCTCTATCGCCTCCTTGCTGAGCAGTTCCTTCGCCTCCAGTTGCAAGAGCGAAAGTTCCCTTGCTGAGTGAGCCTGGTTTCTTGGTTTTCTTTTTGGAGGTTGTTTTTCCAGCTCTATGCAATATCCGTATTGTATGATGTTTAGTATCCATTTGTCTGTAGTGACCTTCCTCCACTGCTTGAGGAAGTTCTTTATCCTGCCTCCTACCGGTGTTGTATGTTCGAGGGACTGTTTCTTGTGGAACATCAGGTTTTTGTTTTTCTCTTTGTCCTTGCCCCCACCCCGAGGTGTTGCTAGGGTGGTTGTTGGCTTGATGGTGAAGTCACTTGGAGGTGGGCTGCTGGCCTCCTCTTCGAGTCTGTCCTCGTCCGTTTCCGCGCCCTCGAAAGGACTGGCGCCGGGGCTGGTACTGCCAGTTTTGCTGCTGCTGTCCTTGCTGCTGCTGGCCTTGGTTGTACCTTTGATAGCCTTGCTGGAACGTTTGGTGCGATGTGGCAGGCACGTTGCCTCCTCTACCACCCGGCCTTCTCGTGGGTGTTCCTCTTCTCATCCCTCTGAACTGCAGCGCTCCCATGGACCTTGCTGTCTCGTTGTCCTTTTTGAGCTGCGTTAACTTGTCGTCAACTGGTGTGCCAAACAGTTGCTCGCTGTTAAAGGGTGTATTCAGGATGTTACTTTGCACCTCTGGCTTGAATCCAGAAATTCTGAGCCATGCGTGTCTCCTCTCGGTCACCCCTATCAACATCAGTCTGCTGGACGTCTCTGCAGCATCCAGGGCTGATTTCAAGGATGTGTTCGCCATGCTTTTGCCTTCTTCTACCAAGTGAGCTGCCCTTTGTTGGTACTGATCTGGTAGATGCTTTAGGAGCTGCCCCACTTCATCCCAGTGTTGGTATGCGTGCCTGTTGATCAGGGCGTTGGAGTTTGCGATGCGCCAATGGATTGCCGCATTTCTCTCAACCTTTCTCCCTGTAAGATCCATCCTCCTACTCTCCTTGTCTGGAGTTGGTCCGGCATTAGTGGGCACATTGGCCCTCTTCCTAGCCGTTGCTGTAATTATGGAGTCGGCTGGCACTGATCCTTGTATGTATGCAGGGTCCTGTGAAGAATGTTTATACTTCTTCTCCGTTCTTGGAGTCACAGCCTTGCATACTGCTGGTTCCCTAAAGGCCTCTCTTCCTTGATCCAGCACACTAGGGAGCATGGGCAGGAATTGGCTCCTGGTTTGTTGAGGCAGTAGAGTCTCCAGGAGGAAACATGCCTTGGGCTTCTCCTCTTCCATTTTTACTCCATAGGTTTGTGCAGCCTTTTGGACGACTATGTTGTAGACCCCAATGTTGTCTGGCGGCGAGGGCCTCGAAGGGTAAGTGTCTACCCCTTCTTCCGGCGATTCTGCGTCGAGGTCTTGCCATTCCAGGTCTTGTGCCTCCGAGGACGTCGAGTCCCGGTAGGATTGCAGATCTTCGTCGCCTTCTCCCTCGAAATAATAGTCTTCGTCCCCCTGTTCCTCGACTGGTTCGGGTGTTTTCGGCGGTTCGGCGTCCTCGTCGTCTATTTCGACCTCGAGCGCGGGTCTCGACGGGATGGTGTATTGGCTCATCTTGTGGTCGAAGTCCTTCTTCCGCTGCAGGATGCTCGCCATTTCGGCCTCGAGCCTCCTCTTCTTCCTCTCCATCTCGTGTGCCTGTTCGGCGTCGAGGGCTGGAGCGACTCTCTTTGGGGCCGTCGATGTCGACGACGATGTCTGCCCTTCCTTTCTCGGCGCCGAGGTGTCCTTTTCGGGGGCAACCTTCGACGCCCTGGGTTTTTCGAGGGCTCTTGCCGATTGGGAGTCCTTTACGAAGGATCCGCTCGGCTGACTGTCCTTGGTTGCTGTTGCCTTCGTCGAATGTTTCGGCGGCAATGCTCCCTTCGAGGACTTAGCTTCACTTCTACGTGTGTCGCTCGGGGCTTTAGCTTCACCCTTTCGAGTGTCGCTCGAGTGTTTAGGGGTCGACGACTCCCTTACCTCCTTCAACGTTTTCTTATGGACCTCGACGACTGCGCAGTCCTCCGGTCCTTCGGCGATGTTGTCCTCCTCTCCACTGGAGAGGCCCAGGTCTCGGAGCGATGGAGGTGGTCCCTGCCCCTGCATGTTGTGGTTCGCCCTTCTCTGCCTCGCCCTCACTCTGAGGGTCTTGGGTATAACGCCGAGCACGCGTTGCAGTCTTCGCTGCTGTGGTCGAGCGGCAAGCAGAGGTTGCAGACTGGATGTTGGTCCTTCTGGGCGTATGTCACGAATCTGATGACGAACTGCGGACTTTGTTGCCCTTTGACAGCGACAAAACACTCAAACGCCATCTCGCCCTCTATACAGGCAGGGCTGGAGCCCTTTAAGCAAATCCCTCAAGAGGAATCCCCGGGGGCGTGGCCCATGACGCTGTCGGAAGCCGGCCTATCAGAGGAACAGGCGGGCGATACAAGAAGGCCGGACTTCGTACCAACGACGGAAGTTGTATTCCCCGGAAGAGGAGAGTTTGTGGCGTGGACGGAGGAAGAGAGCAGAAGCGGGATACCCCACGGGACGAGCAGACCGGCTGTAGAGGAAGACGCCAAGCCGAGAGGCGCTGCCGCCGACGAAAACATCAAGCCAGGAGGCCAACCGGACCGCGTCTCGCCCAGCTACCCTCCAGGAGGGGGTGGCTTGTCAAGGTACGGGCAAAACTCCAGGGGTTCACGGGACACGGGAGGGGAAGGGCGTTGTTTAGAGGGAGGTCACGTCGGGGTCCACTTGGTGCTGGGTTAGAGGTGACCTACTCCCTCACTCCTCTTCCCTTGCTATAGGAAATACGCCCTACCTAAACACTGATTCCGGTATTTTTTTCCTTTCCTTCCCATATACCGGCAATACCGACTCTTGGGAACGAGATAAACTCGGGACTAAACTCCAAGTCCAGGAGAAGCCCTGGTGAAGACGGGATCACTCCAACCGGGAAGCTTGTCTTATGCCCAACAGACGTTTGACTTTACTTTTGTTTTTGTCACAAATAAAAGTCTTGATAAGACGATCCTTTTGTTTTGGCTACCTTCAGCCTGGTACCGATCCCCAGTGTGACAAAGTGGTGGAGAATGCGGGCATAGCCTCTGTCGCTACAGGATGGAGAACCTAATACACCAGCTGAAGGAGGGCCAAACCAAGCTGGAATGGGCCGTCGAGCGGAGTACCGGTCAGGCCGAGATGGACAGGGCGGTTTTTTCTGCAGCCATACAGACCCAAGCGGATAATATGGTGGAACTGGCCGAAGGGCAAAACCAGCTCCTCCTGGGACTGGGACAAGGGAGAGGCCCTGCACTTCCTGGCACTGTTGTCCCCCTACAAAAATACGTACCTGGGGAGGACCCTATAGCGTTTTTCTTAATTTCGAAAGGGCAGCCCGGGCCAGTGGATGGCCCACTGACCGATGGCCCTTTTACTTGGCGCCATTGCTCACAGCAGAGGCTCAGGCGGCGTACCAGACTGTCAACAGAGATGGGAGTGCTGGATATGGGATTGTGAAACAGTACATCCTGGACCGCCTTGGAGTCGATGATGAGGCCCACCGCCTTAGGTTTCGGCAAGAACGCGGAGCGGCGGGTGACACTCCTAAAACGCTCTTCTACAAGATGAAGGATGCCGCCGACCGTTGGTTGAAACCACAAGAATCCACTCTCGAGAATGTAATGAATAAAATCTATCTCGAGCAGTATTTAGAAGCCCTTCCCTATGGCACCCAAAGGTGGCTTCGACAGCATGCAAATTTGACAATCGAACAGGCCGTTGAAATGGCCACTTCATTCACCCGTGCCCAAAGTCGTGGAACTTCCAAGGAACCCGAAAAACCCCAAAAGGGTCCTGTTACGTCAAAGTTCGAGAGAAGACCCACCAAAATCTACCCAGAGCCCCCAGGGTTCGACCAGGGAGGTCTGACCTTCCCATCACCTCTAGCCCCCAGTGTTTCGAATGTGGCGAGTGGGGCCACATAGCTCGCTTCTGTAGGAAGAAGAGAGACAGACCCGAGGAGGAACCTATGGACGTCAGCTATGCTCCCAGATCGGTTCTGTTTGCCCAGGAGATGGGACATATGTACTATGTGAGTCTCATGGTAAACGACCAGGAAGTGAAAGCCCTCCTTGATTCGGGGTGTAGGCATTCAGTGGCCCGGGAGGATGTGGTCCCTAAATCGCAGATTGTCTCAGGAAGGAATGTCTGCAAACGATGTGTGCATGGGGATATACGGGTCTATCCTGTAGCTCACTTGTCCATACGCACCAAAGCAGGCACCCATACTACCATTACTGTAGGGGTTCTTCCTTTTCTTCCTGAGCCACTAATCTTGGGGGTAGACAATCCCTGTTTTCCCCTCCTCCTTGCCAGTGCCCTGAAAACAGAGACAGTCCCAGAAAGTCCACACAACACTCTCCTCACCTCAGAGCCCTGGGCTATGGATAAAAACTTCAGGGGGGCCCAGTTAAATGATGCGTCCCTTAGACATGCGTGGCAGAGAGCGCAGGAAACAAAGGACACCCAAAACAAAACCTATCCTTGCTTTATAGAACAACATGGGCTTCTATACCGCATCGCTAAGGAGGGGGCTACACCTCAGTTGTTAGTACCTACGGGGTTTAGGGACCAGATCCTGTATTTTGGCCATTCTCATTTGTTAGCGGGTCATGTGGGGGCTGAGAAAACCAGTCAGGCGATCCTGGATAACTTTTACTGGCCTGGCATATATCTCCAAATCAAAAAGTATTGCCAGGAGTGTGAGATATGCCAGAAACGAAACCCCTACATCCCTCCAAAAGTACCCCTACAGCCTCTACCTATTCTGGGGCGGCCTTTCGAACGTATAGGGATGGATCTGATAGGACCCCTTCCCAGGTCCAGTAAAGGTCATCAGTACGTTCTTATGATTGTGGACTATGCCACTCGCTATCCGGAAGCCCTCCCCCTGAAGACAGCCACTACCACAACAATATCCCAAAAACTGATCGAGGTGTTTGCAAGAATGGGGTTTCCGAGAGAAATACTCACGGATCAGGGCACGCCTTTGTGTCCCGCCTCATGAAGGAAGTCTGTAAACAGCTAGACATCAAGCACATAAAGACATCCGTGTACCACCCTCAAACGGATGGCCTCGTAGAACGGTATAACGGGAACTTAAAGCTCACGTTAAAAAAACTCCTGTCCGGGGACGGAAGAAATTGGGATCAGCTTCTTCCGTTAGCTCTGTTTGTTATTAGGAGCACCAAACAGTCCAGCTTAGGTGTCTCCCCTTTTGAACTCCTGTTCGGGAGGCGGCCTCGCACCCTCCTCGAAATTACAAAAGAGACATGGGAAGAACAAGGGGTGGCTGAGGCTCAAGCCTTACTGGATTATGCAAACCAGGTGAAGGTAAGACTTCATAAATTGAGGAGTTTAGCACAAAACCAACTAGACAAGGCCCAAACACGACACAAGCTACAATACGACAAGGGGACGAAATGGAGGGAGTTTAAAACAGGCGACTGGGTGTTGATACTTCTCCCCTCCTCCTCTCACAAATTAAGAAAAGAGTGGCAGGGTCCTTTTGAGGTTATAAGGAGAGTTGGGAAGACCACTTATGTGCTCCGTCTCTCCTCTAACAAAACCCAAATGTATCACGTGAACATACTAAAAAAATGGTTGGGTCCGACTCCCAAGACACCCCGCAGTGTTTCATTCGCCACCCCGGCTCAAACCACAGTCCGTGATACCATTCTTGGTCCCGAGCTTAGCACTAAAGAAAAAGAAGAGCTACAAGCCCTTCTCCTCTCGTACTCCGATATCTTTTCCAACCAGCCTGGCAAAACGTCTTTAGCCACCCATTCGATACCTACCCTTGACGGCGTTGTGGTCAAACAAAAACCCTACCGGGTCCCAGAAGCACGCCGTGCTGCATTACGAAAAGAGGTGGCCGATATGTTAACTTTAGGGGTAGTGGTGCCCTCAAAGAGCAATTGGTGTTCACCGATTGTTCTTGTCCCTAAACCAGATGGAAGCACCCGCTTCTGTATTGACTTCAGAGCGGTTAACCGCATCTCCAAGCAGGATGGTTATCCCCTTCCCCGGGTGGATGAGCTGATCGAGCGCCTAGGTGAGGCACGCTACATATCCACCATCGACCTCACCAAAGGCTACTGGCAGATCCCTCTCCACCCGGAAGACCAGGAAAAGACTGCATTCTCTACCCCTGATGGACTGTTTCAATTCACAGTATTGCCTTTCGGCCTTCATGGTGCCCCCGCTAGCTTTCAGAGGCTCATGGACGCCCTCCTGAAAAACCATCTGGGGTATTCCTCGGCCTATTTGGATGATATTGTGGTCTTTAGCAGAACATGGGGGAGCATCAGTCACACCTTTCCGCCGTTCTTACAGAGCTGAGGGAAGCCAACCTTCATATCAACGCCAAAAGTCCAAATTCGCCTTCCAGAAGGTCAAATACCTGGGTTACTTGTTGGGGGAAGGGCTGATTGAACCACAGTCAGAAAAGGTAAGGGCCATTCAAGACACCCCTTTCCCAACACCAAGAAAGAGATGAGGGCTTTTTTGGGCTTGGTTGGCTACTATAGACGGTTCATCCCCCATTTTTCCCAAACAGCAGCACCCCTCACTGATTTGCTAAAGAAGTCCACTACGGCTAACCGTATCAGAAACCCCTCTGAACAGGAACTCCAGGCCTTCATGGCCCTAAAAACGTCATTGACCACTTCTCCTGTCCTACTCACTCCAAACTTCCAAAAAGCATTCGTTCTGCAAACGGACGCTTCAGGGGTGGGGATAGGTGCCGTTCTTTCGCAGCTAGATAGCGAGGGATTAGAACGCCCCATCCTGTACATCAGCCGGAAGCTCTTCCCCAGGGAAAAAGCCTATCCCACAATAGAGAAGGAGTGTTTGGCCCTGAAATGGAGTGTGGAAAAACTCCGGTATTACCTAGAGGGGCGTTCCTTTTTGTTATATACCGACCATGCTCCTCTCACTTGGCTTCAGAGGAATAAAGGAGTCAATGACAGGGTCCTTCGCTGGTTTTTAGCTCTGCAACCCTTCCGTTTTGAGGTACTACACCGTAGGGGCAAGGACCAAGGCAACGCGGACTACCTGTCCCGGTTTCCCCTTTCCCCCGATCGGGGAATGCCAGGGGGGACGTGTGTCACGAATCTGATGACGAACTGCGGACTTTGTTGCCCTTTGACAGCGACAAAACACTCATAAACGCCATCTCGCCCTCTATACAGGCAGGGCTGGAGCCCTTTAAGCAAATCCCTCAAGAGGAATCCCCGGGGCGTGGCCCATGACGCTGTCGGAAGCCGGCCTATCAGAGGAACAGGCGGGCGATACAAGAAGGCCGGACTTCGTACCAACGACGGAAGTTGTATTCCCCGGAAGAGGAGAGTTTGTGGCGTGGACGGAGGAAGAGAGCAGAAGCGGGATACCCCACGGGACGAGCAGACCGGCTGTAGAGGAAGACGCCAAGCCGAGAGGCGCTGCCGCCGACGAAAACATCAAGCCAGGAGGCCAACCGGACCGCGTCTCGCCCAGCCACCCTCCAGGAGGGGGGTGGCTTGTCAAGGTACGGGCAAAACTCCAGGGGTTCACGGGACACGGGAGGGGGAAGGGCGTTGTTTAGAGGGAGGTCACGTCGGGGTCCACTTGGTGCTGGGTTAGAGGTGACCTACTCCCTCACTCCTCTTCCCTTGCTATAGGAAATACGCCCTACCTAAACACTGATTCCGGTATTTTTTTCCTTTCCTTCCCATATACCGGCAATACCGACTCTTGGGAACGAGATAAACTCTGGACTAAACTCCAAGTCCAGGAGAAGCCCTGGTGAAGACGGGATCACTCCAACCGGGAAGCTTGTCTTATGCCCAACAGACGTTTGACTTTACTTTTGTTTTTGTCACAAATAAAAAAGTCTTGATAAGACGATCCTTTTGTTTTGGCTACCTTCAGCCTGGTACCGATCCCCAGTGTGACAGCGTACTTGTGGTGGCAGTTGGTGCAAAACTTGAACGGTGTTTTGTCCATACCCGCGCTCAGGGAGCCCCCTGCGAGCGCATTCTTCGTAGAACGTCGAGATCTCGGTCGTAAACCTTCTCCCTCGTCGTCCCGGTTACCTGACCTGTAGTCCGGTGTAGTTGAAAACTGATTTTCGTCGTTTTTCTTCGATTTTCATTGATTCCTCTTCCAAAACTTCTGGAACTCTTCGGCAACGATCCAGACCCAACGGCGGAAAAAGGAATCTGAAGATGGCGACCAAAGGTGGGAGCTTCCGCAGGAAGCGCGTCCACGTCACGAAGGACACCAAATGGTGGGATGTCGCCGCCCACCTAGGCCACGAAAATAAAAGGAAAAAAAAAGAAGAAAGAGAGAAAATACTACGATTCCGGACCCAACCACAAGATGGCAGAATAATGCACAGCATAGTGAATCCAGAAAGATTCACCCTGCAAAACTTCTGTGCCTTCCTGGTGAAGGTCAGTGCATGAGTCCAGACATGTTTGAAGAGGTAAAAAGATGGTCGATTAATTGTATGTCATCACCAAGGCCATTTTACCTGAAGGCATATTTGACTATCCTCAGAGCAAGTACACTGCTATGCAGAGTCGGATCCTAAGCCTCTGTGACTAAACCCAAGCTGGCATCCCAACCTTCAAGGGAACGTGTTCTAGCTAACTGCCTTAAAGAGGTACAGGGGAGAGAATACCTTCTGTTAGTGGCAGAGGGTAGGCTCCTCAACCCAAGCCTACATTCATGCGGCCTCAACTGTGCTTCGCCCCGCCACTCTCCAAATAAATGGCGAAGCACTTCTTGCAGGGTGCACTCCGTGGGTCAGCACCGTGGTGACAGGTTGATATAGGGCAGGAAGCCCAGAAGGAGTATTATTTGTCTGGCAGTCACCAAAGGCAACTGTCTCACAAAGAGAACCTCTCAAGCAAAGTACTTGCTCACCAGTCAGATTTTGCAACGTTTGGTGCCCACAATCAGATTCAAGAGTACAATGGATTTGGATGGTCTCAGCTACGACTTGAAGTTAGACCGTCCCAGTTTACTGAAAAGCCCTCATCCCTCCCTGAAGATTTAAAGAATCTAATTGGAACAACTGAACTATAGCACCGGACTGTGATCCATCCATACATGAACAATTTTGGACCCGTAATTTACTAAGAGCTTGCATTTTGAAACAAAATGATGTATTCAGAACATATAATTGATTGATAAGATATGCGCTAAGGTTGAAAGAAGACTGAAGAAGGGCTGCTGCTCATTCTTCTGGTAAGACGCATCTGGGGATTTCTCTCTCACACACATGATGGTATGTGAGGTGACCTCAAGGGTATGCATGCTGGATGCGATACCAGGTATTGTATTGTAATTGTATTAAGATAGTTTATTTAGCCACACTAGCCACTCTGGTCTTTTTGTCAATTAAAATAAGTAACTGTGGTCTAGAAGGCTTGGCGGATCTCCAGTCTTCTACAATGAAGAAAGGGTGTTGTTAAATGGGTTAAAGCTGAAAGGATGGATCATAGAAAAGCTGTGTATTCTGGGTAGAATGACTTTAGAAAAAAATTGGAACACCCTGTTGTGTACTCCTCAGATGAAAGGCCCTCTATACAGATATTTTATAACAGAAAATTAGGGACTTGTGCACTCCCAAGCCAATCTGTTCTGTATAAGAAGGACGCAATATGGACCAATGTCTCAGTGGATAGAATCAAAGTTCATATTGGCATGGGTGGGTGATTGACTGTCAGTAAACTAAGAATACTGCTGTATGCAAATTGTGACAATGAGTAGATACTGGGGTCCTACTTGACAGCTGATGACCATATTCCAGGTTCATCTGAAAATGCTAACTACAGGTTATGTTGAGTTTAGCAATAAATACATTTTGCTCTCTATTGAATGGGCTGAATCTTGCACCCTCTAAGAAGCGGTCTCTTTATGTGATATATCAATAATCTGATATACTGTGCAAAGAGTCCAGGGGTTCCCTTATAGGTGGACAGGGGGGTGCTCTTGCAATCCCAACGTGTTCTATTAGGAATAGTGTGGCCGAGCAGCCTTAGACTTAACTGAGAGGAGTACAAGACATCTGCAAATACACACAATGATCAATAAATGACACACAACTCAAGAAGAAGATCCACACCAAATTATAAAAATAACAAGTATCTTCATATATGTTTAGGCATCAGAGAAAAATCGTTCAGGTAAGTACGTTTTTAAATATGAATTCTTTCCAGCTCAAAAAGAGGACAAAGTGCAATTTTTGAGTTCAGCAATGTTATCCTATGGAAGGTAGAACAAGTTCGGTAAACAGGTATAGTACAGCGACTTACGGGACAAATCTCAAGGAGTTAAGGTGAGTGGTGGGCAAGATCCAAGTCAGCACTAACAGAACACCACCAGCAGCACGAGGGGACGGCCGGGTGCAGGGTGCAAAACAGCGTCAGGAGCGCAATGGTATTCTATGGAGATTGGTCTCTGCGAAAAGAGGCTGTAGTCTCTGGCTAGGACGCCAGCCTGGCTGAACCAACAGGGGGGGTGCTCAGGCCTCATGATCCTCGGGGACATAGGGGCACCTTTTGTTCTCTTCTCCACGGCCCAGGCTAGGGACAACGGGTGCAGAAGTGCCCTTAGGCGACTGATTTTTCCTTAGTGGACCAGTCGTGGTAGAAGGGGCCTGCATGCAAAGGCTGTAGGCGACTTCGGAGGGTCCACAAGGGGAGAAACCACGATGGTCTCAGGCTCTGGAGGACCTTGATGACACTGTTGGCCCACTTTGACTCGGGCTAGGAGTGACAGGTGCAGTGGTGCTTCAGGTGTTAGGTTTTGGCGGTTTCGGAGGCCTCAGAGTCCTTTCTTTTGGAGTTGCTGCGAGATGCAGGGAACAGTTCCGCTATCCCACGGGAGGTCTTGGTTCTTTATCAAAGGCAGGCAGTGATCCTAAGTTTCTGGGGTTAACAGCTGCGGGACGAGACGGCTTTGGCGCAGTTTTCGACGAGGGATACAGACAGGCCGGCGGGGCTGGTACCAAGTCAGCTGCTTTTTCTCTCCTCTATGCTTTTGCGGCTCTTTGGTATTCTCCATCTTCTTAGGTCATCAGGACCTGTTTATCTGATGCCAGGGACTCCCCTAAATACTGAATTTAGGGGTGTTAAGGGAGTGTAGGGTAGTAGTCAATCGGCTACTGACCCTTGGGGTCACTACGCCCCTGTATGACCACTTCCTGTG
The DNA here is from genome assembly GCA_963921515.1 of Calotriton arnoldi. NCBI lineage: Eukaryota > Metazoa > Chordata > Amphibia > Caudata > Salamandridae > Calotriton > Calotriton arnoldi. Next base: position 771,874 of record CAWUFW010000214.1, on the reverse strand, counting down.
GGAAGTGGGCATAACCCTGTCCCTGAATTCCTAAGTATGCCATCACAAAGATGGCTACCTCTGAAAATGCGCTTCCATCTCAGTGTAGCCCATCTTAGGGGTGGTACTAGTCTGGAGGTGGCACGGCTACCTGACTAGCTAATTTCCCCCCTGTCCAGGTGCCAAGGGGGTCCTGGACAAATGGGGGCGGCTTCTTCTTCTGTGAGGGCAGCCAGATTTGCATTCCAAAGGCAGCAACTCTTTGAAGCTTGCAGGTCTGGGAAGGCTAATCAGCAGGCCATCCTGTGGGAGGGGGTGTTACACCCTATTCCCGGACAGGCTTTTGTTTTGGGCCTCCTGAGATCATAGGCTCTCATCCTAGGAAGTCAGAAATATATCTAGGCTGGCAGAAACCAGTCATAGGGCATACCAGAGGCTGGTAGGTTTTTAGGGGGCACCTATAAGGTGCCCTCTAGGTGCATGTATTGGTAAATCCATCACTGGAATTAGTGTGGGTTTGCCAATACGAGATGTTCGATACCAAACATCCCTATTTTCAGTGAAGCCATCATGTAGATGAGGATCCCATTTTCACCAGTGTCCAGCTCATGTCTTAAGATGGCTTCCCTGGTCACATGTACTGGCAGTAATAGGACTGACCAGCACAGGGGCATATCTGCTCATGCAGGTATTCCCTCACATTCATATTCAGCACCCTGCTGTAGGGCTGTCAGGCCTGCTGTAGGGGTGACTTACAAATATCACATTCAGTGTTAGGGGACATGGCACACAGGGATGTGTTGCATGTCGTGTTTACACTTTTGTTTGCACCAAGACACGCAGCCTGCAATGGCAGGATTGCATGTGCTTAGTGAGGGGTCCCTGAGGGTGGCACAATTCGTGCTGCTGCCCTTAGGGACCCTCTTTAGTACCTCAGACCTAGGTACCAGGGTTCCATTTACTAGGGACTTACAGAGGGTGCGTACTGGGGACCTGGTTAGCAGAAACCCAGTACACTTCAGTCAAAGTTGCATCAAATACCAGGCAGAAAGTGTGTGTTTGGTACTGCAACAACAACCAAGTTCCCTACATACCCTGAAAGGTTTGGACGCCCTCTAGCCAGTAAAACAATGTTCGTGATAAAAGCAAGACACTAACTTTGCAGCCAGAGCCTGAAATGAAAGATAAAACACTGATCTGTTCAGGACAATGTTATGTTATGTTACTGAGATTTATACAGCGCACGAATACCAAACGGTGTCTTGGCGCTAACAGTCCGGAAGCAGGCAGGTGCACTATTCATTAAATAGCCAGGTCTTTAGGGTTTTACAAAAGGATGTTAAGGATGGAAGATTTCTGATGGGGAAGGGGAGGGTGTTCCAGAGTTTCGTAGCACCCACAGTAAAGCTTCTACCGCCCCAGTTAGCCTTACAGAATCTCTGAGAAGGCATCAGTTTTGCCCCTTCAGACCTAAGACATCTGTTTGGGGAGTACCAGTTTAATGACCGCCTCAAAAACTGAGGGCCGGTGCCGTGTAGTGCCTTGTATGTAACACATAAGGCCTTAAACTTAATGCGACCCTTGACTGGAAGCCAATGCAGTCTCCAAAGGTGCTTGCTTATTGATTGAAACTTAAGGATCCCCAGCAGGAGCCTTGCCGCTGTATTCTGGATCATCTGCAATCTATGGATCAGCTTCAAGGGCATTCCGAGATAGAGCCCATTGCTGTAGTCGTTTTGTGAGCGATCCTCTTTGACCAACAGGTGACCGTCAAACACATCGAAGGCTGTCTCTCCAGCATGCAATTAAAAATAAGGAAAAAATAGAACAAAAGTATACAGTAATAAATGCTTGGAACCTGCCTTCGTTCGCGTTCAGTATGCAATGGTGTCCAGTGGTTTCAAGAAGCACAGACCATTCTCAAACTCTTGTAGGAAATTAAATTGCAAGCACATGGTATTGAAAATTCCTGTGACAAGATTAACTGGTTAATTGTAATTGTAGCATTTATAGAGCGCGTTAAACCAGAAGTAATCAAAAGCGCTAAAGACCCTATCACAGAAACATAGCCATACCAGTTTTAAACAAATTATTAATCATTTGAAGATAACAGTTTAAAAGTTAGTGCTTTGAAAATGCAGCTAATATACTTGCCTGTGGGTTCTTCTCCAGCACACAGTCTCTTGAGCGATAGAGTGGTTCCATTTGAAGGTCCGCATCTTTTTCGGTGGAGAAGGGATGGTGTTGGAGATGCACTTTTCATCGCCTCTTTGGGAACTTGGCTCTCTCCTGGCCTAAGTACTACTTCTTCTAGAGATTGAGAAGGTTCCTCTTCAGTCACAAGTTCAAGCCCTTGGCTTTCAGAGGACTGAAACCAAGGCCTGGCATCCACACTGGAGTGCCCAGAGTATTCACATTCAAGGTCAAGTTTTTCAGACTTTATGTAGGGCACTTGAAAACTTCCAAGCTCCTTAGCTTGTGGTAAACGTTGCTGATACTGCAGTTGTTCTGGAAGAGGTTTAGGAATTTGACAGATGGCTGAATGGGTCTCTGAATTTGAGGGGTGAAGGAGCACAGGCTTTATATCTAGGTGAAGATCCTGTGGCAGACCGTGATGAAAGGTTGTATATAGGGGAGGAGTATCCTCTGGCTCTGGTTCCTTAGGTAAAGGAGGTGGAGGCTCCAGCGGTAGAGGAGGTAGGGAAGGTGGAGGAGGAAGAGGTACTGGTCCTTGGGGGAGGGAGTATAGATGAGGTAAGGGCACTGGTCCTTGTGGCAGCGGGGTATGAGGCTTCAGGTATCGCTGAGGCTGAAGATGTTGGGTTTGTATGGTCTGAGGCTTCCTCTCTATGGGTAAAGGCTTCTGCACCTCGGCTACAGGATGACTGGGTTCACCATCTTGCGTCGGAGCAACTGAAAGCTCATGGCTTTTTTCAGGGTTTGACTGGGACAGATCTTCAGAATCAGAGTTTTCATCTTCAGAACAATATGAGACTAGAGGCTCATCCAGGAAGGTTGGCTGTTTCGACTTGGAGGCCTGGGATCCACAGCCCTTGATTGCAGGTTCTTGAGGCACAGAAGCCCTCGCCACATGCTTTTGAGGCTCAATGATTTCACAATCAGAATCGTCTATTTCAATAATTGGAGGCTTCTCAGCTGCAGGTTTAGGCGGACAGCTCTGTGAATCTTTTGATTCAGATCCTAGGGTGACTGCTTCTCTACAGTCAGAAGATTCAGTGACCTGAAGCTTAGTAGCAGGGGGGTTATGACCACCGCTTTGTGAACCTTTCGATTTAGAGCCTTGAGTGACTGATTCTCTATGTTTAGAAGAACCAATAGCCTGAGGCTTCGTGGCAGAGGGTTTATTATGATCGTGTCTTTGTGAACTTTTTGATTCGGAGCCTTGAGGGACTGCTTTTCCATGGTCAGAAGATTCAATAACCGGAGGCTTTGTGGCAAGATGTTTAGGATCACAGCTTTGTGAACCTTTTGATTTTGAGCCTTGAGTGGCTTCTTCTCTGCGGTTGTAAGAGATAAGAGGATCGTAGACCACACCACTGGCTTTGCGGAATTCAGTGAGCTTCTTACAAAAGTACTGATAAGCTTGACTTTGTTTTTGTTTCAAAAACCTACAAACACAATAAAAAGAAAGATAAGCTGTGACATGTCTTCAGATATACGCAATGTATCCGGCATAAGGAAAACTATGCATTGGCAAAGCCATTAGTTCTTGCAATGTATTGATGAGCTCAAGGCTAAAGATGTACTGCTTTGCCAGCCAGCTTCCATTCTGTATAGTAGTTACAATAGAGTCTTTTCTGATCTTGAGGTTGGTGTGATTAGAGCGCTGTTCTATGAGAGTAAGTATGGAGGTAGAACAGGATTCTGTTGGTTGTTTGAGGGCATCAGGGAGACTGAAAGCTGTTTGTAATGATGTTTTGGAGTGCATGACTGTAGGTGAATTTGAAAATATTTTTTACCTCCCACCATAGTTTTTCATCATGTCTATCTTCATTACATTTATGACCCTTAGGACTGACCCTGAACCCAAAGGGATCCATTCAAAACTTTTAAAATGTACTTAGAAATAAAATATAGCTCAACAATACCTAACAGTAGTTATCTTTTAAACCTAAAATGTACGCCGAGTCTGCTAGGGAAATTAGGCATTGCCCGGTTCAGGCCACATTCCTACAGCAACCTCAATGCCCTGCAGCATGCCAATTCGCCCATTTGTTCTGAAGCATCATGAGAAAAGGCCACAGACTACGCTGACCCAAGGAATCAGGGCAGGTTATTATAGAAAAAATACTAATTCTGGAGAGCTACAGTTACAAGTCATTTCTCTCAAAAAAGGAGAACTTACATAAGCTAAGAGAAAAGACTGCTTAGGGAAGTCTGCAACTTTTGAGAACCTGTTGGGATGTCAAAAAGCAGACAGTATTGCTTTTAAAATATGTGCTTTGATCACATAGTGACAGCAAAAGAAATCTAAGACAGGAGTACTGCTAAACAAAGCTGCAACAGCAGAAGTTGTTGAAACAGAATACGTTCTGGGTATCTCTGTAATCAAATGATTACTGTACAAAATCCTATGCAAGAGACTATGCAGTGAGCTACAGCTTGTTTAAGAACCGGAGCCCAAGCACAAGACAGAAAATTCATCTGGCGATTTTAGATCTTTTGTTTCATCTAATTGCAGCTACCATTGCAATGCAATTGGAAACCACTTACAGCAGGCTTCAGGCTGAATGGTAGGGCTTTAGCCTATGAACCTGGGTCAAGCTGCAGGCGTTTCCAAAGTAATGGCTGAGGTGAAATGGGGAGCAAGCACCCAAAAAGTTTATCGATTCATAGTTGGAATAAGGTGAAAAGTGTAAAAGAAAGTTAGATAAGCAATAAGTGATTAGTCAAATTATTAGGAAAAAATACTGTATTACATTTTTACTGAAAGATTTCGAAAAAGGGTTAAATAATTATTTTTGTTATGTTTAACAAAAGAATGCCAAAAATAATCTGCAGGTACAACCAGTGATGGTTTGGGAGCATTGGGATGGCACATAGACATCCATACATTGCATGAGCATCATTAACAGGGTAGTATGTAGGTGTTGTGGGGCAAGAGAAGTGAGAGGTTCTGAGGGCATTGGGGTGATTGCTAAATTGCTTGCTGGCTTTTGTTTACAAATTACTTAGTTGCGGGCGGAGACGGAATATCTGGGAAGTACTGTGTCTGGCCACTCCACTGTAGTCCTGAGATACAAATGGATAAGAATTCTCCATAGGACTCCTATCCTGCAGCTTCGGACAGAGGCACTGCAAGACAAAGGCTTTCATCCCAAAGTCCTTTGGGAGTTGCAAGGGTATTTTGACATTAATAGGGGTAATGCATCATCTTGGACTGAAGAACGGGAGGTTATGAAAGTTGTACTACAGGGTGTGAGCATCAGTGGGGCATATAGGGTTAGAAAGCCGCTATAGTGCGATATTATGCACATCTAGGACTAAATCAAGTAGGTGGGGAGGCATGGTACAGCACAAGACTCCTGAAGCAGACTTGATTAATTTAAAAGTAAATTGTGTGAGCTAATAGCTGCGTTTGATAGTTGCACACAGCTTGTTCCCACAGTGGTTTTACCGCAAGGGGCACAAATCTGTGAGGATGAGGTCATGGCTCTCAAAAAATAGAACCCTCATCAACCCACAGTATAAGTCAGGGAGAAGAGGGAATCTATGATGTGCCCAGGAAGCTATAAATGGGGTGTTTCTGGACTTCCTGCACAGAACAGTGGGGATCTCCCTGACTAGGGAATCGCCTGGTAGACAGAATGCTTAACACTTTTAAGGCTATAATTGCCTCAGCGATGCAGACATAAGTTAATGGAATGTTTGTAGTGTATTGAAGGGGTCAGAAAGTCAATTACTTTCTAGTCGCACCTACGAAATGGACCAGATTACTTGTTTCCCTCATCTGGGTGAATAAGAGGCCAAGAGCGCACTTAGATATAATGAAGGTACCTAATGAGAAAGGTGGACTGACCTCCCGAATTTAGAACGCTACTCTGACATCCCAGATGCAACAGCTGTCTTTTTGCCATGATGAACGCCCTAATCAAGAGAAAATATCACTCTCCAGATGCCATGAGAACCTATTTACATCATGTAATGGTAGGGACTCCAGGAATTCATACTTAATAGCACAAACGTCTAAAATCTGGGACTGGGTCATGCATAAAGTTCTATGGGCTACCCCATTCCACAGTTGTGTGCCCTTGTAGTGGCTAACGGGATTGATGGCCGTGACAGAACGACAAATGAAACATTGAAGATTAAAGAGAAATTCGGGTATCCTTGGGTCAATTCCTTTTCCACTCCAGGTTGGCAACTTAGGTTATGAGAGAAAGGAGCGGGTTACCAGGGAGGACTCGAGCTTATGGTCAGAACAGATCCAATTAGAAAGTGTGGGCAATATATTTCATCGCTTTATAGAGCCTCAAGAGGATGATGTCAAGTGAGCCAGCTCCATATTAGATACCAACGACAGAGAATTGTCAGACCCTTTAACTGATGTAGAATGGAGCAGAGTGTTTGCTCACACCACAGAAAGCATATGTAGTGTTAAATTCAAATCTTTTGACTACCCTGATGAATAAAGCAAAATGAATGTAAGATTCAAACGTACGCAATAGAAATATCTATATAGTGTGTACCACATAATAGTAATCATGCACGAGAACTACCCATATAGACCAGAGGTGTGGCCCAGATGCAGGAAGTTCACACAGACCTACTACGAGAGTGGTTCTTAACCCTCTGACTTCTGTGGAACCCCACTTAATACTGTAAGCAGGGATCCTCACCTAAACAGATTATATGATTTGAACCTCAAAACAATACACAAAATACTGAAGAAGTGTATATCAAATGCACAACTTATTTTTTTTAATTGACAAGCAAAAACATATGCAAAAATTAAACTTAATTTTAATCAGAAGGTTGCAGTATTTCAAAAATGTTGTTTTATTTCTAAAAGATGAAGTGATGTGCATGCTCTCTTTTTTTGGTGTTTACCAGTGCTTCTATTGGGGCCAGGAGTCATCCGTTCTAAATTCGATTTGCTGTACTACCACAAATCAAGGTAAGGACACCAACTTAATTTTTAGTCGCTAACTTCATATTAATTCATTTTCTAAATATCACGCGTCCCCCCCGGACCTCCAGTAGGCAGAGGGGACTCCCAGGGGTCCACAGACTACAGGTTAAGAATCAATGACATATGATATGGTTTTGTACTAAGGCAACAGGGTTCTGGGAGGCAACAATGATAAAAACCAGCAACACCAAGGGGAATAGGCAAAAGTGCACCCTCAGGCACAGCACCCTCGGACTACATCCAAACCTAAACAGAAAAACTATGATTTAGATTTTTAAGACTGTGTGTACTTCAAGCAAAAAGGAGTACTGCTACACATTTGTTGCTCCCCACCGGCCCAATTATAGGCGAGTGCAAAAAAAAAAGGAAAGAAAGGAGAATTGGCGGGGGAAAGGAGAACGGCCACAATCTTCAATAAATTAAGGTAAAAACTGGATTATAACATGAATTTGAAGATATGTTTTTTTCATCATACCCCTGATTAAATGTTGGTGAAACCTGAACTGCTCATGAAGCTGCATTTTTTTTCTGATATACTATCTTTTACTTGACACAAATTCCCTTCTGCCGTTTGGTTTTGTAATATAATGTATGGCATGCACGGTGTTCTAATGAATAAATACCAATAAATACATTTACAAAAAACCCTGCTGCTAACAGTGAGTGAGCAGACAATGTAGGAATTTACTGGACTAAACAGGCAAGCTGACTCTCATGAACACAGCAACTCTTCAATTCAAGGGTCTACGGCAAGGACCAAACTCCAGGAGCTGCAAAAGGAAGCACCGTGCAGCAGAGTGGCTAAAAGAAGTACACAGCATAAGGTAAACGAATAATACATGAACTGAGCATGAGGGATTATTTTAAAAGCAACTAATTATTCAGAATACATACCAAAATTCAGGGTTACCAGCCACATTGTCCAAATTGAAACCATCCAGTTCAGGTCCCATTTCAACAAGAAACCGGGCCAAATTGTCAGCAGTTTCTTTTGTTTCAGCATCAACTGCAAACAAAGAAATACCACCTCTATCTATTAACATGTCCTAGGTTAATGAGTAAACATGCAATGTACCTAAGGGTTAGTCTTAGGTCAAGTGAAAAGGTTGTGTCTCAAAGACAATATCAATGCAGCCCCACCAGGTGGGATAAACGCTCCAGTCTGATATTTAGCTATTAGTTGTACATTTCCTGGACTCTGGCTGCAAGAGACGTCAATTAAAATTGCAAGCCATAAAAAAATAAAAAATGGAAACATTTTTTACATTCATAAATTAAATAAGGATTCCTTTTTTCATTTAACAGCCCTCCCTTTGTATGTTTCTTTGCTGATCTGTAAATGGGCTGGGTTATTGATGCTTTGTTAACACAAACCTCACTTAATCATACTGTTGACCTGCAAAATTTTGGCAGCCCCAAACATGTTGTGAGACATTGGAGAACCATCTTTCCACAATGACGGTGGTTTAGTTGCTTCAATGAATTGTGCTGTAACTGACCATGCACAGTGAGATTAAGGACATGAATGTAACCAGCTTTTGAGAAAATTAGACCAACTTCGCAAGACTACTCTGCAGAGTGAAATGCCTTGAACAGCTTTCTACGTCAACTGATGCCAAAGATCAGGGAATATTCCAGGTCTCCATCTCTCAGTCTCAAAAAACTCATCAAGTTAGCTACAAAATGAATATGCTGACAGGCACACGCATGTGATTTTAACTCCTCTTTTTGCCTACCTGTAAATAGAAGTATTTTTTCTTTTTGAAGATCGTAGTCTAGATTGACAATGAAGTGGTATTTATTGTCATATACAGTATCGGAGTTGCTCAGCCTACCACCTCCTAGAGGAAGTCTTGACTGCTTGTTCTCACTAACGAGAGAGAGTACCCAAATCGAGTATCTTGGTTAACTAACGGGGAGGAGATATGGCATAGTGGCTAGAGCTGCAGGCTTTGAAACTAGGGGACCTAGGTTTGAAACCTGGCTTCGGTGCTCGACTTAACGTCATGTAATTCTGAACAAATCACTTGATCTCCCTGTGCCTAAAAATGTAATGTGTGAATTGTATTTGTGTAATCCCCACTTGATGTGCACAATCTTCAAGGTAGTGTTCCATTCCCCCAAGTAATGTAAAGTACATTGTTGCTTTCTAGCTAGGTTATGCTCCATAAATACCAATACATACACACAACTGGAGTGCAATTGTACTGGTCTCCCAGGGATATCAGTGTACAGCAAAAGGACCAACACAGGACACTGCAGACTAAGCACTGACCGTCCCAAGAGCCCAAGAAATGGCCTCAGATGTGCTCTGCAGGATCTGATGATAGATGAACAGTTGATTCCCTTTTAGCTTCCAATGTTCTGTATTGTGTTCTGGACCTTCAAGGTAACAGAGGCACGCACAATGAACTGACTGAGCTCAACCATCAGCATCAAGCAGAGCAGGACTGAAGGCACAGAGGAGTCTGGTCAGAGGTGTGTTTGACTAAGGAAGGCTAATAGGAAATGGACGATTCATGCATCCTGGCCTGAAGGAAGAGGCATACCTCGAAGTTAGAGGTACACCCAGATGCCATTTTTCTACTTTTCGTAACCCTGAAGAAAAAATCATCTCACTCGCTCCTATATGAAATATCCAAACCGATTTTACGCTTCTTAAAGGATTTTGAGTCTAAAAGTAAATGGCAGAAATATATTTGTGCTTCATTGACTTGTTGCTCCTACGAGATGCACAAATCTGGCATAATGATTAAAATAACATAAGAGGGAATAAAACATCTTTACTAATCAGGGAAGGGAAAAAAAGACTCGCACATTGATAATATAATAAAAGTAAAAACTTTTTTTTTTTAAAACACAACTTGGGTAAAATACAAGAAAACCCACAAAAATCTCAGCGTCCATTCAAAATTATCCCCAGCAGAAAACTGCTATGTTTGGAGATCTTGGCTATCAAGTAGAACAAACACTGTCGCTTAAAGGCGTGAAGGAATACAGCAAAGTTTGGAATCCTTAAAGTGACAGTTTTCACTCTAGTTACTGCTTTAGTTTATGGGCGCAATTTGACTCGTTTAGTCTCAAATGCTACAATAGAGTGGTGCTAGCTATCAAACATACTAAAACGTGACACATTTGAATTAAAAGGGACTGCAGAAGTTCATAATGCCGCTATACAACTAGTTAGGAAGCGTTAGCATGGGGAAGCATCCTGATACGCTTAGTCTTTTACAAGGGGATCACAATGTAATGTTGTGAATTACCATGTGTTGTAATCCAAATTTGGTACATTGCAACCAATGTATGAGTTTTATCCAGTTCTGTAGAATAGCTAATGTTTAAAATGCCTGACCCTGAAATGTGAACTGTATAAATGGGAGTCTAATTATCAGTACAAACACTAATTCTGCCTTATCATTCTTATATGAACATCTTGATTGCCCGGGTTCTTCCAGGTGCAGCTGCCTCTTTAATGTGCAGTGCTAGAACAGAGGAAATTCTCTCAAACTGTATAGACACAAGAGAGATTTTGTGCTCACCTAAACTCCCGGAGACTCTGAACCTTTCATTCTGGCCATCATCAGGTCTAGTTCCCTCCCTGTGAAAATGGTGAAGGATTTGGGAATAAAAAATGGTTCAGTATTAACTCTAGCACACCAGGTCTCAAATGCGGGGAATTCTTGCCTTTTTCATCTGCATACTCTGAACTGTGTGCTTTATATATTTGGCCTGACTGAAAAGATTTCAATTTTGAATGCCTACATTTCCTCACATTTAGATTACTGTAACGCCATCTACCTGGGTCTTCAATCCTTTCTGGACTGTAAATTACAGCCAATTCAGAAATATGCATCCAGGTTGGCATGCTGCATCACCTGCAGGAATCATATCACCCCTATTTTAGCCTCTTCTCTGGGCATTCTTTTTAAATCCAATTGTTTGGTTCACAGAGAGATTTATTGTCCCAATATTTCACCACTTCTACATCTCGTTAAGTGGTACCTTCCTTCTCAATTATTAAAATCCGTGAATCTTTATCTTCTTATGACCCCAAAATGTCACCTAAAATGTATGGGCGACAGAGCCTTTTTGTTTGCGGGTGCAGCTAGGTGGAATAAGCGGCCTCTGTACCTCTGTCCTGAATCAGGGTTACTTAAGTTCAGAAAGTTGCAGAAAACTTAGTTATTTCCCCAAATTTATCAGCCCTCTGCAATTTTGATATATCTATCCATATTCAGAGCCATGATACCCTACTAAAGGTGATAGAGCGCTCTACAAAACCCAAGTATAAATACACATTTCTTAAATGTCTGGCCTGAACCTACATATTCTTTGGAGGGGCACTTCCTTTGCCATCTGGATTTCATGGACAAGACTTAAACAAACAAACAAACACATACACACACAATACAGCTGTACAGGGTGAACCTTTTTATAGCACAAGTTACTAACTTGTGTAACGATATATCTGTAAGAGACAGTAGTTAGTGATAGATTCCTTACCTTAGAATATCCCCAGGCGTCAGGCTGGATCCGGAAAGTTTTGCGTAGCAGTACCCTTGCGCGTCGGTAGGCGGCGTCGTGCGGCTCCGCGTCCGTCGTCGGCGTCGTGATCGCCGGGATGACGTCGCGGGCAGTACTTAGACGCCGCCCTGCGCGCTGACGTCAGTTCTGTACACGACTTTCCGCGCCAGGAACGCAGAGCCATGCAAGAAGCTGACACAGGTGTCTGAAAAATACTAGGGCCCTGAAAGGGATGTCCTTAACCCTAGAAATCAGTTCGCAGAACGGGGAGGATGGGTGGGCGGTAAGGAATCTATCACTAACTACTGTCTCTTACAGATATATCGTTACACAAGTTAGTAACTTGTGCATCTGAAAGAGACACGTTAGTGATAGATTCCTTACCTTAGAATAGATACCCCAGCAATACCAACCCCGGTGGTGGGTCTGCGAACAAAGATCAGACAAGGAAGTCCTGGAGGACAGAACGGCCAAAGAAGCCGTCCCTCCGGACCTGACTGTCAAGGCAGTAATGCTTAGTAAACGTGTGCAGCGAGGCCCACGTAGCTGCCTGACAGATAACCGGCAGCGGAACACCGCGGCCCAAGGCCGTGGTAGCAGCCGTTGCCCTGGTGGAATGGGCACGCAGCCCAACAGGAGGCTCCTTCTTAGCCAAAGAATAGCAGGTCTTGATGCACAAGGTAACCCAGCGGGAGATGGTCCTCTTGTGCACCGCCCGACCTTTTTGGCGCCCACGTAGCCAACAAAGAGCTGGTCATCCACCCGGAAGTGTTTTGTGCGGTCGATATAGAAGGAGAGCGCACGTTTTGGGTCCAGACGGTGGAGCCTCTCTTCCTCTCTGGAAGGATGCGGAGGCGGAAAGAAGGTGGGCAAAGTGATGGTCTGCCCAATGTGGAAAGCAGTAACCACCTTTGGCAAGAAGGACGGACGCGTCCGAAGAACAACCTTGTCTGGATGAACAGACAGAAAGGGCGGTTTGCAAGAAAGAGCCTGGAGCTCACTCACCCGCCGAGCGGAGGTGATGGCCACCAGAAAGGCTGCCTTTAGAGTCAGAAGACGAAGAGGACAGTTATGCAGAGGCTCAAAGGGAGCGCACATTAAAAAGGTAAGAACCAAGTTCAAGTCCCACTGAGGCATTACAAACGGAACAGGAGGGAAGAGGTGAGTAATGCCTTTTAAGAACCTGTTAACAACAGGGGACTTGAAAAGGGAGGGCTGATCAGGGAGCCTGAGGAAGGCCGAGATAGCACAAAGATAACCCTTGATGGTACCCAGGGCAGAACCCTGTTGGGCCAGAGAGAGAAGGAACAGAAGGACCTCAGAAAGAGGGGCAGAAAGGGGATCCACAGCCTTTGCTGTGCACCATGCCACAAACTTGTTCCACCTGCAGGCGTATACCACCTTAGTGGAGGGACGCCTGGCTGCCAGAATCACATCACAAACTTCGGGAGGCAAGTCGAAAGGAATCAACTGCCGCCGCTCAATCTCCACGCAAGCAGGTGTAGACTGGACAGGTTCGGGTGGAGGACCGTCCCCTGCTGCTGCGACAGAAGATCCTCCCGAAGAGGCAGACGGATTGGGGGATCTATGCTCATATTGAGTAGCTCGGGATACCAAACTCTTCGAGCCCAGTCCGGAGCCACAAGAATGACTTGGGCCCGGTCGTGCCGAATTTTCTTCAACACTCTGGGTAGAAGTGGTATAGGCGGAAAGGCGTACAACAGACCGCAACTCCACTCGCGACGAAAGCGTCGCCGAGCGAGTGCCGCCTTGGAAATTCCAACGCGCAGAACTGATGACATTGCGCGTTCTCTTCGGTGGCGAATAGATCTAACCAAGGCTCTCCCCACTGTAGAAAGAGTCCTTGCGCCACTTCCGAGTGAAGACGCCATTCGTGATCCATCATGCACCTGCGGCTGAGTTCGTCCGCCCTGGCGTTCAGAGAACCTGCCAGGTGTTGAACCATCAGGAACATGCCCTGATGTTCCAGCCATGTCCAGAGGCGCAGAGCCTCCTGACAAAGGGTCCAAGACCCCACCCCGCCCTGTTTGTTGCAGTACCACATGGCGGTGGTGTTGTCTGTGAACACCTGCACTACCTTCCCTTTGACAGAGGGAAGGAATGCCTTGAGTGCAAGCCGGATCGCCCGGAGCTCCAGAAGGTTGATATGGAGCCGGGACTCCGCCGGAGACCAGAGGCCTCTGATCTCCGCCTCTCCCATGTGACCGCCCCATCCCAGAAGGGACGCGTCCGTCACAACTGTATGCTCTGGCTGGGGAAGGGAGAGGGATCTGCCCATGACCCATTGCCGGTTCGAGAGCCACCACTGCAACTGTTTTGCAGTCCCCTCCGAGATCTGGACGTGATCGGACAGGTTGCCCTGGTGCTGCGCCCACTGGAACTTCAGGTCCCACTGCAGAGCCCGCATATGCCATCTGGCATGATTGACCAGCAGGATGCAGGAGGCCATGAGGCCCAGCAGCCTCAGGGTCATCCTTACCGAAACCCAGGATAAAGGCCGAAAGATCGGAATCATAGCCTGAATATCCCGGACTCGCCGTTCGGGAGGATAGGCCCGAAACTGCGTCGTGTCCAGAACTGCTCCGATGAAAAGGAGCTGTGGAGAAGGAATCAGATGCGACTTCGGCACATTGATGGAGAACCCCAGCGAGTGCAGGAGTTCGGCCGTAGTCTGGAGGTGGGAGACGACTGCCTGGGACGAGCCCGCCTTCAGCAGCCAGTCGTCGAGGTAGGGGAAGACTGAAACCCCTGCCCGGCGCAGATGAGCCGCGACCACCGCCATCACTTTCGTGAACACCCGAGGGGCACTGGTAAGGCCAAAGGGGAGCACGGTGAACTGAAAATGCTCGTGGCCTACCGTGAACCGAAGGTAACGCCGGTGGGCCGGCAGGACGGGGATGTGGAAATACGCGTCCTGCAAGTCCAACGCTACTAACCAGTCTCCAGGGTCGAGGGCAGTCAAGACCTGAGCTAGGGTGAGCATCTTGAACTTCTCCTTCCGGAGGAAGCGATTGACGTTCCGGAGGTCCAAGATAGGACGCATGTCCTCCTTGTCCTTTTTGGGCACCAGAAAGTAGTGGGAGTAGCAACCACGCCCTACTTCTGGGGTCGGAACATGCTCGATGGCCCTCTTGGTCAAGAGGGCCGTGACTTCCTTCTGTAGAAGCACCAAGTGATCCCCTGACATGCGGTGGAATTGAGGTGGCATGGCTGGGGGTGGTCTCGAAGGGGAGGGAGTAGCCCCTTCGGACAATGTCCAAGACCCACCTGTCCGAGGTGATGGTGCGCCAGTGGGGAAGGTGATGGCGGACCCTGCCCTCTACTGGCGTGCCGTGCACCTGAAAGGAGGGACTAGGAGGGCTTGGAGGCCGCGGACGGGTTGGAGGTGGTGGCCTGACCCGCACGCTGGTTGCCCGATCCGCCACGGCGGAATCCACGTCCTCGGCCACGCGAAGACGCCTGCTGCGCGGGCCGGTGGCTGGGCTGCTGACGTGAAGGGGCGCCCTACCGTGGCCACGATAGGGGCGAAAAGCAGAAGGCAGCGGAGGGCGTGTAGCAGAAAGGCCCAGGGACTTGGCAGTAGCCCGTGAGTCCTTAAAGCGCTCCAACGCATGGTCTGCTTTGGACCCAAAAAGACCGACTCCATCAAAGGGCATGTCCATGAGAGTATTCTGGACATCCCCTGAAAAACCAGTGGTTCTCAGCCAGGCGTGGCGGCGGAGCGCCACCGTCGTTGCAATCGACCTGCCCAGCGAGTCGGCGGTGTCAAGGCCACAACGGATAGTGTATTTGGCCGCATCCCTTCCTTCCGCAATGGCGCGGGAAAGCAGTGCCTGGACCTCCTCAGGGCACTGGGGCAAAACATCCGCCACCGAATCCCACAGAGAGTGGGTATATCGGCCCAAAAGACAAGCGGTGTTAACGGACCGCAAGCCAGCACTGGAGGAAGAAAACCTTTCTTCCCAAACTGATCCAGGCGTTTGGATTCCCTATCCGGAGGAGCGGTAGGGAAGGCGGTTTGGGAAGCGGAGGCTTGGACAACCAAGCTCTCAGGAGTGGGGTGGACAGAAAGAAACAGGGGGTCGCCCGGAGCGGGGCGATGGCGTCGTGACACGTTCCGATCCACAGGAGCCCCTGTGTTGGGCTTGGACCAGGCGCCCAAAAGAACGTCTGTGAGGGCGTCGTTAAACGGCAGCACAGTCTCCGCAGAGGAGGCTGCCGGCTGAAGCACCTCTGTCAAGATGTTAGGCTTGACCGTCAAAGTAGGGAGCTGGAGACGTAAGGCCCCAGCAGCCCTACGCAACACCGTACCAAAATTGGCCCCCTCCTCCGTAGCCACGGGAGGAGACAGCATGCCAGTGTCAGGAGAAGTATCCAGACCACTGGCCTCCCCTAGACTCTCTGTCCAGTCCTCATCATACTGACAGTTGCGAGTCAGAGGGTCATCAGACCCCTCCCAGTCCTCCTGGTCCTCCTCTGGTTCAAAATAAGGAGGAGGAGGGACATTTGGGACCCAAGGTCCCATCGGCGCCGGAGCCGGCGTCGAGCGACGTCGCTCCGGGTCCATGTCCGGAGCCGGAAGGAACTGGGGACGACGCCGCCCGGAGCCCAGGGCGGCGTCGAGAACGGCACCGGAGACATCGGCGCCGGCGGAGGTGTCGTGAGGTCGACCGGCGCCGATGGGGGTTGTGGAGCCGGGATCGAGGCCGGGGCCGAAGCCGGAGCCGGGATCGAGGCTGGAGGCCCGGGCGACGCCGGAGCCGCCGGCGACGCCGGAGCAACCCCATCAGGGCCCGCGGGGCCCGAAGGCGCACCGGAGGGGCCTGAAGGCCCGAAGAGGCGGGCCATGGCCGACAGGAACTCCTGTACCTTGGCCGGATCCGCCCCGAACCCGGGAAGGGCGGGTATGACGGGGGCGACTCCACAGGCAAGTCCGGGGCCGCGGGGCGGGGACGGTGCCGGGAGGGGCCTCAGCCGAGTCGCGAGACCGGCGAGGCGAAGTCCGAGAGCGACGATGCTTCTTGGACTTCTTGTGCTTAGACTTACCGGACGAAGAAGACTTCGACGCCGACGACCGGTGTGCACTCCGCGAGCGACCCCTGGACCTCTCACGCGACCGGGGCCTCCGTGGAGCCGAATGCCGGGCCTCGAGGAGCTTTCGAGACCGCTCTCGCAAAGCTTTCGGGTTGAGGGCCTGGCATTCGGGACAAGACTCGGTGTCGTGGCCTCGGCCGAGGCAGAAGAGACACTCCCAATGCGGGTCGGTGACGGACATCATCCGCGCACAGGCGCCGCATCGCTTGAAGCCGGGCATCCCTACGACACCTTAAAGATGGAAAAAAACAGTGAAAAATCACCAAAAATAATGGTCAAAAATTGACCAGGGCACTGCTCTTCCCGGATCTGCGCTTGCTGGCGCGGAAAAAGAAGAACTGACGTCAGCGCGCAGGGGCGGCGTCTAAGTACTGCCCGCGACGTCATCCCGGCGATCACGACGCCGACGACGGACGCGGAGCCGCACGACGCCGCCTACCGACGCGCAAGGGTACTGCTACGCAAAACTTTCCGGATCCAGCATGACGCCTGGGGATATTCTAAGGTAAGGAATCTATCACTAACGTGTCTCTTTCAGATATGTACATATAGACACATCAACAGGACAGACCAGGGGTTTACAAAATTAAATATGGTAAAAAAAGAAAAATGAACCGAAGCGTCTTCATAATTCTTAAGCTACTGTGCATTATTTAAAATACTTTATGTAGTCTTTTGAGAATAAAACCAGAATTTTTTTCTTCATTTATTTAAAGAAATATATATATAAATATATGTTCTTTTTCTACTGTACATCACTACCACTAATGCATCTGACATCTCCGTACATTTTCCTAGCCTGATGTTACATTTAACAAAACTGTAAACCGGATTAAGGTGAACTGCAAAAAGAGTGCTTGCCGGATCAGGCCGCTAACCATAACACTGGAAAACCACCATGAGATTTTTTGCTTTGTCATTGTGAGACATCAAGTGCTACTTGAGGCTGGCATGCAAACAATTTTGTTACTCTGCAACCCATTTATTTTGAAATGATGCATAACAAATACAAAACACTTACGTTCTGATGCTCGTAACTGAGTCGAAGGCTTGGATTCCACAATGATTTCAGAGGCAAATGATTTGGGATTCTCTGTCCTTTCTGGGCTCTTGGAAGTGCAAGGTACATTAGACACGGCCCGAGCTTCAGAAGACTGAGTCTGTTGTGATGTCACACATTGTGGAAGCTCCACCTCCGTCACAACAGAGGTTGTCTTGGGAAGAGAAATCTGAACAGGAGATTTTTCAGAATCTGTCTGCGTCCCTTTGGTTAATCTAACTTTTTTCTTCTTACGAACTGGGATGACTTTACGAAATCTTTTCTTTGCCGCTGCAATTTTCCTTGCCAGTATCATGGCTCTCACTGACTCATTTGCAAGATCTTCAGGAGACCTCTGGTATGCATTAGTTTGGACTTCTGAATCCCTCGTGGCTTGTTTTAACTTTTGCATTTCCAAAAGTTTTAACCTATAATATTTATACTCATATGTACTCTCATCAAACATAAACCTACAAGAAAACATGAGATGATAAATGATATGGAGGTTTACAGAGTTATCTACAGATTTATCTAAGATGCCAAGTCGATGTTTTCTGTGGCGAATGACAGAGAGAGAGAGACGGTTTCTGATATTTACTATACCAACAGTAATCAAAAGTTATTCCCGCTTCAGCTGAAAAAAGACTTCTAAGTAACAACAGTTTCAGGTATGGCTATCTGTCACCACATACTTTTGAATTATTTCCGTTAGTAAATCTGGGAAATCTTGGTTTTAACAAAACAGTTTCAATACAGTAACCTCATTACTCACGTAACCAAGCCACCTCGTCACTTGGGCCTTCCTTTTCTGGCCTATCTTTTGGAAAGGGTGAAGGGTTGTTCTTCATAAGCCACACTTACAGGAGCACAAACACATACCAAGACAGGACGCTTCAGGCTCTCAGATTAGGTTCTGTAGAGGCTGCAGACACTTACTAGTGCCACCGACCTTGCAGTCAGCCTGAGACAAATTATGAAATTCTTCCAACTGGTGCCATGGTGTCCTGTTCTGCAGGGTCTTGGAACAATCCTAAAGGACATTTGGCCTGGGGTCATTAAGGGGTGGAGAAAACACAGTATCTTATTCTAGTCAGGAATTTATGTGGAACAAACTAATTTCTGTAAATGATGTTCCACATGCCAACTGAAGAACAAAGCCTGCATAGTCTGAGCTCATATGCAATCCCTTCCCATTATCCAGATTCCATTCCATTGCTTAGAAATTGATATGGTGGGACTATTGGTGCAGGGGTCAGTGACAGCTGCTGGTCATAGTCGAATACACTACCAAATGTCTGGAAGCTTTTCCACTCTAGGAAACTACTGCATATCATATACGTGATCCCATCGTTCTATTTCTTTGCCAATATTGATCTATCATCAGAAATGATCACTCATCAAAGCACAAACTACACTTACAAAAGATGGAACACGTGACTTTCCAGATTAAACATATTAGAACCACCATATACCATCCCCAAAATATATGGGCTAGTGGAAAGATGTAAACAGACCATCAAGCAAATGCTAAGTCCACAGGTTCGGAGGTCAAAGACTAGGACAAAGAGCTACCACTCCGCCTTTTTGGCTTTCTAAGTACCCCCTCAATCCTCCGCTGGTTTCAGCCCCTTCAAACACCTTTTCGGTCGTCCACTACAGACCTTACTGCATGTGGCTCAGGAAGATTGGGACGTGAGAAAAAAACAGCACTTAAGTGGACAGAGAAGTGTCCTTGGGAGATAGGTAATCAGTCACTGGAACCATCAATCTCCAGGCAGCTTAAAAGAATAAACGAAAACATAATCAAGGCACCTGGTTAAGCAGCCCACAACCAAGAGGTAAAGTACTGCTTTTCATTCTCACCTCTCAATATAAACTCTTCACTAAGTTGGGCAGTCCATATGCTCTGCCGAAGAAAACAGGGACTTTGATCTATTGCAGATCGCAAATGGATAATGTAGGAAGCTGGCTCTGTATAAACTATACCAAAATGAGGTATAGTGTGCACAGAGTCCAGTGGAACCCCAAAGGTAGGCAGAGGTAAAAGTAGATAGCACCTTACTCTCTATTTGTGGTAGTGTGGGCGAGCAGTAAGGCTTTATCAGAGGGTAGTGTTAAGCATTTGTTGTACACACTCAATCAGCAAATGATGTCACACACAAAGACTGAACTCAGATCAATTTTGTTTGTATAAAAATATTATTAAGTTATTTTATTTCAAGAACCAAGCCAAGCCTGGTGCAGGTAAGTGAAATAATACTTTGCAAAATCTTATGCAATGTTTTACAGTTGAAAGCAGGTTCAAATGCAATTGGCTGATTTACAGTTCAGTCAATAATCAGGATTACTTTTTCAGTTACTTTGGAGATTACAATACTCGTTACTTCCTGGATTACTTTTTAAGTTACTTTTGCTAATCAGTGTGATATGCCTAGATATCACACAGACATTTCCTAGACAAAAGGTAAGTAATTCACTTTTGGTACATTTGCAGTTTTTCAAGTTTTCATACAAACCAACTCCACACTTAGAAGAATGCAATCCTATGGGAGGAAACGAAGTTCTCGGTTTACAGGTAATTACTTGTTTGTGGGAGTTGGTATTCTGGGGTTAGAACCAGGGTTCCCCCAGGGTCGAGGATGCACTCTCAGAACACCCTCAGCGGCACTAGGGCGGCCAGGTGCAGAGTGCTGAGGCCCAATGTTATCTAATGGGGAAAGGGAGCCTCCGGTTGGTGGCTGCTCACGAGCAGGCCATAAGGTTGTGGGAGCAAAGCTCCTGGTGTTAGGCTCAGGGCAAAGGGGGATCCGAGTTAGCACACAAAGTGCACCCGCAGCGGCGCCAGGGGCGGCTGGGTGCAGGGTGCTGTTTTGGCGTCGGGTGCCCAGTTGTTTTCAATGAGAGTTGCAGGTTTTGGATTTTGGCTGCAGGCTCAGTCCAGGAAGACTTCCGGGAGGAACCAACAGCTGGGCAGGTAAGTTGGAGGGCTCAGGGAGGTAGGTGCACCTCAGGTTCTCTTCTCCAGGGCACAGGGTGGCTGGATGCAGGGGTGTCTTTTGAGGTTGGATTTCACCTTACCGGGCCACTCGTGGTTGGGGGGGGGGGGCGGGTCTCCATGCAGAGGCTGCAGGCGACGTCAGGGAGTCCTGGAGGGGTCAGCCCACGGTGGGCTCGTACTCTGGAGTGCTGGGGGACCTCTCTGGGACCGGTGGGCCACTCGAACTCGGGCCGTAGGCAACGGGTGCAGTGGTGGTTCCAGGCGTCAGGTTTCTTTGCCCTCAGCAGGCTCGGAGTCTGTCTTGTGAGTTTCTTTTGAACAGAGCTGCTGTTCACAGGAGATCTGGTCATTGTTGAAGGCAGTCCGCCCTACCAGGGTTCTGGAGGTCGATGGCTGAAGGACAAGGCGACTTTTGGCGCAGGATCTCTGGATACTGCAAATGGGCCGGTAGGGCTGGGGACAAGTCAGTTCTTCTCTGCAGTCTCCTCTGCTGGACGTCTTCTTTTGTCCTTCTTCGTAGGTTGCGGGAATCTGTCTTCTTGGTTCAGGACTGTACCAAAATACTGTATTTAGGGGGCGTTTTAGGGGTCTCGAGGCCAATAGGCAATGGGCTACTGACCATAGGGTGACTACACCCTTGGTGTGCTCACCCCACGTGGGGGAGTGGGCACAATCCCTAATCCTGATTGGAGAGTACCTGCCATCTGCAAGATGGCGGGCACTGAAGAGTGGGCTTCACCTCGCCTCCCCCACCTGAGGGGTGGGGTTGGCAGAGGTGGGCACACCTTCTGGGCTGTGCTAATTTTTCCCGCCTGTCTTCCCACCGAAAAGGAGGGGAGACAGGAAGGGGGCCTGCTCCTGATCGCAGGAGAGGCTGAGGGTCGCATTACAAAGGTGGCAAGGTCTTTGAAGCTCCCCTGCCACAGATGGCTCTTCCTGGCATGGGGGAGGTGTGACCACCTCCGCCAAGGAAAGGCTTTGTTTCTGGGCTCAGGGAGCGTAGGCTCCCACCCCAGGGGTCTAGAAACATGTCTTGTGGTGGCAGGCTGGTGTGTACCAGTCAGGGAACCCACCAGAGGCTGGACGTTTTTCAGGGGGCATCTCTAAGATGCCCTCTGAGTGCATTTTTCATTAAATCCCACACTGACATCAGAGTGGGTTTAATGTGCTGAGACGTTTGATACCAAACTTCCCAGTTTTCAGTAATGACAAACTCCCAGTACCATATACTCTTAATGGCATTACTGCACCTAAAATGTCTAAGAATTGGCTTAGACACTGTAGGGGTACAGGGCTCATGCACCTGTACCCTCATCACTGGTATAGTGCACCCAGCTAAACTAGTGGCTGACCTATGCCATGGCAGTGAGTTGTAGGCATGGCACACAGGGATGTGTGTCATGTCGACTCTTCACTTTGTTCTGCACCAAAACATGCAGCCTGAAATGGCAGTGTGTGTGTGTAAAGGTACAGGGCCTCTAAGGGTGGCACAATAAGTGCTGCAGCCATTAGAGGCCTTCCCTGGCCACAGTGTCCTTGGTGCCTGGGGTACCATTTACAAGGGACTGAGCTGTGGCCAAAGAGTGCCAATTGGGGTTTGTTTTTAATGCAGGTTTAGGGAAAGAACATAGGCCCTGGGTACCTGTTTGGCAGGAGCACAGGGCACACTCAGTCAAAGTACATCAGCAGTTTAGCAAAAAGTGGCGGCAACCATGCAACAAGCATTGGCATAGCCAATAGGTCTCGCTTTTGGGACCTTATAAGTATTTAGTTATGCAGCACAATATCCTTGGTGCAACAACATCAACTATTGCATGGCTAAACCCTCATAAGGTCCCAAAGGCAACATTTGTAATGGTTGGACGGGTCCATCCACCAGTGCAGATTCCGGTGCATTAGCCAGAAGATCTGCACTGGAGCAGAGAGCCTGCCACTGTGTTGCAGCCAACTCCTCCTCATACAGCATTGGAGGTCTCTCACTCAGCACCTGGGATTAAGCACCAGTGGGATGCATAGGCTCTAGCAGGTGCAAAAACTGCAGGACCTGGATCCAAGCTTGAATAAGACATCAGAATCATCACCAGGAAATCCCCAATCCCCTGAGGAGTAAGAAGGCTTTCATAAGGATTATGTTAACGTGAATTGGATATATGTGGTGTGGATCGGAATTGTGTTGTGGGGAGGAATTATGTGGTTTGGTGTGGAATTATGTGGTGTGGAATGGATTTGTGTGGAGTTCAATAGTGTGGCATGGTACAGTGTGGCGTTGAGTGAAATTATGTTGAGAGGAATTATGTGGCATAGTGTGGAGTGTATTTATGTGTATTGTTGTTAAATGGGATAGAGTGGATTTCTGTGGGTAGAAATACGAAACCAGAGTGAGAGAAAGGGAAAGTAGAGGGAGACAGAGTGAGGGAGAAAGAGAAGCGATGGAGAAAGAGAAACGAGGAGGAGATAGAAGAAGAAACGAGAGGGAAAGAAATAGAGAGACAGTAATAGGGCAGAAAGAGAAATGATGCTGAGAGAGACACGAGAGGGAGAAAGAAACGAATACCTGAAAGAGAGAAAAAGCAGGAACCAGAGTTAAACAGAAACAGAACAGTACTGGTTTGGGATTGGAAAGTACGAATAGACACATGATGTCAAAACCTCAATTTTTAAGAACAAAGACCTTATGATCTCAGTGTACTGCCCAAGCATAAAATAATAACACATGAAGGAACAAAATACCTTTGTCAGGTGGAGAAGAATATAGTATATATATTTTTCAAAGAAAATATTCTAAGGGATGGATGACCTTTCAAAGGAGATGAAATTATTTGATATGTTATGTTAGAAAGAGCAGGGAAAAGAGTAGACGAAAGTAAATCAAAACAAGCACTTTTTATGGGGAAAAGCTACTGTGTGTTTCTGTGCGTGCAAGTGTGTGACTGTGAGAAGAATAAAAAGAAACACAAACACGGGAAACAAGAGGCGACAAAGCAAGCCAGAACACAAAGAACAAGAGAAAGAATTTGAGTCTGATGAGAATGTGGGTACTCGTGCAGTCTGTGAGAGGTAGAAACGGAAAGCTCTAGGGGTCCAAATTCCTTTTCCCCTTTGAATGAGTGCAATCATCAGTGGCTCAGCTTTGTAATGAAAACAAGCTTCCAAGCATGGCTGGTGCAGTACTGGGATTTCAAAAAGGCTGACACATACTGCTATGGGACTATGCCAGCATTTAAAGAGCCCACCCAGTGCGCATTTAAAAACACACAATTGTCTTCGACCAGTTTTGCATCTGTAACTGTTAACAGAAATCGCTGGGAAATTAACAAAACAATGCGCTCTGGTAACATCAGACCTTTACGGGACATCAGAGCTTTACGGGACAAACAAGCAGATGCTCCCTTTAAGGGGATTAGGGTAATCCAGAAATGGAGCAGCCAGAATGCCGACAACTGTTTTGGGGGTAAGGCGCGGTGGCACCCAAAGTGAAAGGGGCAAAGTCTTGTTGCACAGAGTCGGTGGCACCCAAAGTGAGAGGGGCAAAGTCTTTGTGCTACGCAGTACCTCTGGCATGGTGGCGTGACCAGAGGCGGAGCAGCCACTCGCTCAGTCTCAGCCTGCAGGTTTCCGAGATCGCAGGCTCTTTGAAGTGCTCATATGTGCATCGAAGTGGCTGTGGTGGAGGGGAGGGAGGAAGTCGGGCAGAGCGGTGAATGCTGCGGGAGGAGGAGGGAGGAAGCATTGCCACACAAACAAACGGGACTCCCGTCGAGCAAAACGTGAGGAAAGCCAGATGGCGGCTGTGCGCGTTCCCGCGCGCGTAACCGCAAGCTTGAGGCCAGCAAAAGCGTGTGGTCGGACTTTTAAAAGCCCACTTACTAAATGTCTCGGCCAGAGCAGCGCATGCGCTGGCTCAGGCGAGACCTAAAAAGAGGGCACTTTCTTACATGCTGAAGAAGGTAGTCCGATATTAATCTACTACAATACTTAATACAATTTTTGTGACTTGTACAACTAATTTTTAAGAGAAGAAAAAAACTTGATTTGGAAGACAAAGAAAAAGGGGATTTGTGGATTTCCATATTAAATTGCTTAAGCTGACTTATTGACTCATAACGAAGTTTTTGCTACATTTTCAATACACTGTCCTTTGCAAGTGAGAAGCAAGTGTCTTTATGATGTCTGTCATCGTGAAAGGGTATTATGTAACAGTACATTTTTATAAGGCAATGGAAAGTGCAGCAGAAAACTACAAATTAAGCCTAAATCATCACACACCAATATCATTTATACAAAAGTGAGAGGTCATCTGCACTCAATAAAAATTAAGCTGCAAGTCAAAAATGCCAAACTTGCTCATCATGACCAAGCTTATCCAAAGAGAGGTACACATAAACAGAATCATTGGCGTCAGCTGCCTGATAGAGGACTAATCCAGAAGCATCAGTCATAAGTTGGGACCATGTATCACGGGATCAGTGGCCAGTGCATTTTGGAGGGCTGAAATGCTGCGTTCTCCTTTTCCCCTACGGAATTCAATCAATCAATCAGTATTTTTGAAGAGCGCTACTCACCCATGAGGGTCTCAAGGTGCTATGGGTGCGCAGCTCCATTGGGGTCATTCGAAGAGCCAGGTCTTGAGGTCCTTTCTGAATTGGTGCAGTGTCTGACTCCTTCGGAGGCGAAGGGGGAGTTTGTTCCAGGTCTTGGCTGCATGGTAGGAGAAGGTTATTTTTCTTTCGGCGGGGAGCCAGTAAAGGTGTTGGATGATGTGGTGGTGTCGTGGGATGTCGAGGATGAGTCTGGCTGTGGCTTTCCGGACTGTCTGGAGTTTGCGGAGAAGGTTTTTGTTGATTCTGGCGTAGAGGGCGTTGCCGTAGTCCAGTCTGCTGGCAATGAGTGCATGAGTGACGGTTTTCCTGGAGTTGGGGGGATCCACTTGAACGTCTTGCGAAGTATGCGGAGGGTGTTGAAGCATGCGGAGGATACGGCGTTGGTCTGGCGATTCATGGTGAGTGAAGAGTCGAGTATGATGCCATGGTTGCGTGCATTGTCCGTCGGTGTGGGAGGGTTTCCGAAGGTGGGGGCTACCAGGTGTCATCCCATACAGAAGGGGGGGCTGGAGCCGAGGATGAGGACTTCCGTTTTCTCCGAGTTGAACTTCAGGCAGCTGTTGCTCATCCAGGTCGCAATGGCTTTCATCCCTTCTTGGAAGTTGTGCCTGGTGATGTCGGGTTCCTTAGTGAGGGAGAGGATGAGCTGGGTGTCATCGACGTAGGAGACGATGTTGAGCCCATGGTTTCTGACGATGGTTCCGAGCGGGGCCATGTAGACGTTGAAGAGTGTGGGGCTGAGGGAGGATCCTTAGAGTACTCCGCATCTGATCTGTCGGTCCTGAGAGGAAGGGCGGGAGTCTTATTCTCTGTGTTCTGCCTGAGAGAAAGGATCGTATCCAGTCTAAGGCCATTCCTTGGATGCCGGCTTCGTGGAGTCAGGTGGCTAGTGTGCGGTGGGAGACGGTGTCGAAGGCTGCTGATAGGTCCAGGAGGATGAGGGCTGCCGTGTGGCCTTGGTCGAGGATTGCGCGGACGTCGACGGTGGCAGCGAGGAGGGCAGTCTCAGTGCTGTGGTTGCTGCGAGATACGAATTGAGAGGTGTCTAGGATGCTGTTGGTTCCTATGAAGTGAGTTAGGTGGGTGTTGACGGCCTTTTCGATGACTTTGGCATTCAGTTGGGTATCTGTTTTTGTTGGGGGGCTGTAAGATTGAAGACTATTATGGAAGATGGGGCAAAAACCTGATTTGCTTTAATTGCCAATAAACCTAAGAAAGGCCCTGACCATATTTTGTGATTTTGGTGGGTATTTGAAGCAAGGCTTTAATCTTTTCTAGCTGAGGTGGGACTATCCTAGTCCCCAAGATATAGCGTAAGTATTTGATCTTATGGACAGCCAAAGTACATTTATCAGGGCTGACCATAAATCCTGCATTTTGTAAAGATGTGTACAGGTGGTTTAAATGTTTTTAGCAGGTATCACCTTAGATAACATTGTCAGCCACATAAGCAGCCAAATATACATGATGTGTTCTACTAATGATATTCATGAGTTCTGGAATTTCGCTGCTTCTTTGTGCAGAACAAAATGTTGTACCTGAAACTGGAAGACTCTCTTGGGAGTCTGTGCACACCATACCTCATTTTGGTATAGTATATACAGAGCCAGCTTCCTACACAGCACGACAATTTAACTACAGTAAATATGGATTTGCTTAATTTTGTTATAATTTGGTGTGTTTTCTTATCTGATCAACCCACCCTGTCTCATTAATATTTTGATGTAAGGGAGGTCAAACAAACATCAGCTTAATGGTCATACCACGCAGATAGACAGAAACTGGAATAATGGCGTGTTCTCAAGCAGCCAATCAGGAGCAACGAGGTAAGCTTCTCACAGTAGATTCTCTGGGATAGCAACAATGAGGAAATTCTAGGGTTTCACACCTCTAAGGACAATACTAAAGTTTTTTCTATAGGCTGGGGCCTACAAAGGCTTTCTTGGGAAGCACACATTTGGTATGACAACACTCAGAAGACTGTTGGTGGGTGGGGGGACGCATGTGATAGATAACTGGGTCCAGGTGTATCTGTGTGATGGAGCCAGATATGAAATGCAATTCTGTGGACAAACATAGAACACCAATTTTCTGTGTGGCATCCTGGCCAGCCAGTCAGGATCATGGAAGCCTGCCCACCTCCAACTGACTCTTTAGAGAGCTGAGAATCTCAAAGTATATTGTTTACTAATTTTTACTTACAGAGTGGGTATATTTATTCCCTCAGATGAGAAGAACGTCTGCCAGAATTTGATCTGAACATGTTTGCTAGTGACACTTCCCTCTTAGCATCAAAGGAAAAGGAGAAATAACTGGGAATGTGCCCAAAAGACTGGTACCTGCCCAGTCAGGACACTCGGGGGAGTGATAAGGATCCTTTGTCCCCAGTGACATGATTTTGTGCGAGGAAAGCAGAATAAGGAAAGCTAATTTCCTGCTTTGCTCCAGGATAGCCAATTAGGAATAGGGAGACATGCTATCCATCGGTAAATTCCTTGGGGTGTGTAGAATCTAAACTTAGATGTGATTTTGACAGGTTGCCTTAGGGTTCTACCGTTAATCAGTCTCCCAAGTAGGTATATTTGCAAACCTGCATTTATGCAATACTCCATCCTGATACTGTTTTGGCATCAGTGCTGATATCACCAGTACAAAGCCAGGCGAATTCATAACTGCTACTTAAATGAACTAGACTGCCTGGTACGAACTAGGAAATTCTTAGACCTACAACGGACCCCTTTGTTTGCGAAGAAACCTCACACATATGGTTTTGGGGTTTTCTTATGGCACACAGGCAGATTTTTTTTTTTTTTACAGTAACAGTGCAGCGTAACTGGTGATCCGGTCAACTTATTGATAAGAGCAAATATTACCTTATTCCATATGGTAAAATTAGGGCATAAAGGATAAACTTTTCTTGGTTAAGCGTTACAATATTTATATGTAGCTGTATAAATATAACAATACAGTGCTCGGGAATAAAGGAAAAAAACACTTTATACTTTTGGATTGCATTTACATATGCTGTAAGAGCTGCACCAATAAAAAAATCTTGGTTGTTCAAAACAAAAAGGCATTGTCAAGTTGGTTTCAGTAAATTTGGAAGTGCGGGGTGATTTTTGGAGGCTTTAGATCTTAAGTAATTTGTTTTTAGGAAAAACCTCAAGTCCATTATCATGCAAAACACCATGCGTCACTGAAATGTTTACATGTGTTTGCTCAGCTACTTCTCTAGAGAACATAACATGCTACACATTTAAATGAAAACAAAAAGGTTAATGGCACCATGTACATTGTATTGCCAAAAAAGATTTTGAACTTGAACTATTGCAAAAGCTATTTAAAGGGGTGCCTTTCCTATCACATGTAACTGGAAATCTACATTATTTTTCCGAATTACTTTATATTTAAATGAAATAACATAATCATACATAAACAAGCATGGAACTGATAAATTAAAATTGTTAACAGCAAAGTGAAAATCTTGCTTCTTGATGGCAGAGTGGGTGGGTTGTGGGAAACCAAAGAGTTCATAAAAGCTATGTAGTTTTATGTCTTTGTTAATACTGCCTCACTTGAATAATGAACTGACAGGTTTCCTACTCTGCATCAACATTTCAGATTCACTCACCAAAATTGTGGCTTGCCTTTCTGAGTGCCTTTTAATCTACAATTTTTCATTGTGTACTCCAACAGATAATCAATCATTGATAATGCCACAGGATCTGCGACTCTCGGACCTAGAAAACCGAAATTAAATTGTCATAGATCGACCAAAACGTTTGCTTTTAAGCATACTAGCAATTTGACCTGCACCATACCAGTTAAGCCAGTCTCATCAAGTGATTTAAGGAGAAGAAATGGGCCATTCACATCTTGTCATAAGCTCACATTTTCCAGTAAACCACATTAATGTTCCTTCCCCAACTAAAAAGATCCTGCAGAGAAGGGGCTCCCTTAGAGTTGTGTGCCTTCTTACAGAGGAAGGCAAAGCTGGCAGTGAATCTTTGTTCTGTAAGGTCCATGTGACAGAAATTGAGCAAGGCTGCACACTGCATCAAAACAAATATTCATTTACTGGGATGCTGCATCTGCCCTCTTTTGACATCTGTGTATTTTGGACCAAGTCTGACTCCAGAGTAAGTAGTCTGCTTATTTCCAAAAACATTTTAATTAGTCACTATTTACTACATCCACTGATACAGGATAGAATATGGACTCAATGTAGTGGAATGTGAGTATGTTGCAACCACAGGTAGTACGTCAACTACTTCCTTCATTGAAGAACATTAAAAATAAAAGATTTACCTGCTGCTGCAGTCCCTTGCTGTTCCACAACGGACAGTCGAATTCTGACTGATTGTATAGACTGTTCACATGGATATGATAACCAGACAAGGGGAAGGAGAGAAGGCCAAGGCATCCAGGTAAGGAAACATATTGTACCATGCAAGGAATTAGAAATGCTACATGTGTCCTGTTCCTTCCCACCTTTGTATTACTTGACAATTAAAAGAAGAAAACAGGTCATTTCCATACAGAAACCATAACTCTCTTGTACGGCTTTACAAAGAAAACGAAAATAAACAGGGTCACTCAAACATGAACCTTGGACCCTCATAGCTTTCAAGTCTTCGTTTCCTTGGATGAAACCAGATAGAGGAAAAGCAACCCCTTGTAAGATCACATCTTAGAGATATGTGATTCAATGAGATTTCTCGGAGTAAAAAACACATTAATTTTCAGAAACATTTAGTCAATAATAATAATGGAAATAACAAGAAAGAATTAAAAAATTCCAATATGGTTGAGTGGCTCCTCAACCAGACCTAGAGAAGCAGTGAAGGAATATAGCGCCGTGCAAAGCACAAGCCATGGGATTCCACCTTACACTTCACTTCTTCAAAGCGGTTTGGTTGAAGTTGGTGAGGTGACGATAAGGAGAAAGAAATAAGCAAACTGCTTGAGGTTTGTAATGTAAGAAGAGATGTGGAGGAAAAAACAATGTTTCTGGATATTACAGTGCTGACTGCTGGCTGAGCGAAAAATCAACTCTCCACGGTTACTAAGGACACTGGGGTTTGGCCGAGGTGCAAAGGCTAATTACAATAATACACCACCTACTTGTATGAAAGACTAGGAGTTTGGGAAGGACAAGAGCACTCTGTGTGTGTTTTTTTCAAAAGATTTAGGGAGCACCAGATTGTGGACTCCTATTTTACCCCATTTGTCTTCTGAATATTTGGCCTGTGGCTTTATCTGCGTTAGCCCTATCTATGTGGCAGATGGACAATAACCTAAAGAGGTCTGCTGTTTTTTGTTTTGTTTTTTGATCTGTAACAATTCAGGTTCCTGAATGTTAAAAATACCAACACACGGTGGGTATCCTTATAAACATGGCCCCAGTCAACACTGGGTAAACTATGGAGCCGTCAGATCTCAACACTTATTAAGGGCCCACGACAGTTCCTTCAAAGAGAACTATGGAAAAGATTTGAAGAGTACTATGACGTGTGGCCGAATGTACAAATCCCTTGCCTTTGAACCAGACACAGCTAAACAGAAGATGTGGTGGAGGAAATTGGAGATGCTAGGATGCAGATGCTAGGACGTTAGGGCCCTTCCAAGTTACTTATCTCGCCACGGGGAGGTTGTACATATACCCAAAAAACACAATGTAAAGTCACCTCTGCATCTGATGCAAAAGCAGGTGAAGCAAATTGGTATGTTACACCAGCGGAGAGGCTTCAGTGTAGATGTGAACTATGGAGGAGCTCCTATAATCAGGTTCCAAATAAATAAAACAGTTTCTGTGTAGAATCCCAGGAGTACTTGCTTTTAATAGTTTTATGAGTACTCTAGGACTAAACACATATTGAATTAATTCCTTTGTAATGAAATGTGGTCCCAAGCTAGTCAAGACAAATATTTTTTTTACTTGGTGGGGAAGAAATTATGAAAACTCTGCATTTCACGTATTTGGGAATTCCAATCGACGTAGACTAATTGGAAATTCCTCTTGTACCTAAGAGTCATGCAATTCCAAAGAGCAGTAGATGCTGTTTTTAGATTCTCTAACAGACTGGGGCGCAAACCACCTAGAGAAATGCTTTGTATTTTTCAAAGTAAATGCATGTCTGTCGCTACTTTTGGTTCAGGCTTATGGGGTATTTTAGTGGTAAATCCTTACAAATTGTGGAGAATAAGTTTATAAGAAGACTCCTGGCAGTTCCACACTCTACCCCAACAGACTTTTGCCACAAAGAGGTTGGGCTTGATTATATAGAAGATTATATCAAACTACAACCACTTTTGTTATGGCACAGACTCTGGAAAAACCCAGAAGCCCATTTATGCAGAACAATCTTACAAGGTTCTCTGAAACTGGACAACTGCTTGGATATTCCATGGCTCAAGTATATTAAAACAAGTTTCGATAGACTTGGTTTGGTGCCCCAACATTTTATCTTAACCCAGACAGTTTGTCGACTATTCCCCTAACTCAAACTAAAGAACTCTTTAATCAAAAAGTACAAAGATCCAGGGCAGAGATTAGCGGGGAGGGTTAGTCCGGCACGCCTCGCACTTTATTTACAGGTCATTGCAACTGAGAGGCACAAGTTTTTTCTGACACTGTTTGACCTCCAAACTATACACTTTCTGCTAGCTTTCCCAGTAAAAGGCACGTGGTTTTTGACTCTCCCCTGCCGTCACTTTGAACAACTACCACAAGAACAAAGCACTTTTTGCTTATTTGCACATTTTACAGTGCACCAAGAGTGTGGTTCCTTTAGCTGATAATTCAAGCACTAAAAACCAGATCTCATGCCGTGGCCTTTGCTTATTTGCACTGCTTGGGAAACAAAACCATGATACATGCTGTTTTAAATTACATTTTAAGTGCCAAAAAGATCCGATCTCATTACTGAATGATTCTCTCATCGCACAGATATCTTTTATGACTTGTTTTTCATATTTTTAGGAAAGGACTATCTCAGTTTTAAGAAGCTTTGTATTGTATGTGGTTTTCTTTCATTTGCTCCGACTTTTATGGCTTAGTTGAGCCGGATAAAGTATTTGATGATGATGACGGAACAACAACTGAAGCATGAGCTCGTATTCGGGATGCTGGGTGGACGTATGTAAATCTACAACCCTACAAGCTACAAACCAATAGTTACAGAGTAACATTTTCCATTTCTAGCAGGTGCTGCTGTAGGTCACATGCTCTGCATACACTAAAAAGAGGTTCACTACCCATAAGGCAGTGGCTAGCAATCAGATGAGGCAAATGTGTGAAATAAAGCTCCAAGTACACTTTGGACCATTTGAGCCTCTCGGTGCCTTGGATATCCACAACGTAAGTGTTTGGTGTTGCCCATGAAGCAGCCTTACATATATCTGCTGGTGGTATATTGCCTTGAAAAGCCATTGTGGCTCCTTTTTCCCTAAATGAATGTGCTCTAGGCACTGAGCGCCAAGGTCGATTTTGCTTTGGCATAACATACTTAGATTTATTTGACTAGTCCCTTACAAATCTCTACTTGGAAATGGGATTTTCAGGGTGAGATTATGCAAAAGCAACAAAGAGTTGCTTTGTCTAAAGAGTACTTACTTTCTATTGTTTTAGTGCATTGGAGCTCTCTTAAAATACAATGTGTGCAAAGCTTTCACTGCCACTGTTTCAGGGTGTAGAAAGAAAAATGGCAATGACATGGTTTGCTTGATATGAAAAGCGGAAACCACTTTTGGTAGAAAACCAGGATGTATCTTTAAAAAAACTATATCCTTATGTAACTGTACAAAAGACCCACTAGTGTTAAGGCCTGAAATTTACTTGCCCTTCGTAATTGCTTTCAGGAAAGGTACTGCCTCTGAATAGAGTGCAATGGCTCAAAGGGGAGTCCCAAGAGTCTAGTGAGGACTACAATTTAGTCCCCACATAGGGACTGGAGGTAATTTTCAAGACACTATCCTCTTAAGACCGTAGATCAATGTGTTACTGACAAGGATTTTGAATGAAGATGAATGCTGTCTGTTCTGCATGTAAGCAGCTATTGCAGCTAATTGCTGCCTGAAAGATGCGCATGCCAACTTTGCCTTTAGGAAGTGCAGCAAAAAACAGACAACATCCTGAACAGATTTTCAGAAGTTCTGTCCGTTTGTTCATATCGTAATGCAGAAAGCATTTTTACTTTGCCATGTAGCAGGCCCTTGTGGTAGATTTGCAGGTCCCTACCAGGATTAGCATGCACTTTTCTGGGAGCCTGAGGTACTCACACGCCAGGACCTCAGGTGCCAAATTGCTAGGTTCATTTTCTGGCAGCCTGGATGTCTCGAACTCAGAGACACTCACTGGAGTTGAACACAAAGTGACTGTAGTTCGACTGCCCAAGCTGGCAATGAATGCCCAAACCCAACAAGGGAAAAAACTATTTTAGGTGGAGTGTTTGTCCTGTGCTATGTATTCCTCAGAGAGAAGTCAAGAGTTAACTTGAATCTGAAGACTTCTTTGAAGAAAAACAACTTCTATATGTCCACGCAAAAGAAATTGATCACAGGGTTTTTCCCTATTTCTAGTTGTGTCCACAACCAAAGGTCATGTAACCAATGCTCGTGCTGTCTTTATTCCTGGCAGGTTCAGTTGCCTACGCCCTCTAGATTTTACACACTTTCCCAGTCTCATGAAAGAAGTTTCACATAATGCAGACGTCACCCACCTATTGTGGAAAGATCTGTAGCAACTGCTAATCCAATTGCCTAAGGTAATCTAAGTTGAAAAAGAGTAGAATGATTGTAATCAGAATCCGCATGCTGATAATCACCATTTCTTGTCTATGTTGTATGGCTATTTACATGCAAGAAAAATAAAAGCAATAAACAGAGCTTTTTAAAAAAATAAAAAGAAACCAGTCAGGAATCTGGACCCTCTGCTACATGTGGGTAAACATTAGGCCTGGGAGTAATTTTAATGATGCAGGATTCATTTTGGTAATTTCGTATTACTCTTAGATGCGGAACTGTTTTACTCTTTCACACCAACTCTTTCACACCAACGTAACGATAATAATTTGATTACTAAGAGTGATTGGGGGGGGGGGGAAATCCTACTGCAAGAGCACGTTTAGAGAGCACGAGCAACTGCTCACACTGCTGTTTGTGTCCTGTTGCATTTAGCTCTATTTTCTTATTGCAAAATGCATCCGCTTTTACATTTGGACACGAGGGTGCATTTTACTCTCAGAAACTAGTACTGAAAGCTGGGAGTAAGTTGGGGGAAATTTATACCCCATGAGCACTTTTAGGAAGCGCCTGCTTGCACTGCAATATGTGTTCCGCTGCATTTACCGCTATTTCTTCACGTAAAATGCTTCCTGGTGTCTATTTTGGATGCAAGGGGGCATTTTGGCGCTAATGAAATAGCTTAAACCTTTGAGAATGGCACGCTTTAATTAACAGTGCAAAGGTGCTGAGTTCCATACTTTCAGGGCAGTATGGGGGCTGGTCCCTCAGCCCTGGTCTTGTAAAACTTTGGGTTGGTCAAGAGATTGGTGAAGCCAGAGGTTTGTGTTCAATGAGGCTGGTAGCAAATGATGAAGAAAGGTTGGCCTTAAAGACCAAAAACAGGGATATGAAAGTAATAATTTAGGTAATGGGGAGCTGTACGAATCTGGGCTTTTGCCCCCCTTTTAGCTTCTACATACTGCATTTCGACTCTGACAGTGCACTGAGGTAGCTAACCAGACCTCAGTACCAGTACATGCATGGTATGTGATGCAACTTTGACTGAAGTGTACTGGGTTCCAGCTAACCAGGGCCGCAGTACCAGTGTTCTTTCCAGAAAAATGTTCAATTGTTTCCCCCAATTGGCAAAACCTTTAGCACCTTCTGTAAGTCCCTAGTAAATGGTACCCCTGGTACCTAGGGCCTGAGGTACTAAAGAGGGCCCCTAAGGGCAGCAGCACAAATTGTGCCACCCTAAGGGACCCCTCACCAAGTACATGCAGGGTGGTTATTGCAGGCTGCGTGTCTTGGTGTAGACAAAAAGTGAAAACACGACATGACACACATTCCTGTGTGCCATGTCCCCTACCACTGCATGCAATATTTGTAAGTCACCCCTACAGCAGGCATGACAGCCCTACAGCAGGGTGCTGAATATTACATGTGAAGGAATATCTGCATGAGCATATATGCCCCTGTGCTGGTCAGTCCTATTACTGCCAGTACAAGTGACCAGAGAAGCCATTTGAAACAAGTGCTGGACACTGGTGAAAACAAGTTCCCCAGCTACATGATGGCTTCACTGAAAATAGGAATGTTTGGTATCAAAAATCTCGCATTGGTAAACCTACACTGATACCAGTGTTGGATTCACCAATAAATGCATCCAGGGTGCCCCCTGAAAACCTACCAGTCTTTGGTGTCCTTGCTGACGGTTTCTACCAACCTGCCACTAGAGACACTGTTCTGACCTCCTAGGCTGACAGTTATTTGCTCTCAGGATACCCAGAACAAAAGCCTGTCCAGGAAATGGGTGTAACACCCCCTTCTACAGGATGACCTGCAGATTAGCCTCCTTGGGCCGTTTGGAGTATCACCACTGGCTAGTACCAAAAATAAGGTGGGCTACATTGAGGAGAACACTATTTTTCTGAAGTAGCCATCTTTGTGATGGCATACTTAGGAATTCTGGGACTGGGTTATGCCCAACTTCCCACAGGAAGTGGTCATATAGGGGGGCGTAGTGACCACAAGAGTCAGAAGCCCACTGGCTACTACCCTAAATTCAGTATTTAGGGGAGCCCCTGGCACCGGAGAAGCAGATACTGATGACCTAAGAAGAGAGAAGACAAGAGCCGCAAAAGCCAAGAAGAGAGAAGAAGCAGCTGACCTGGTACCAATCCTGCTGGCCTGTCTGCATCACTCATTGAAAAGGGCACCAAAGTCGAGTCTTCCTGCATCTGTGACTCTAGAAACTTCGGAGAACTGCCTGCCTTTGAAAAAGACCTCCTGTGGATGGCAGACCTGTTCTAAACAATCTCCAAAAGAGAAGACTCTGAGGCCCTCGGAACTGCCAAAACCCGACATCCGAAGCCACCAATGCACCAGTCGCTGCTGGCGCGAAGTGGGTCACCGGTGCCAACAAGGTTCCCCAGCCCTCCAGAGCTAGAGTCC
The DNA here is from genome assembly GCA_963921515.1 of Calotriton arnoldi. NCBI lineage: Eukaryota > Metazoa > Chordata > Amphibia > Caudata > Salamandridae > Calotriton > Calotriton arnoldi. The sequence goes on along the minus strand of CAWUFW010000214.1, from coordinate 735,287 downwards.
ATCGTGATTTCATCCCTCCTGGACTCCCCAATGTCACCTTCAGCCTCTGCACGCAGGCCCCCTCAACAGCGACTGCTCGGGTAAGGAAAAACCTGACGCCTAAGGACACCCCTGCACCAGTGCCCCTGGACCTCGGAGAAGAGGAGCAAAGGTGTCTCCCACCCGTCCCGAGCATCGCAAGGTGTAAGCCCACTTGCTTGTTCAGCCTGGCTGGCATCCTAGCCAGAGCCTGCAGCCTCTTTTTACAGAGGCCGATCCCCATTGAAATGCATTGGGATTCCGATAGTGATTTGCAACCCTGAATAATTTTTTCTGATGCCTAAATATAAAGTTACTTGCTTTTTTTATAGATTGGTACGGATCTCCTTCTTGAGTCGTATTGTCTTTTATTATTCATTGTGTGTATTTGCAAATGTCATGCACCCCTCTGTGTTAAGCCTAAGGCTGCTCGACCACACTATCCCCTAATACAGCATGTTGGGCTTGCACAACAAGCCCCCCTCCACTCATAAGGGAACCCCTGGACTCTTTACATGGTATATCAGATTTTTGATGCATCACAAAAAGAGAAGCTTCCTACAGAGCAACAAATTCCACACAGACTACCATTGCAGACTGTGTGACATGGTGTAAACATGGTGTGAACCATGAGTAAAAACATAACATGACACACTGCTGTGTGCCATGCCAAAGTCACTGCATCTAATAAATGTAAGTCATCCCTACAGCAGGCCTCGGAGTCCTAAGGCAGGGTGCATTACATTTTATGTGAGGACATATCTGCATGAGCAGATGTGCCCCTGTGATGTCTAGTTCTATTGCTAGATATTGCAAGTGAGCAGGGAAGCCATCTTAAGGCATGTACTGGGCAATGGTCAAAACAAGTTACCCAACTACATAATGGCTTCACTGAAACCTATGGTGCTTGTATCAAACACCTTGTATTAATAAACCCACATTGATTCCAGTGATGGATTTATTAATACATGCACCCAGAGGGTACCTTAGAGGTACCCCTGAACCTTACTAGTCTAATAGTGCGCTGGCTGACTGGACTTTTCCAACTTGGCACCACAGATAGGTTTCTCGCCCCCTGCAGGTGAGAGCCCACGCTCTCATGCGGTCAGGAACAATGCCATCTCTGGCAGGAGGTGTTTACACCTCCTCCAAACAGGATGGCTAGTAAATCAGCATACCAAGGCCAGAGGCTTAAACGTCTCTGCCGCCACTGATTTGCGACCACGGCTTCCCCCAGACCTGAGAGATGCCACCCCCTGCCCTGAGGTCCATTTGGCACCAGGACAGGCAGGAAATTAACTATACAAAGGCGGGTTGTTGCACCTCCAGGCTAGTCACACCCCTAACATTGGCTGCCTGACGTGAAGATGAAAATTAGGAATTCGCCATCTTGGTTGTGGTGAAATTAGGAACTCTGGGACAGGGTGATGCCCACTACCCACAGTAAGTGGTCATCTATGGGGTGTAGTGACCACAGGGGTAAGTAGCACCATTGGCTACTACCCTTAACTCCGCTTAATGTCCCTAAATTGAGTATTTAGGTGGCCCTCCTGACACCAGGGAAGCAGTTTCAAGGGACACAAAAAAAAGGACAAAGAAGAGCGAAGAAGCAAGAACTGAGGACCAGCTGTGGACTTTTTGGCGTCAAACCCTGCCTGCTTGTACCTACCATCGCTGGGACCGACTCGTCCTGCGATTGTGCATCTGCCAAGAACCCCGGTGCGCTGCCAGCACTTTGCAAATTGCCAGCAATCTCCCATGGGGTAGAAGAGCTACTCCCCTGCAGCTTGCAGGCACCAAGCAGCTAAGTCCGGTCCATCATTCTGCTGCCACCATTTCCACCGACGCAGTAGCCACCCAGGAAGAGGTTGCAGTGCTCCAGAAGGTCTGATCCGTCTCCCCGCCTAGTGAGAAGATGCCAGGAGCAACCGGGGCCGCAAAGCACCAATACCAGGTGTACCAGATCCCTTGCAGCAACTAAAGCCTGTTTGAGTCCAATCCTGACTCAAATGACTCCAAGAGCCAGCATCCATTGAGGGACGTCAGAACCGCAGAGACCCACTTCGAGAGTGGCCCAGCTGTCTTGTTTTTGTTCCCTCAACCGGTGAGACCGACAACCGCGAGCGCCCGTGATGCACAAGCCCAGCCAACATAACCACTGCACCCGAGTGCCCCAACTCGGGTTCCTGAGAACCGACTGTGCTTCCTCTTTCTTCCAAGGCCCTCACGCACTGAGCCACTATAGGGAGCTCTCAGGCTTGTCCCAAAGTCCCTTTCTGCAGCCTGTTTCTAGGAGCCCCCCCCACCCCCTTGCACGCTCCTTTGGTGTAGCGTGCAAAGCTACCAACCCGAACAGCACCCCTGCACCCGGACGCTCCACGGCACATAAAGACTAATTGCTGGTGGGTCTTTGGACCTTGGCCCCCTATTACCTTAAGTCCCGAAGGGGACCCCCGGAAACTGTATGCATTATATGCCTTTTTTTCCAATAGGAAATCATTACTACGTAACGACTCATTTAAGTGAACATTTTACTTACCTGTAAAAATCAACATCTCGAAAAGTACTTACTTGATCACGAAGTTCCTGGTGTTAAAATTTAAATAAAAATGTGTGTTATTTTTCTAAATTGGTCTCGGATTTATTCTTGAGCGTGTGTCCCATTTATTGCTTCTGTGAGTACAACTAATGCTTAGAACTACCCTCTGATAAGCCTAAACTGCTCGCCCACACTACCATAAAAGAGAGCGTTTGGCCCTTGTAAACCAATAAGGGTCGCCTGAACTCTGCACAGTGTACCTCATTTTAATACACTATATAGAGAGCCAGCTTCCTACAGTAAAAAAAATATGAGGATCAGTGATCCAAAAATGTCTGTGCTATGCAGGCACTCATAAAACAGAAATAAGAGATACTGCATATGGTTAGGGAGATAAACTAATATTACTTGTCAAAAAATATAAACTAAAGCAACCTGCACAAAAAAAATAAAGGAGAGATCTAGTACGCTCCCACTTCACCAGTCGAAAAATGAGTAATGAAAAGTAAAAGTGAGATGGAAAACAATGAACCCATTGCCTGGCTTATTCTATCTAGCTTTCTCTGATCTTCAGGCCGTACAGCTAGTGTATCTACCTGTGTCACATATGGGAAGTTTTCCCATCCATAGGACTATGTTTTATTAGGTCGGTTTCTCCATCCAGGCATTTGAAAAAATATATATATTAGGCCTTGGGATGGTCATTCTAGAGCTGGTGGGAGTGTGCAGAGGTTTTAATGCTTATTTTTATTTCCAATGAGTGCCTCTTTTTCATTTATTTTACATAATTATGTATGGCCTTTAAAAGAGAACAGCGAGGTAAGACAAATATAAGAACAAAACAAATTTACGAGGACCAAGGAAAGTCAAATTCAAGAGAGTTACAGTAACCAAGACAATTATGTTACCTTTCCTTGTAGTTATCTTAGCTTCAAGAGCCTGCTTTCGCTTTTCTTCTTGGCTTAAAAGACCATACGTAACCTCAACCGGGTGCTTGCTTTTCTCCAGCCACTCCTTCAGCTTAGCCATGTATTCATTACCAAACAAGAGCGAATCCTCTAAATTTGGGAAGTCCGAAGGCTTTGGTGCAACGTCTCTCAAACCAACAGCCTCCAGGATTTTGTTTTGCCTGAAAGCCGAAGTTGAGGTATAGGACATTCCAAGGAGTACCAAGGTTTTTCGACAAAGAGAAATGGTCTTTTCAAGGTCACGGAAGAGCTTGGCCCGAGTAAAACGCCTTGGAAGTGCATTCAGTTCATACTCACTGCAGGCTAGTAACATGGGCTGTGCACACTTCAGAATACTGAGCTGCAGGGATAGTAAGTGCTTATCAAGAGGATTTATGACCTCAGAGAAACCAAGCTTCTCTGCCACAGCTCCTTTCGCCACCAAAAGTTCATAAAATGCATCGTCTAAATCTGGCTTCTGTAAAGCTGGGTGCTTGTATTGTCCAACATGTGCATAACAGTGTGCCCTATGCTCTGGTTTGAGTTGGCACTTGAAAGATGCCAACACTTTCGCACACGAGCCTTTTTTCAGTTGAGATTGAGCTCGTTTGCCTAAGAGAACCTGATTACCTACGAGTGTATGGAACCCTGACCATCTGATTACCTCAAATCCAAGTTTAGACACACCGTCTCTCGAAGCCGTGAGCTCTTTTAACTTGGCTTCGTCCAGGGCTTCCTCAAAACTGGGATGCATCGGCTCTGCTTTATTCAGAGCCCTTCTGAGTTGCCTTCTGGCGTTCCTACTGCGTCCAGGAGGGCGGAATTCATCAGAACCGGAGGAGTCTGGAGATTTGGAACGGCTGTGGTGATCTCGATGCCTACTGTGGGGACTTCGTGATCGCTGGGGACTTCGTGATCGCTGGCGACTCGGAGTCCTTGCTCGAGAAGTTGATCGACTATTACGGTCATGACTTCTTGTCGGTGAGGTTGATGGACCTGTTCATGAAAACGTTAGGGAAAATCTTTTACACAAAATGAAAAGGAGTAGCAATTTTATCAGTCTACAACTATCAGAGTAAACACTGACATAGCTAATTTCTCAAGACCATCCTTTACATTTGTTAGAAATAAGAGATGTTTCAACTTTATAATTTGATGCTCATGTATCAATCTGGCACAAGCACTCAGGGACACAATCCGACTAAGCTGTTTAATACAAACACCGTTCACTTTTAATAATCAGTAGCATCCATCAATTATAGATGTAAAAACACAAACTGTTGAACATTAAGGATGTTTATATGTGAAAACTGATTAAACCGTGGGTAAGAAATTAACAAACACAGAAAACCATGTACCTATAAGACAGTAAGAAGGAAAGTGGCCCTTGAAAACGAGAATATGTGCAGGCAAGTAACTGACTGGACAAATACAGCGAAAGGTAAAATACAGACAGGGGAGGAGAAACGAACCAAGAAAGGTGGGAGAGGGTCCTGGAGGATGCATGCACATTCATTCACTTGAATACACTGCACTGTACAGGGAACCCTACAATCAAGCATATGATACCATGACATAGCAACAGCAGCAGTGAGTTATACAAAGTGAAGAAATATAACCTAATAGGTCACGTTTATCAATGTGACTATGTATTAGCATAGCTAGCTAGCCCTTACACTGTCTGTGTATACAAAGACCAGCACAAATTAAACTAATAATTGGGACCATACTGTATTCACATATTAATGGTTTAAGATGTAATAAATAATAATTGTTTCAAAATGTAATTAAATTTACATCCCCACTCCCCAATTGGACACTATGTTTTACAGGATTCCGAGATGGGAGATAGTTACTTCTAAGAAACCTTTAGAAATGCACATGTTTGAGTTATGTTAAAGAGTTGGTGATACTAAGTGTCTGCTGGCCCTTGATATCAAAAGGATGTGAGGAGACAGAAAGAGAAACACAGCCAAATCTTTCGAAAATACTGCTGCATTAGGCAAGCCTTCCTGCACCTTAGGGATTCGTTAACATCCAACCAGATTGTCACTCTAAAAAATAGCGTCTGCAGCTCCACAACAGTAAACAAAAATGTCTCAAACAAAAGATGAGGCCTCTAAACCAAAGATCCTAACAGGGTCTTGACTTCAGGCAACGTTTACCTGTCTGTTAGTGAAGATCAATTGTACACAATATCAATACCTACAGTGGACTTTGGGTGAGTGCATTGCATACAATGGGTTACATTTCTTGCAACTCATTTGCTTGCCGCATATTTGATGGCCTTCTTTGCTCTTCTTGAGTTTGTTCTTCCATGGGAGCGTAGCTTCTGTACCATCCCTTTGATGGGGTGACTTGTATCCTTCCATTGTTCTCCTTCAGGGAACTACTTTTTCCCTTTAGCACTCTATGAAAGTGCATGTGTTTTTCTTGCCCCATGGGCTGCTTTCCACCTCACATACTCTAACCACTCAGCGTTAAAGCACATCTATTACTTCCCTTGAACCCCCATCGTGCGCAGCTTTTAGATCGCAGTTTTTTTTATTTTATTTAAGCTCAACTTACTTCCTCCACCTTGGACGCAACTAATGGCATACGAGGCAGAGCAGCAACATAAGAGATGGAGGAGAAAAGTATTCTCAGCGATTCATTCAGGGTAAGAAAAGGGGCGTGAAAATGTGGGTAGTGTCTGGCGTGCTGCTGCCAGTGCAGCAGGAAATAGACACAGAGGGGGCACGAACTACTGTATGTACTATTAGAAGGCAAGAAAAAGTGCATTAGCAAAGTATGCGCCATTAAACACAGACAATACAGAGTTTTTTTAGGACCTGCCAAAGCTGACCCTACCTTAAATAGATGCCCCCTTGTTATGTGCTGGGGATTCAAACTGTATCCTAGATGACCAATTCGATAGATAACACAACCCTCCCTCCCCGAGCTAACGCTAAGCCGGGAATGACTTCCACTTTAATGACACTGTTGAGCGTGGTTGGACTTTTGGATATCTGGTCTTTCCCCTACAATAATAAGCATGCAATGCTACTGTGCCAATCATAATATTTACAGTAGAATTGGCTATATGCTAACCACAAGAGAGAACCTTTACAGATATAATGGGGCTAAACATCAGAGTAGATTCCTTTAGGGCCATTCCCCATTACAGGCCACATTGGTCGACAGGCAAAGCCATGCTCAAGCGCTTACCTGGCCACTACAGCTGAAGGATTTCCACGAAAGATGCATTTAAATGGTACATTAGGGAAACTATTGAGAATCTGTCTTGACTTTGCTCCAACGGGAACAGTCGAGCCAGAACTGCCACGCCAAGTCCTCCCTGAACCACAACAGAAGCAACTCAGGACTAGTTTTGTCCTTATTAGAACTCATCAGCCAGGTTTAGCTCAGTTCTAGTGGCACAGTGAGCAGGGGACCGACGTCTGGGCATACTAGTCACACTTAGGGGATCAAAAACAAAGTAATGGATGGAATGCTTTAATTACTTTCAGCCGCTTCCCAATCCATCGTTTTTTTGCCAACCATGCTACCACAGTTTGGACCCAGCAATAGGAACAGTCACATCTGAATCTTATCTATATAGGAAGGCATGCCCAATCTATCATAGCAATTCTTTAGACCGATCAAGCTCAGAACGGCTAAAGGTAAAAAAGCCTGTACCACTGAACCTAAATTTGTTCTCACTGTTACCAGAGAACCGAATATGAGAAGGCAAGAGACACCTAACTGTGGTTGTTGCACACTATTGGTGTACCTCCTTTCAGCAGAGTTAGCCTCTTTTTGTGGGCATCCCTTTATAAAAGGAGAGCACCTTCAACAACAGGTTCACTGAAGTGTCCAATCCAAAAGAAAAGGAAGTTCAAAAAGACAAGCAATTGAGACCATCTTTAAAACAGGTAGAGGGCAGCAGAGTAAATATCTATTTAGACCTGCAATTTCCAAGATGATGTCTGGTAGAATATAGGTATTGTGCTCTAACGCGAAATAAAAGCAACCCACCCAGAAAAAATAAAGTTCCTAAAAGAGACAATACACTTGCAGAATGAGAACTGAGACAACAGGAATGTGTTCAGAGTAAGAAAGTGCCCCTTTTTGCATGGTTACCCCATACCTTTTTGCCAGATACCTGATGCCAACTCGACTGAGTGTGTGCTGGGATCCTGCTAACCAGGCCCCAGCACCTGTGTTCTTTCCCAAAACTGTACCTTTGCTACCCGCAATTGGCACACCTGTATGTCCCTTGTAAAAGGTACCCCTGGTACCAAAGGCCTTGTGACCAGAGAGGTCCTCTGAGGGATGCAGCATGAATTGTGCCACCCTCGGAGATCGCTCACCTTTAACACCCACACACTGCCATTGCAGGCTGTGTGTTTTGGTGCAGACCAAACTGAAGAGCAGCATGGCACACATCACTGTGTTCCATGCCCACCACCCCTGCCTGTGGCATGTCTAAGTCACCCCTTCAGCAGGCCTTACAGTCCAAAAGGCAGGGTGCACAATACCACAGGCGAGCGCATAGCTGCATGAGCAACATGCCCCTACAGAGTCTGTGCCATTCACAGACATTGAAAGTGCAGTGAAGCCATAAAGAGTACATGGGCTGAGAGTTTGTCAACACGAACTACACAGCTCCAAGGTGGCTTTGCTGTAGTCTTGGAAGTTTGGTATCAAACTTCCCAGCACATTAAACCCACACTGATGCCAGTGTTGGATTTAATGAAAAATGCCCCCTGAAAAACAACCAACTCTGGTGTGGTTCCTGACTGACTCCCAGCTATCTGCCACCACCAGACAGGTTTCTGGACCCCTGGGTAGAGAGCCCTCTGCTCTCTGGGTCTGGAAACAAAGCACATCCTGGGCAGAGGTGTCATGCCTCCTACCCCAGGATGGGCAGGGTCCTCGAAGAGGGAGCTTCAAAGGACTGCCGCCGTTAGCTAGCTACCCCCAGCCTTTTGCTATCAGCAACTGGTTTCCAACGGTTCTGACCCCCCTTTTGGGCACGAGACCCGGCAGGAAAACCCAGCTAGGAAGGGAGGTGTGCCCACCCTTGCCAACCCCACTCCTCAGGTGGGGGAGGCGAGGTGAAGCACACATCTCAGTCCCCGCCATCTTAAAGATGGGGGGACCCCTTCAATCAGGAAGAGGCCTATGCCCCCCTCCCATTGGAGGATGGCATACTAGGGGGTGTAGACACCCCAGGGAAGGGACTCATTGGTCCCAACCTGCACACCCCTGTAACGCCCCTAAATCGAGTATTTAGGGGCAACCCTGATTCTTGCCTCCTCAGATTCGACGTGACATGAAGAAGAAGGACAGAAGAACTGTGCTGCAGAAGAGGGCGACGACAACTGCTTTGGCCCCAGCCCTACCGGTCTGTCTCCTGCTCTGAAATCCCTCCGAGCTGAACCCGGCATGTCCTGCAGCCAGCAGCTTCCAAGAACCCCAGAGACCTGCCTTGCCTTCCCAGAGAACTGTGATCTCCTGTGGACACTGGATTTGTCCAACACCAACCCAAGCCAGGACTCCGTACGGATCTGCGAGTCCTCACCACTCTGCACCCGACCCGAATTACAGTTCGTATGGGAACGTTGTGTCCATGACTTGCCATTTTCCAAATTCAGAGTTTTTGTAGATGTGGTAAGATGGCACACACTGCATGAACCACAGGGGAAATACCCTGTAACTTTAGGGAGACCCCAAGCGTTGAGTACCGATGGGTCTTCATCTATGTCAGTCTTTCTTGGGCATGTATGCACAAGGGTGTCCTTGATACTCCTTGCTTTCCTAAAAGAAAAGAGAGGTTTTTCCCATTTTAGGTTGTTGCTTTCTAGATCCGCCAGTGTCTCCTGATGGATTTGCTGATTGCATTCGAAGCAACGCTGTACGTGGTAACACACGTAAGTGGCACATCTTCAGTATTTCTGGGAGTGTCTTCAAGGAGGGCTTCCCTTTGTTGGTTCCTGGCTCTCTTGCAACTTCTATTCAGAATCCTTTCTGGGTAACCACGCTTACGGAGTTTAACTGTCAGTTCTCCGGCTTGAGACCGGTAGTCCTCCACTCTGCTGCAGTTACGCCTTAAGCGGAGGTATTGCCCGAAGGGGAGATTCTCTCTCAGCGTACAGAAACAAATAGCTAATGATGCACCTAATCCTCCTAGTGACACGGGGTTTCGACTGAAATCTACATTTACCCCTCCACCACATACAAAAATACATTTCAAAGTCAGATACAACACTTTTGAGGTGAATATTAACCAACTGGAAAATCATAACATAATGGTAACTAGTTGGTATTTTCAATAAGCCCAAAAAAAATCTAACTATGAGGAACATTTCAACCTCTGTAAATGCATCAGCTAATAAATAGATAAACAAAAATACATAGGATTTAAATATTCGAATCAGAAGGTTGCTGCTAATCATCAACCAAAAGCACAATATTCTTTAAAGAAGTAAAAGAAAGATTCAACTGTGCAAGCCTATCTAAAAAAGGAGACCCAATTACCATGATTTATTATATAAAAGATAAGGTCTACATAGAGTAAAGACCTACAACCTCTTGGATGGGGACCAACACATCAAAAACATATGAACAGGATATAGATCAAGTGCCGATATCTCCTGTTCGTTTCAACTCCGATCAAAACTACTGTTTCTCAACTCATTCACAAGACGATATATGTGCAGGTGCTACCGATATGTCTGCCTTCCTACCAGTTGGTGTAAGTTCTTTCTACCTCTCTGAGCGCACCATCCCAGGCGGCTAAATGGATGGTCTCACTTCTGCATAGCTTGAGATGCTCCAAGCGCTCGCTAAACCAGTCTTACCTGGAACAAGCTTTGCAAAATCTGCTTCGCTCACTTCATAAGTTCCAACCATTTCTTGCATTATGGCATCAAGGATCTCTTGAGAAAGGGGTCCTTTGGCCATTTTTCCTGAAATCAAAAACATGCATTAGCTTTTGATGTGTATACGGCTGTAAGAGCAATGACAGAAAGTAGAGTAAAAACGGAACATTTACTTTTAATCATGCACACTTCTAAACATAACTGAGGACAGTAGCAAAGCTATATTTCAAGAAGAATGTAGCTTGATATCCAAAGAAAATAGACCAGAGCTTCAAAAATCCAGTGTGAGATACCTGAGAATTCTATTAAAGCTTACAATTCATGACATTAGCAATGTTTATGATTATGTTGAATAATGCCTTTTAAATTTTCAAGCAATCATTTGGCATCATCCACAAATTGATTGGCAGGTAAGGCTTGGAAGGAGGGATCATGTTTAATTTCAAATGGGCCAGTTTCGTGTCTCACTTGTGCCACAGTCCTACCTGATTCGAGAGGAGATTAGTGGATCACTCCAAATGCAACTATATTTTTTGGGAGAGGAATTTGGGCTCAACAGACAAGTGCAAATGCATTCTGAAAGAAGATTTGTCCCATTTGTTGATGAACTGCCTCCCCTATTCGGAAGTCAAAAGATCAACATTGTCACAAAGTAGGAAGAATCTACTTCCAGGCCTTTTTGTCAGTGGCCTGTGCTGTGATCATACAACAAGGCAGGTGGTGTGATATTTGGCAAACAGCTGGCCAATAAGAGAGAAACTTTAAGTGAATTTGACCCACTTCAAATGGTGGACATGCAGCAGGGGCAGACCAGGGACCACCAGAAAAGATATGGCCTGTGATACAATACTTCAATTCTAATACAGGAGAGGGCAATACAAAGCAAAGAATTAAATGGTGGTACACGTAAGTACCATTATGTTGCTATATAACTGCTATGATTGCTCAATGTGTTTTTAAATGTTTTGCTTTCATTTTATGGCTCACGTAAGACAGCCCATGTTTTGTGTCTTGAGAAACATATTGTTAGCTTACAATTGGCTTAGAGCCCACCCACGGTATGCCATTGGTTGGCTTCATAGTCACTCTCATTTGCTTGCTTCTTATTCGTTAGTGTATGTGGGCTTTACTTCCTCTTCTTGTGTTTGCTCCTCCTCAGGAGCATGGACGCATAACTAGGTCTATGGGCTTTCCTTCCTCTTCTTGTGTCCTTCTCTCCCGTGGAGCATGGAAGCATATCCATGTCCTTCCACTGCTCACTTATTCAGGTGCTACTTTTTTCTGTTTTCTTCAACTGACTCTTTCGTGTGCTTCTCCATAGCACCCCATATTCCTTTCCCTCACCAGTGTGCTACTACCCCTGCATTGCTTCTTGTACGTGGTCTTTATCCCCTCCTGCTTCACGTTTTTGTATGAGTCTCCACATGCCCTCCGGTGTCCCCCCCTCCCGTGATCCTTCCCTCCAGAATGTTGCTTCCAGCCACCAAACACTTTTTTTTTAAAAACGCTTTCACACATTATTGTTAGTTACCCATTGAACTCAGATCAGTAACTAAAAACAAAATAAACAAGCATTTGCAATGCAACAGGTCTCGCATCAGTTAGAGTTATTGGCATTGTAATTACAATCTTGCTTAATGTTTTTGTTTGTAGTGTAGTGAATGTATTTGACAGAAAAAGATGGTGGCAAGAGGAATAGGTAGCAGTAGTGTGCAGTGTTTGAGTATTGCAATGAATAGTTGCTGGTATGATAAACGTTCAGGTTGGGTAAACGACATGCGCCATGGAGAGCTAATACTGGTATACCATAGGATAGACGCTATGATCTAGAGGAGAACGCAGCGCCGCAGGTTGTGAAAGTGGAATCGAAATAAAGCTGCAAAACATATTTTCCACGAACGTTAGAAGTTATACACTAGCAAAACAAATAAAAAGGTCCGCGATTTATGAAAGTGAAAGCAATATGTATCTAAAAATGAAACGCCGAGGTTGGTTAAACGACATGCGCCATGGAGAGCTAACAAGTGGGATACCACAGCATAGACGCTATTTAGAAGCCACACACTAACAAAACAAATAACAAGATCCGCGGTTTGTGAAAGCGATATGTAAATGTAAAAGCCACGTGTAAAATGAAACGCTGAGGTTGGTTAAACGACATGCGCTATGGAGAGCTATGGTTTAGAGGAGAACGCAGCGCCGCAGTTTTGTGAGATAAAGATGTAAGACATGTTTGTGAGGAACGTTGCGCCGCTGATTGCAATAGGTCTCGCATTTGTTAAAGTTAGAGCTGATGGCGTTGAAAATGAAAATGTTTTTTACTTGTGTTTTTTTATTTCCAGTGGAGTATTTACATATGCATAGCTTTATTGCCATTGGTATAAAATAGTGAAAGTAAAAGCATTGTAATTTTTAACGCCAACAGCTCTAAATTTAACAAATGCGAGACCTATTGCATTGCAAATGCTTGTTAGTGAAGGTAACTAGCAAAGCAAGTAGACTGAAATATAACGACGGGAACTGGAAATGAGCAGATTCTAGTACTCTTAATGCCACCCTAGTATAATAATTAAGGCTTTGTTTGGTGAAGGCAGAGAACAGGACCAGTATAGTGAGCAGATGCAAATATAAAGTGGAGAGGGCAGGCTGGGAGGCAGAATCGAATGAGTTGCGATACCCTTACTGCCATTCAAGTGTCATTTTTTATTGCTTTGTTTAGGGAGAATGGAGAGTAGATGCAGACCTTGAAATCCGGAGATTATAGTTCGAATCCAATTGCAAGTAGATTTGGCTCTATTTTGTGCTAAAAAAACAGCACTAAGTAAAAGGTCACATACAAGTATTACGTTATATAAATAAACAATGGTGAGAAAGACGACAGGAGAAGGAGCAGAAGAGACGCAACGATCGAGGCATGATGAAAGGACGGGTAACCAGAGATGATTGCCTGCCACCTTGTTTATTAAATAATTGCCTCATGCATGTTCCGTGACTTCCTTCCTGTCTGCAGCCCGTTAAATAAACAATGCTGAGGAAGATGACATGGGATGGGGCAGGAGAGATGCAAGATCGGGGCAAGAAAAATCGGAAAAAAAATTCTCTCCAACCGGCTGTGAGCGCTGTTTCCTACGGCACTTATATGAGGAGAAATCGCCACGTTCACAGTAGAGCGTGCGAGGAACTGGATGCGGCTTGCAGGACTTTGCATGCACGCAGCATGACAACGCGACCGGGACATTATGAATAACTTTTTAAGTCTAAATAACCACAAACAAGCCCATCGCTGCCCCCTCCCCCCCCAAATAAAAGGACAGCACAAGCAGGGTATGATAGTATAAAGAAACAGTCCTACCTGGTCCCAGTCCTGGCTCCTTGCGAAGTGTGCACGGTTTCCTGATGGCAGCACAGCATGATGGGAACTGTGGTTTTACTTTGCGAGTGAAAGCCGCGTTAGATGCCACCGAAGGACAGGGTCGTAATAGTGGCTAAGGGGCGTAGTCCTTTGCTCTTATTTTAGTAGCCGTTAGTATTACCCCCTCGGCCAAAAGTATTACCAGATACGATTGGCTGCCATGTTTAATTAATAAACGCCTAATGTACGTTCGTCCTGCCTGCAGATAAATGACCATGGACTCCAAGCTGTCGATGAATGCCCAAGTGGACAAACTAGCAAGATCAAGCTTTGTCACTATAAAAACGCTGCGACGAATTTTCCCTCATTTGGGATTTCCACACAAGGTCCAAGCTACCATCTTCCCTTGTTCTGTCCAAACTCGATTACGCCAATAGCCTCTACCACGGATCACCTTTAACGACCATGAAAAGACTACAACGGATTCAGAACTCGGCTGCCAGACTACTCTTGCATATCAAACCGCGAGACCACATCTCACCTGCCTTGAAAGCCCTGCATTGGTTACCGGTTGCCAGAAGATCCACGTTCAAGCTACTTTGTATCACCCACAAAGCAATACATGGGATGGGACCGCTCTTCATCAGGAATAAAATCACCAAACACATTCAACAAAGGAACCTACGCTCTAAAGGGGCATCTCGCCTCAAAATCCCAAGATACAAGAAAAAAACCATGGGTGGCACATCCTTCTCTGTTCAAGCAGCCAAACTATGGAACTCATTACCCCCCAACATAAGATCCACCGACAACCACCTTATCTTCAGAAAACTACTCAAGAATTGGCTCTTCCCCACATAAGCACCATACGCAAACAGAAATTTACAGCATATTCCTCTGTATATAAGCATTTATTTTCCCTATAGATATGTACCTATCTTTGTGTATTGCTTTGTATAAACATGTAGAATAATTATGCTGTTGTAAATAAATAAAAAACATCTTTGGTCTACATGTACTTACTTCCATTGTGCGTCTATGTAGCTTCCATGTACTTGGATCTGTGTGTCTGTTACCTTTCTCCTGAAAAAGCATATCCAATGCACTACCCTATTTCTCATCCTGTACCTCTATCAATATCTTTAATCTATATATACTTACCTCCTTTATGCATCTATATACTTTCAATGTACTTATGGATCTATATATTTATCACTTTTTTCTAATTTAGCATTTCAAATGCACTACCCTATTTCTAAGCCTATACTTCTCTCAATATATCCTCTGGCCCAACCTTCCGACTCATCTCAAACTTCTTTCTACTACTCTTTCCAATGCACTACCCTATCTCTCACCCTATACATCTATCAATATATCCTCTACATCCACTCTCTCATTTATCCCATACCACTACTATGATCCCAAAATAACCCTTTCTAGACTCTCTCCTACTCTACCCTCCTTGCATCATCCGACACCTCTTTTTACTATACCGATCCCCCAAAACAAACCTTTATAAACTCTCCCCTCTGACTCTTCCCCTCAAAAACCCCTTTTACTCATCCAAAAGCCTCCTCCTACTGCTATGACCTAAAAAAAATAAAAAATCTCAATCTTCTGTCCCTCCACTATCCTTTTCAATCAAAATAACAGACTAACATGTTCACTTCTCAATTTCCATATTCCACTATACTAATTCACCACTAATCCTTTATGGGTTCCAAAGTAGCATGCTACTCGCCAATGAAGCGTTTCAACACCCCATCAGGGTTACCAGCGCTATATAAACGCAAACCTTTTTCCCTTTTCTACCCCTCCCCAACCCTTCTCAATCCAAATAACTGAATAACATATCCACCACTCAAATTACTTTCATGTTTCGCCATACTAATTCAACAGTAATCCTTATGGGTTCCAGAGTAGCGTGCTACTCGCCAATAAAGCGCTTCAAAACCCCATCAAGGGGTAGCAAGCGCTATATAAATACAAACCTCTTTCCCTCTTCTATCCCGCAACCTACCCTTCTCTATCCAAATAACTGAATAACATATCCACCACTCAAATTACTTCATACTTCACTATACGAATTTTCAACACTAATCCTTTATGGGTTCCGGAGTAGCGTCCTACTCACCAGAAAAGCACTTCAACACCCATCAGGGGTAACAGGTGCTACATGAATGCAAACCTTTCTTCCCTTTTATCCCTCCGCTACCCTTCTCACTCCAAATAACTGACTAATACCCACCACTCAAATTACTTTCATATTTCACCATACTAATTCAGCACTAATCCTTTATGGGTTTCCGGAGTAGCGTGCTTCAACACCCCATCAGGGGTAACAAGCGCTATATAAATACAAAGCTTTTTCCCTCTTCTATCCTTCTGCTATCCTTCCAAATCCAAATAACTGACTAACCTATCCACCACTTAAAATGTACTTGCATGTTTCACTATACTAATTCAACACTAATCCTCTATGGGTCCCGGAGTAGCGTGCTACTCGCCGAAAAAGCGCTTCGACGCCTCGTCAGGGGTAGTAAGCGCTATATAAATGCAATTACAATACAATACAATGTATATCACATAGATTACGAGGTCTGAGAGAATGGCAAAGTGGTAAAGCGCTGACAACAGCGAGGTAGATTATATCCCGCTCCGCCAAAAGTTTAACCAGAGATGATTGCCCGCCATGTTCTTTAGTAATTAATTGCCTCATGCACATTCCGTCCTGCCTGCAGCCTATTAAATAAAGATTCCTGGGAAATGATATGGTGAGTAGCTCGTCAGGCAGCGCAGTACACTAGTTATGGTGCTAGGGCACTTAGAGCTTCTTGTGACGGCGGACTCAGTGTTGCTCGCTGGTGTGTTGTAGAAATAGAACAAGAATGGACACCGAGGCTTAGTAAAGCGAAAGCGCCGCATAAGAGGACGCAGCGCCGCAGCTCGCTAAGTAGATGTGGCCTGACAAACTAATGCCTCGCATAACAATAATGGACGCTGCGGCTTAAAAAGCAAAAGCGCCGCCGTCTACTGTAAGAGGTTACATAAGTGAATGCGGCATGAGCGCCGCATGGGAGGACGCTGCGCCGCAGTTTGCTAAAGTAGATGCGGCATGACAAACTAATGCCTCGCATAACAAAAATAAACGCTGCGGCTTAAAAAGCGAAAGCGCCGCCGACACATATACATCCAACCTTGTGAGACCGCCAGTGCAAAACCCTGTCCGTATGGGGGAGGCAGGAAGGAGACAGGGAGGGAACCAAAAAGCCTAACTCCAAATGAAAAGCGAGCGTTTTACATAAAGTATGACGCGTGCCTATGGAAAGCATAGGCTGAGCTTCCACCCCCTTCCGAAGGAAACCCGACAGAAAACCGACGACAATAGATCTCGCAAGCGAGCAGCGCATGCGCTGCAACGCTAGGCGAGACCTAAAAAGCACTGTCATTTTTCAGTTGCGCATCTGTGATCTGTGCGCCTATAAAATGATGCAACACATCAAAAGCATTTAAAAAAAAAAAAAAATCTGTAGTCATGCCACACTGCATTGGTGATGGTTTACAGCATGGCTAAAACACTGGCAAAGGCAATAGGTCCCAAAGGTGAGATCTATTGGCTTTGCCAATGCTTGTTTTTCTTCAGTTGTTTTTAATTTAAGATTATATAATATTTATGTTTGATTCACTGTTAGAAAGGCAACCATCTGAAATCATCTCAATAAAATTTGTCCAACTATGGACTCGTTTACTTCATACAAAGCCATTTCTGGCATCAGAATACGATACAAGAATATGAAAAATGCAATTCATTAACCTCAGATATATGTGGGGGGACAAGACATTGTCTGAAGCTTCACCAAGGTCATCAATGTTATACGTGATCCTTTTTATTATTGTCATACGTACAAACTGCGAATATACTTTGCTATGGTTACTTTCACCAGAAAAGGTGGGGGGGGGGGAGGGAGAGACAGACGCACACCGTCCCCAAAGTCCACGATGTGGCTTACTCGTTCCAGTGGATACAACGGCACCAGGAGAAAAATGAAATAGGGGACAAATAAATAATATACACACGTGTGTGTAACAAGGCTGATTGGACAGGTTGACATTTCTGTGCCAATGTTTATAAAAACAAGCGTGCCAGCATTCCATCTACTGTACATAATAAAGCAGTTACTTTCACCAGAAAGTCCATGTCCTCAAAAAGAGAGAGTGAGTTTGATTCCACTGCCAGCATACGAATATGGGAAAAGCAATCACTTGCTCTGCCGTCTATTTTGAAGCAGGTTATGTGTCAGCCCAACTGAAGGATATCTTTGCCATGTAGATCAAAATCTGAAGGTTCTTTGCCACATAAGTGATAGCTCTGCAGCGTAAAGACTGAAGCCGTGAAATCCGCAACGCCTAATCTAACAGTGAAAAGAACAAGTACAACACCATCAGACCACAACTCACATACGGACCTCATACATCCCTCTCCCAACTCGTCCCAAACAGATCATACTACAACCATACATCACTCTAACCACCATTTTACAAGACTGTAGCGTGAACGACATTAATGCAGGAACCAATAAAGAAACAGGGCTGGAATCTCTTATAACTACAAATAGCACAGAGGAACCTTTAAAGAGCTAACGAATGCTGCCAACTGAACTCCACACCTAAATCTACAGCATTCACACAAACGCCTTTCACTTCACTGGTTAACACTGCGGCCTGATATCATAACTGCACCTTTTGTATCATCACCCAAAAAATTAAAACATTGTCCACAGACTCAATAGTACGACAGCACTCTACTAACCACACATGCTACACAGTGCTAGCATGCTACTCATGCGAGCAGTCAATCCAGCACCACACCCTTGGTAGTAAGCTTTAAAAAAATAAAAGGGAGTTTGTAATCTCCCTATAAAAACCTGCCTCAAATTTCCTTAATACAGGAGACTTGTGATGTGTCTAGACATGTATCATAAATTATGCAGCTGCTCAACTGTAATAGGTTTTACAGTAGGCTTCTGGTGTTACAATGCCCTCTGCCAGACACAACAGCAAGGATGAAAGGTAGGTCAGATGGCATAATTAAAGCTGCAGTTTAAACAAGGAAAAAAGGAATGGGCTTTTTTCTGTCTTCTGATATAGTGTTCTAAAACAAGAAGTGATCATCAGAAACGAGAAAGTTATGGCGATAATTATATGACATGATAAGTCTCTACAGGAAAGGTAGAATCTCTGCATGTTTCAACACTTTCTGGTGTACAGCATTTTTCAAACTTAATGTCTTTTTTCGAAATTACTGCTATTTAATTTTGTGTTACAGATTCTACTTTCATTCTTTTTGTCTGCAATGAACATGAAAGCACAGGCCATCAAGGTTTTAAGCGGTTTGAGCGAAGGGTGTTGTTGTGACCACTTATTATAATGAACAAAATACCCTCTGCATCACATAAAAAGGATATGATATACATGTAACCTCAGAGTTTCATGACATATTAAAGGCACTCTGCGTCGTATCTCTCGCTATATAGTCATGGAACACCCTGGTACCTTATGACATCCTTATAATGCACAGATATATATATGTGTGTGTATATATGTATATGCACACACTACATCTGTAATGGCTCCAGACAGCTTGAGTGCCACAATGCTACACTAGAGTTCAGTGCCATACAAATACCATATAAGAAGACCCTAGACCGCCTTGAGGCATAAACCTCCACTGTCCTTTGTAAACATTCTACTGGTGGATGTTGTGAAGTGTCAAACGGTTACCCAGGACCACCAGGCCAGTGCCTGCCCTAGCTCAAGAGGCTCGCAGAGCTACACCAGCCCTGTGCTAGGACCTTCCCCGCCCCGGAGCTAGAACCGAGGACTCACCTCGGAGAGCCGGGGACCGGCAGGTCGCTTCAACCCCCTGAGTCCGGTACACCTACAACTCAGACGGAAGCGCGCCTCTGCCACGCACTGCGCATGCGCACAGGCCTCCAATGGGAAGCGCACACCATCGTTGAGGGTACCGGAAGTGAGGAGTAATACTATTGACTATAGAAAACGGACTTTTGCGGAAGCTCTACTCTCACACGGAAAGCAGCGGCCATCTTGGACGAGTCTTGCTGCTTTTTCACCACAAGGTGATTGACCCAACACAGCAAACAGTGTGTTCATTTGCTTATGAAAATATGTCAAGGAGATACTTAAATGACCAGGAAGCGTAATTTATATGCTATGTAAATACTAACATCCAGAAAAAAAACAACTAGTGACACCATAAGCTTTTAACTTGAAGATGTGAATGCAGCTGCACTTGAAGCCTTGAATATGCAGGGATGTCTTAAGATAGAATTTTATTCCAACACTTATACAGAGCATCCTACCACACTGTGACGCATTGAAGCACTTGACTACATGGGTAGCAAGCTATACTGTGTAGGGTATGTGTGGTTTTGCAGTTTTATATAGCGCAAACTTGACCCGAAGGTATTGGAGCGCTTTACATGAGCACCAGTTACATTACACAAGGACACATTCATTTTTGGTAGGCACAGGGAGATGAAGTGATTTTCCCAGAATCACAGGATGTTGAGCCTACACCGAGACTCAACCTGGTTCCTCAGTTCCAAAGTCGGCAGTTCTGGTCATGGTTGGAAGTGTGTTGTCTCCTGTTTTTGATCACATAATGGGACGTATCCCTTAGCAGTGTGATGAATGAAGAAGTGGGAGAGAGGCCTGCAGTTTATGGCTTTCAGTAGACGGGTAGTGAGCCAACAAATTCGGTTCTGGCTCTAGGAGCCCATTCACCACTCGAGACGAGCCTTGAAAACATTTAGCATGTCAATCATGCAACAAAGGTCTTGTTAGAATATGATAATATGTCTTAAAAATTCAAATAAGTGTATTTCTTTAACATTCAGAAACATTTCACCATAATAGAACAAGTTATTTGAGAAGATGTTTTTGTACAGCACTCATTATGAACTTATGTATTTGTAGGTGCTCTAATATGTGATAATTTACAACAAGCATTGGCATAGCCAATAGGTCTCGCCTTTGGGACCTTATAAGTGTTTAGCCATGCAACAGTTAATGCTGTTGCAGTAAGGATATTGTGCTGCATAACTAAATACTTATAAGGTCCCAAAGGCGAGACCTATTGGCTATGCCAATGCTTGTTTTAATTCGCATAGATTGTTAGTGTATTTACAAAGTACCTGCCAATGGCAGGGCTCCTCCTATACCCCACACAAGCTCTTCCGCTGCTCTTCAAGCTTTTCCACTGGAAAGTGTAGGATATCTTTTGTAGAGCGTGCAACTTCTTTTAATACAGAAAGCAGGCAAGCGCGCATTACTGGTAGTAAGGTGGGGTGCATTCTTGGAGCGATAGGGTGGAATGGTGAGAGAGTTCGAGATGGAGAAGAGACTAGGGAAACTGGAAAGATGGAAGTGAAGCGAGAGAATGGGAGAGTTGGGGGTGGCGGTGAAAGGATCTCTGTTGTGGCTAGCGAGGGAGGGGGCAAAACTATGAGAGGCGCGGATAGGAGTTTGACAGCGAGAGTGATGACGTGCGACGAAGAACGACTGCACATGTCAAATGTACTCTGTGACTGCCCATGCACAGTGCCTGTGTACTAGTCCAGAATAGTTGCTTTCTCACAGCTTGAAATTGCGGAGGACAGCTTCACGTCCACAAACGCAATGCAAAGAAAATGTAACAGCCCCAGCAGTCTCAAACCAAAAATACTATGTGCACGAGACTATTACATATTTCTTGGTGAGAACTATTTTGTTCCACAAAATGAGAACAAAAATAGTGTTTACGATAGCGCTGGTATTTTTACCCGCGTGTCTCTGTTCTGCTACAGTACAAGATGTCTCATGTTTCAAATCCTGTCAACAGTGAAGGGCGACTGGCGGCTCTCGGAGCTGTTATTCACGAACAAGCCACACAAGAGAGTAATGGCCTCATTAGCCCTTTAACATGATGAAAACTTTCTGCAAAAATTAATAAAATCCGGGAATAAGATATCCGCAGAGCTCTGCCCTCTGTTGTAACTGGGCTGCTCTGTAAATTGCTTCAGGTCAAGTGTCGTGAGCCGCATTGCACCACTAGGGGGAGCTGCACAGCTGCTTGTTTGGAAGATACATAGACTTCCCTTTACATTCACATACGTTACCCGTTTCAGTAAGTGCACACTACACTGAAAATATGCATTTATTAAATGTTAAATTCTATGCCGCCTGTCGGTAGTGATATATAAATGTTAATGATTGTATTTTTATTGTTAAAGTCGCCGAGGACTGTTCGCTACAGCGCCTGCCCAAGATGATGTCCGTGCTACAAATTCTCCAATGTTCCAGAGCGAGACCAGCGCAAAGCCAGTTGTTCTCTTAATGCCATCCCCACACAAACCAGACGGCGGATGGCTTCCACGTGGCAACTACACCCTATACCACGGGCAAAGTAAAACAAGCACGCGAGTGGTGCGTGCGTGCGCGCGCCTCGCGCTAAAAGTTAAAAAAAAAAAGGAGGCACGTCTGGCGAGTGGCGAGCCATGCGCTTAATGAGCCATGACGAGAGAGGAAAGCCAGATGGCGCCTCTGCACGTAACTGTGCGCGTAACCGCAAGCTTTAGGCCACAAGCAAAAGCGTGTGGTGAGCTTTTTAAAGCCCACTTACTAAAAGTCTCGCCAGAGCAGCGGATGCGCTGGCTCAGGCGAGACCTAAAAAGGAGGCTCAGTGAAATAAAGCATTTGCCTAAGATCACACAATTTGGTCAAGCGGAAAATCTTGAACTGATCGCAGACTATCCAGTTTCACACTGTGCAATTTACCCTCTGGATAGGTATTTTTAGGTCTCGCCTAGGCAGCACATGTGCTGTCTCGTTTGAGACATGCTGTATCTACTCTGTGGGCTTCGTTTACGCCCATCGTTTTTCATTCATTCCTTGTAGTGCCCCTCGCAAAATCTTGCTTTTCTACGATCCCTTTTTAGGTCTCGCGACTAGCGTTGCAGTGCGCAGCACTGCTCGTGCAGCGCGAGACCTCTCGAAAGGGCTTCTGAAAACGACCCACACGCTCGTGCGTGTGGTTTTGTTTTCAGAAGCCCACATTGGCTGTAGCTTGCGTTTTTTTTTAAAAAACGGCACGCGATTGGGCAAAGGCGGGCGCATGTCCCACCTTTGCTCCTCCCATTCCCGACGGTGGCCAGAACGCGCAGCATCGCGCGTTCGCTTCGCTGCCGCGCTCCCTGGCCCCCGCTCCTCTGTGGTGCGCGCGCACCACTGTTTTTTTTTTTTTAATGTCGCCCAGCTCACAACCACCACCTCTTTCTTTAACCCTTCCTTCGTCTGTGCCACAAAATTACTGTTGGTTCCCACGTATCCTCTCTCATCACTCCATGTTCAGCGATTCTGATGGAAAGGATCAAGCATTTGAAATAACTCACCAAAGCACTACTTGAAAAGCCTTACTTTATGGGACGGGGATGGTCTGGGAATTGGATTTTTTTCTAGGACAAATCTAACATTTTAAAGAATCGGTTATTTGAAGTTCCTGACCTATTAGATAAAATCCTCACACTGTTGCAAAGAGCCCAGGTAATGTTGAAGAGCTAAAATAAGAAATTAATGCAATCGCGGCCTGGAATGGGGCAGACAATTTACAGACAGATACACACCACAGCAAACTTTCCTCTCCAAGAATAAATCGAGTATTAATGAGCAATTTGCTTAAAGGCTGCAACTTGTTACACACTGTTCAACTTTGTTGCTGTGCCAGCTTCGTTCGCTGTAAACCCAGAAAGTTTGGAGAACGTGCAAAATAGGAAAACAATACCCTGCTTTGTACAGGGGGATGGAGCGAGCAACTGAAAGCGGAAACAACAGTCTGCATTGTGCATCAGCTAAAATTAGACCCGAAAAAAAGTCCCTGCACATGAGTGAGGCTGATTTCTGTGCAACCCTACTCTGGAGCAAAAAAAAGTCTCTTATGAAATTCTAGCCAGGCACAGATAGATCTTTATGCTTGTTAATCTGGCACAGTGATGACTTTATTTATTGATTGACACACTTTATGCAGCACCCTCCAAGAAACTTAGTAACGTTTGTTTGTCTCAACAATAATCCAGTTAGAAAAGACCATCTAATTTTTGACTGATAATAGCACGTGGGGGCGATGAATTGCATTTCATGGCTTATGAATAGAAAATGCATAATGTATGCTTTTGAGCGGGGAAGCCACTCTCATTTTGTGTCCTTGGTCAGTCACGCCATCTTCTTATGCATATTCTCATCTGTCTGCATTAATTGTTAAAGAGAGAATTTTTACAACGATTTAGCTTTTCATGTAAACGATAAAGTGCCCAGAGTCAAAGGCAAATATGGATTTATAACTGTAATATAAATTATACCTCGGAAGCTTTGCTGACTGTATGATCATTATATTTTTATTTTTATGCAGTACCTTTAATATTTAAAAAAGTCAAGGGGCAAATGTTAGACTTGATACGAAGATAAGATATGAAAAATTATGCGTTGTAGAATACGTTCTGCAGTTTTTAGGGGGCGATTAAGTGCTAACAAATGCAACTACACTGCAACCGCTGCAACTACACTGCAACCGCTGCAACTACACTGCGACTGCTGCAACCGCTGCTCAAGCATTTTCAGCTAATTCCGACCAGAACTCTCGAACGGTGATCAAGTGTTAATTGGAACCTATATTTTTCGTTAAGTTCTGTGTTCTTTAATGGAGTGTGTAATTCCTTTGGCAGACATCCCTTTCTAATGGAACAGCTTAGCAACCCTTTTATGGTATAGCCCATCAGCTCCATGGCGGATGGCAGGGCACACTGTTCCTTGAACAGCATAGCACAGTATTTCATCAGTACTGCTTTATGAAAGATTCCAGTATCTTCAACTGTGTGAGGGAAATGTAATGAATACTTTTAAAATAGTCTTTGTATAGTGATCTTCTATTAATAAATTCTGCGTATTTGTTATTTGTAGAGCACACCTACCCGAAGGCTTCATGGCACTACTGAAAAATGCTTATAAATTAGCCTGAAAACTAAACTGCTATGCCAACGTTGTCCTAAAACTAAGGTGCTCAGCCTGAAAATGTAGATCAAGAGGTAGAGAATTCCAGAGGTGTGGAGCGTGGATACCCAAAGCCTGACTTCCTGCCCGAATCTTGTGCTAGCGGTGTAGTCAGACTGTGTGCGGGTTCCTAAAACGAGTAAGGTGAGAATCGTTTTAGAATTTGCTGATCATGAAGTCTAGGTCTATGTTCTAGTGAGCATTGGCACAAATCAGTAAACATTGGTGCACAAGCAATTATGGAATAATAAATAGTATTTATTTATTTGAGAGTTTTATATAGTGCTGGCTAGACCGGAGGGTGTCGGAGCACTTTACAAGACGTGACACAGAGACATGTACAAGACACAGATCATTTATAGAAGGATTACAGGTTGACAGTCTATGCTGACGGAATGAAAAAACAGTGCAACAATTGTATATGTATATCAAAAAGTAACAAATAGTAAATGTTCCATTGGTGACGGATTAAACGCTGAATTGGGATGGGGGACCTTATCGAATGATCCTGTTGATGTATGACGCTCATGGGAGCGAGTTGAAGTATTTGTTCAGTAACAGCAATTTGAGGTTCTGTTGCAATCAAGTATAGGAGGGATTACACTGGAGGTCTTTAGGAAGTGAGTTCCAAATCCATGGAGCATTACCCGAGAGAGAACATTTCTGGAATGTTTTTTTTCCAGTTTGGGAGAGATGAGGGGTGAGTTTGAGCTTTTTAGTGCCCGATTTTTACCCGCTCGTGATATGTCACAATCTTGTCAGGTACTGTGAAAGAAAAGTTTTTTTTTTTTTTTTACAGAACACAACAAAGTGAACCGTGCAAATATTTCAGATTTACAAAAGGACAAATGAAGCACACTTTTTTGTAACTCAGAAGTGTGTTGGAAGCAAATATTTTAATACGATCAAAACAAATCAATACACAGCCATTTCCACACACTATCATTTGTGCACGGTATAGGTTTTAGCAGTAAAACTGTATGTGCAAATATAATTGTAATTTTAATTGAAAATCTGTTGTCTGTAAGGGCAGTGTGCTACCGCACCATGCATATTTTCTGTGAGCTAGGCTAGTGTCCAGAGAAATGAGGAGAATGCTGGGCCAACAGGAAGTCCGTGGTCCTCGCTTCCTTTCTCTGTCTCCATACACTGCCCACAACGCTAAGTTCTTATGGTTGCACATTGTGCTGATTTGTGGTCCACTCTACGGTTTCCTGCATTTAAAAACACAGTAGGCACAGAACCAGTGTGGCACATCATGCTAGGCGCACAGGTGACCTCATTGCATTATGTGTGTTAAAATGAACCAGATAACATTCAAATGAAGTGGATATATTGGAATTTCATGTCCTGCAGCTGTGCACCAGCTCCTCATCTTGCACAGGATGTGACTCATGGCAAATGTTGATTTTCTAACCAATGGCGTTAGCATACTGAAATAATTTGGATCAGAAGTCCCGAAAGTGGAGCGTGCCTGCCCGCCCTTCCTCAGCTCACATATTGTGTGCATCTTTTTTGTTCCTGCTTTACTCATGATATGCAATACGCCTCTTACATGTGCCCTACATGTTTCTCAGGTTTTTTTGTCGGGAGTGGGCGAGAAAGTCTGTCCCCAGCCAGATGTCCTTTTCCAGTGCCATCACTCCATAAACAACTGCAAAATTCTAAAGATGGAGTTTTTGGGATGAGGAGAAACACACCCAGTCTCTCAAAACTCGCTGAGCACAATTTTATTTTTCAAAGAAAAACGATGGGAAATATAGTCAACAGATAAATGCATTGCAAGATGGACCGTCTCAACTTTTGTTTCCTGTTTTGACTTTTTGTAATGGAATTCAATTTTTTATACAAGTGCATATAGTATCAGTAGACAGAGGATGTAAAAATAATTGGCCACTCCTTTCTTTGCCATGTACTAATTCAAAATGACAACAAACCAATATATTGCATGGTATTGTTACAGTTTCAATTGCAAGCAATATTTTCAGCTTTGACGAAAAAGTTGATCCTTTCAAATCTAGACTTCTCATCCGCCCAAAATTATGTAATTTGCTCTAGCTTTAGTTTGGTTACAAATGTAATACCTCAGCGTGGTCTAGATAATGTACATTAATCATATATGCCGAGTTTGTCATCGTCCTTTTCAAAATCGTGTTGTGAGATTAAATTATTTACGTGTGCTCACTCGTATTGCAGAAATTAACGTAGTTTCCTGCATGGAAGGCTGTTGTAAGCACCCCAGTGTCCTTTCATTCTGTACTTCTATTATTGCTGTCTTTCTGACCACCGGGGTGGTAAAGTGCTACCTTATTCAAAGTAGCTCTGATGACTCAGTAAATGTATTCTGCCCGAAATTAGTGCTGTTTGCTTTATTTCAAGCTCCATTCTTTTCAAAAGGCTGGAATGGCCCTATGTAAGGTGAATGGTGATCTCGTCATCTCTGCATACTAGTGAAATGACCAGTGTTGAAAGGTCTCCAGGACACTGCTTGCTTTGATGTTTGCCTAATACATGCAGTGATGTCTTCTAATATGTGTTCAAATGAGCATAACACGTAAAAGATGATGGGATAACCAAAAGGTGGCGAGTACAAGCAATATGCGGATTGTTGAAGGATGATGAATTAGTTAGCATATGAAAATTGATTGATCCATGTACGTAGAGTTGGTGGTGTCCATTGTTTCCTCTGTGCCTTGTGTATTTTAACTACTTAATTTAGAGCAAAGTAGGGACAAAGCAACTTAAATCTTCGTATATAATACAAAGTTATTAAACTCTTATTTGTGGAAGGTCTACTACCTACTTTGCTGTAAATAATCTTTCCCACCAAGCGAAAATCACTGAGCAGAGATGAATTCCATATAAGATTTTTTCTCTTCTGGAGCAGGTGCAAAAACAGCCGACAGGGCCTTTATTTACACGGCCTCTATTTACCCTGAGTGGCAGGTTTTTTCAGGTTTCGCGAGAGAGCACCATGAGAGAGTGCATACATTTAAGGGGTTGTCTGCTGTTTGTCGCCTAAAGGACGGCACCTCTGTGCACCCCACACCAAGTGTGGTTGGGATCCCCTGAGGCCACCCACATCCTAGCAGGTGTCTCTCAACTAACCCTCACCAAAATAGGGGTCAGCAGAATACGGTCTGCTTTTGCTGGTGTTTTCCACGACTGGCCTCAAGATAGAAACTTGATATTCGAGACATGCTGCAAAGTCCACCAACGCAGTCCCCTGCAAAGCAAAAGCAACTGCTCTGCTCTGCATAAAATCCTTCCCTATTCCACTTGCACACAGCGCAGAACATTTTCAATGCTTGATCGGTCAGAGTGTCTTTACTCAACAGCTTTCACCCTTCACTCTCGTGTAGAAATCACATTCTGTCGTTATGTTTCTTGCTGAATTCCAAGACCTGTTGTTAGGCCTTGAATCCTTCACATTTTGCCTATCAGAGTGTTGATGGAAATCAGCACAACGAACCTCTATCACACAAATCGAATTGATTCTTCAGGATTGGGCAAGGAGGTAAGGCTTTGTGAGGAACTACGGCACATGTTGGGAGTATGCTACTGAGTAGTAGAATAGAAAAGGCAAATTATGTTAAAGAAGGGTTGAGAATCCTAACACTGAAAAAAGCTAAGGCTTTCATTACATCTCTCTCTTTGTACACAATGGCTGTTTTTTAGGTCGAGTCTGGGCAGTGCGTGCGCTGCTCTGCGAGGCATGCTGTATTCAGGTAAGAACTTTAAGCTCCGCCCACTCTCCGCCCATATTTTTCATTGGTTTGTGTCATTGTCCACTGTAAACTGTGACTGTTCATTGGTCAATAGGCTTAGTGGTCCCTCCTTAGTACCGCCTTGACTCATTTTCTAACCTCCCGAGGCGACACCCCCTGTTATGTGTGTTGTTACTCAGTAGGCTTTAATTACAGCCTCTGAGCACTATTTTCTCAAATAACTTGGTCTTGCCTGCTGTTGCAGGCTGGACACGCTCTCTCCTAATGCTTTTTTTAATACATTTTATAGCACGGGCGCTGGCATTAGCAATGCAATAGGTCTCGCATTTGAGAGAGTTTAAGCTATTGGCATTGTAAATGACAATGCCTTTTATTTATCTGTTTTAAAAACAACACATAAATAAAAGGCATCGTCATTTACAATGCCAATAGCTAAAACTCTTGTTACTCTTGCCTTGCTCCCTACTTCCTTCCTCCTCCTCACCATCCTTTGCTATCCCTTCCCAACTTTCTCTATCCTTTTTACTCTTGCCTTGCCCCCTACTTCCTTCCTCGCCCTCACCATCTTTTGCTATCCCTTCCCACCAAACAGATGTGCACTCCCGGCTGCTCGGGCAAATCTGTGGGCATCTCATCCAGACCACATCTGGAAAAATAGCAAGGAGAAATAAGGGATAGACAGACACTTTTGTTTTTTAGTGGCTAGCATTCATCCCTCATTTTGGATTAATATTCACACAAAAGGATGTTTGCACTCATCTGTGGGCAAACCAAAGCGGAATCCCAAGTAGTAATTGTAATGATTCATTATCAATATTTAGTCCGGTCTAAATAATAATAATGAATTATTACAATTACTACTTGGGATTAGGTTTTGAGCCACAGATCATCCATCACTTGCTGTTGTTGATAGGAATCTTACAGTTCCTAAAACCTTGGTAGAACAGTGAAACAAAGCAGACAGGCTACCTCACCAGGCTCAGGCCCTCACAAGTTAAAGGTGGGAGTTACCTCTCAACCCCCACCAACAGCCCCCCATCTTTATTGTGCTTTACAAAAACAGAACATTCCAAAACCTCAATATAGGAAACTTATTGTAGGTTTGTATATCTGTGAATGCCTGTAAGACTATCTGGCATGGCATAATTGTTGTTTTCCACAAAGAGTGGTTCTACTACGCAATAAGAAAACAAGCATTTGCTATGCAATAGGTGTCGCATTTGCGAGAGTTTGAGCTATTGGCATTGTAAATACCAATGCCTTTTATTTCTGTATTTTAAAAACCTGCAAGCGGTGCGTAAACAGGTACTTTGTACTTGCAGTCGTTGCTTACGAGAAGCAACGCTGGCAGTAACTATGCCTCTTTTACTGCCAGCCTTCCTTTTCGTAAGCAAGGACTATAAGTACAAAGGGCGTGTTTATGCACCGCATACAGCTTTTCGAAACACATAAATAAAAGGCATTGTCGTTTACAATGGCAATAGCTCAAACTCTTGCAAATGCAACACCAATAGCTCAAACTTTAATAATGCGAGACCTATTGCATTGCAAATGCTTGTTTATATTTGTTCTGCCTTTTGGTGTTTGATTCTCTTCCATGGAGCCTGCCCCTGTTACATGTCATCTTACTTGTTTGTTTATTTATGGTTTAATTGAGGCACTATTTGTTTTCTTTCGGCTTGACTCGCGACCAAAATGCAGTACTTTGATAGCATTCTTCCATTTTTTTGTGTGTAGATTTTCTACTGAAATGTGCTCACGCTTCATTGTTGGCATTTATCTATGGATTTTTACTTTCCCAACATATAGTTTCTCCTTTTCTTTGTTTTTTGTTTTTTATTGACAGTTGTGTTTTTGGTTGCTAGTATAATACATGCTTAACTGATGGCATTTATTTGTTATCAATTATATTGTGTGTGTGTTTTTTCAAAGCCAGTTTGAAACTATCTCGTTCTGTAATGTAAACAGCCTTAGAAACATAAATTTGTGCTTGTTTAAGCAAAAAGTGCTGCCACGGTGTGGATTAAGCCAGTTACTTATGCAATAAGTTAGTGTGTTTTAATAAGAATGCAATTAAATAGTTTCTTCAAAGCAAATACTTTTCGGATGGAGTCTGTGATGGTGCGTCCAGTACGTGTTCTTTTTATGGCATGCTTCCTTTTTTTTATTGCTTTTCCTCTGAAAGGCGCTCATGTTTCAATGTTGGCATTTTTCTATGGATTTTTGTTTTCCCAAGATAAACTTTCTCTTGCTTTCCTTGTTTTTTTGTTTTTTATTAAGGGTTGTTTTAGTGTTATTAAACAGTTGGTATGCGTAACTTACTATGTGCCAACCCTACCAGCCATGCAAAAAAATGTTTTTACCCACATCACAGACTCTATCCCAGTATTATATGCATTTTAAATTATATTGTTTTTTTCTCGTTAAAACGCGTTTACCTATTTAATAAGTAACTGACTTAGTTCAAGCCGCCACAGACCATTCTGGTTAAAACGTGTTGACATTAGGCTTGATGGCTTTTGTTTTTCCAGCATATAGTTTCTCTTGGTTTCCTTGGTTTTATTGACTGTCGTGTTTTTTGTTGCTAGTATAATATGGGCTTAACTGATGGCATATGTTTGTTATCGATTATATTGTGTGTGTGTTTTTTGAAAGCTATTGTTTGAAATTATCTGTTTCCGTAATGTAAACGGCCTGCTTGTTTAAAGCAGAAAGTGCTGCTATGGGTGGTTTAAGTCAGTTACTTATGAAATAGATAAGTGTGTTTTGTTAAGAATGCAAATAGCAATTTTTTTAAGCAAATACTTTTCGGAAGGAGTCTGTGATGTTGCGTCCGATACGTGTTCTTTTGATGGCATTCCTCCACTTTTTGTGTAGCTTTACCTCTGAAACGCATTTAATTGTTGGCATTTTTCTAAGGATTTTGTTTTCCCAACATATAGCTTCTCTTGCTTTCCTTGTTTATTTTGTTCTTGGTAACTAGCAGAATAGCACTTAGTGCTGGTTTATATTTGGCTGTCACTGCAGAACTGCTTTCCACTTTATGAAACAATGCAAAACACCTCACTTGTTGTCAACAGCGAAATGATCATGTTGCTCGACTTAAAATTGTCAGTGCAAGTGTCAAGTACCAACTCCAAACTGTAGCTTCCGCAGGAGCCGATGCAAATTTCCTCAATCCCCGACTCCACTACAGTGAGCTACACTGCTCACTAGCAGAAGTGAGGGGGAAAGGGGATTGGGATGAGAAAGAGAGACTGCACTGCTTCGTCTTCTTCTGACTGGACTCTACAATTCTTCGTGTTGAATCCTGTAAATAATGATAACATATAACCACAGAATCTCACTGCCTCCCTACGATATTTATTATCATTACTTTTAAAATACCTGTCTTTTCTACAGTGGTTGCTGCTCTCTTATGTAAGTACAGAGTTACACCTCTTGGTCACTCTCAATTCGGTTCTGGTCAGATGTTGGGATATGCTGGTAGTACCCTGAAACACAAACGCAATGTAACTTCTAATACTAAAATACTCCCTACCTCCCTATTATTCTTTATTTACCTTTTCTTAATCTGAACCTTGTGATGCTTCTTTTGATATTTCCTCCTTAATAAATTGAACAAGTTGTCTTATCTGATGATAGTAGGTTATGTCCTGATATCTTTTTCTTCTTTGTCTTACTGCAGGATGTAAAGACCGCTCCGTTGGTAAGTACAATTATATATATATAATTATATCTATGTACTATCTCTTGTAGATTCTGTAGTAGCCAAGTTCTAGGACAAGAGTTCTTTTAATGTGGAGACTAATTCTTGACTTCTTCTCTCCGCTGGCTGGAATTACAATGTCACTTTAGTCTCTCTTTCTTCCTCTCGCATTGACGCTGGTCAATTTGCAGGACTAAATCAATTAATTCAGACACTTCAGTAGGCCGCTTAGGAATCTGCGCCAATCCATCCTTCAACTCGTCTTTCAAACCTCTATAAAAGATTGCGGCCCTCTTAACTTCTGGCCAGTTAGTCTCCACAATCAATTTATTAAATTGAGCCAGGTATGCTACTAAGTCTCGATTACCCTGCTTTAAATCCAAAAGTTCATTGTCTGTGGTTTGAGATATGGATCTTCGGTCAAAGATGCGTAAGAATTCCTTCTTGAAGGCCTCAAAGTCATACAAAATGGAATCATTGTTGTTCACCAAAGGCATCAACCAAGCCGCAGCATCTCCGCTCAGGTAGGACAATATGAAAGCCACTTTAGATTGATCCTCTTTGAATATTATGGGTCTACACAGGAAGTGTAATGAACACTGCGTAAAAAATATCTGGGCCTTATTCGGATCCCCACTAAATCTTTCCGGAGCAGCAAGAGGGATCGTGGGAGATTGCATGTATGACCTGTGTAGTCAATTCTGTAGCTGATGGTGCAGGGGAGAAGGACTGAGTCTTGCCTTCCGTGGACCCCGAGGGGGAACCTGAGGAGAATTCCTCAAACCGTTGGCGCAAGAATAGGGCCTCCTGACTAGATTTCCTCACTTCTGCCCTAAGAGACTTATTCTCCTCCATGGTGTCACTCAATTGCTTCTGTAAGCCATCTAAAACCGATGCCAAAGCCTTAACATCAATTTCCTGTGTCATCCTGCTCGGGCGGAAGTTTAGGTAGAGGCACTTCAATCTGTCAAGTACCAACTCCAAACTGTAGCTTCCGCAGGAGCCGATGCCCCCGACTCCACTACAGTGAGCTACACTGCTCACTAGCAGAAGTGAGGGGGAAAGGGGATTGGGATGAGAGAGACTGCTTCGTCTTCTTCTGACTGGACTCTACAATTCTTCGTGTTGAATCCTGTAAATAATGATAACATATAACCACAGAATCTCACTGCCTCCCTACGATATTTATTATCATTACTTTTAAAATACCTGTCTTTTCTACAGTGGTTGCTGCTCTCTTATGTAAGTACAGAGTTACACCTCTTGGTCACTCTCAATTCGGTTCTGGTCAGATGTTGGGATATGCTGGTAGTACCCTGAAACACAAATGCAATGTAACTTCTAATACTAAAAAACTCCCTACCTCCCTATTATTCTTTAGTTACCTTTTCTTAACCTGAACCTTGTGATGCTTCTTTTGATATTTCCTCCTTAATAAATTGAACAAGTTGTCTTATCTGATGATAGTAGGTTATGTCCTGATATCTTTTTCTTCTTTGTCTTACTGCAGGATGTAAAGACCGCTGCGTTGGTAAGTACAATTATATATATATAATTATATCTACGTACTATCTCTTGTAGATTCTGTAGTAGCCAAGTTCTAGGATAAGAGTTCTTTTAATGTGGAGACTAATTCTTGACTTCTTCTCTCCGCTGGCTGGAATTACAATGTCACTTTATTCTCTCTTTACCTTGCTAGAGTGACACTGGCTAGGAAGGCTCAAGGTGTATACAGCGACTCTCACCTCACTGACACCCAGAGCCTAATAGGATATTTATGTATCTCTAGGCAGAATGCTGTTTAAGATTATTCACATCTGATAACATCTTATATATTGCTAACTTTACTTAGCTTTTGGATTCTCTGACTCTCCGGTACCCAAACTACGAGTTCTTCAAGAATTTCGGACAAGCTCTCTTCAAACGCTGCCTGTCCCTCAGAATTTCAGTTGAAGTGCGCCACAGAAATCGCTAATGAGCGCTAAAACGGCTGTGATCGCTCGCGAGTAAACAACTAGACTGTTAACCCCAAAATCGGTTCACGGCGGCCATCTTGGAATTCCGCGGCCGTGAACTGAGAAGGATTTGAATCCACAGTGAGACCAGAGTCAAGGAAATGACTCGACGAAGTCTTCCATACATTGGAAATGCTAGCAGACATCTAGTTAGGCTGCTACCTTGAAGTTGGGAAGCTCTAGCCTGATCACTCCTGACAGCAAGTCAGTGAAAGGGGCCTCCATCTACATCTTTGAAGGAAACGGGTAGCAATGAATGAATGGGCGAGGTTGGCTTTGTGAGATCCATAACAGATTATTTCTCAAGTGTACAGAAGTGTTTGATAACTATTTATTGTCGCACTCCCAAAAACCTTTGGACATTGAAGGGATATTAAGTACAATAATGTCTTTTGCAATGACATCTTCTTTAGGATTGGTCCGTTCATGGCTCGCTTTAATGTGACACTAAAGATTTACGGCTGGGCAATGGACAGACTGATCCTCAGTATGGGGTTAGGGGCTGGAATTTTCAAATTAATATTATTTTGTTTCTTGTCTTCTTGAGGTGCCCTTTGTAAATTCACAGCCATTGGTATAGCACATTTTTGGAATTTACATTTGAGCAAACAGACAAGCGCCTCCTGTGATTACAGGAGATAAAACCAGATTTCTGCCTGCCTTTATGGCCTTCATACCTCGCTTTAGCAGGAAGGGCAGCATGCCATAAAACTGCAGCCAGCCTTCATCTTTAGCGAAGGGGGTGAGGGGAGTGTGAAGCTCCATCTGACTGTAACTAGAAACAAAGGAAGAAGTCAAAACCTTCATTTATGGCCGTGGCACAACCTGCCCCCAATCAAAAACAAACCACAGAAATATTTCGAAGCAGTTGAACAGCATTTCCATGCAACAACTTCACGTCACACAAACTAAAACATGCCTGGAGGTTAGTACCACAAAAATGAAGAAAAATATAATATTCCCAAAATCAGGGGGTAGTTTTATTTCTTGATTGGTGGATTTTTCTCTTTATCTTGAAAAAAATAAGTAAAGTAGCGTTTCAGAGCAAATGCAATAAAAGCACGAGTGCAAGGTCATATTTGCTTGTCCAAAAAATAATAATTTTTAATGCCTCAAATGCCCATATTTAAGCGTTTTCTGTTGAGCGAAGAGAAAATAAAATGTGAATCTGACCCTCAGCAGTGTCATACTCTTTCAGTCATGGGCTCCTGATTCAGGGACCGAGCTTGGAGCAAGATGTGTTACTTTTGTACAATCATGTTAACATCGCAGAGAGCCGAGAATTCACAGATAACACAGGCAGTTTGTTGTTGTTTTTTAACTGCAGTTGCGCAAGGAAACTGTGTACCTGGATTATAGTTTAGACTTTCCGAGCCCCTGGATGTTTTAATCATCCACACTAATGCAGTTAAGACACACTGCTACACATTTTTTGGCTGATTTGTACAAAGTAAAACCTGGACACGTGGATTCCACGCTTAAATTTTGTTCTCAAGCAAATTATTTATTTAACTAAAACTCTTTTTTTAGGTCGAGCCTGGACAGCGCATGCGCTGCTCTGCGATCCATGCTGTAATAGAGTATGGACTTGAAGCCCCGCCCACTCTCCACTCATATTTGTCACTGGCTTGTGTCATTGTCCTTCGTAAATGCTGGCTTCTGATTCGTTAATAGGCTTGTTAGTCCCTCCTTAGTACCGCCTTGTCTTCATTTGTAACGTCCCATGAGGACTGGCCCTTTACTTAGTTTGTTACACGGTGGTACGTCTTATTTAGTCTGTAAGCACCATTTTCTTTAATGAGTTTCTCCTACTGCAGGCACAACATGCTTTCCTGCAACATTCATCGCTCCATGCACGCTTTCACTTTCCAAGTAGCGCGGGACAATGGCGGCAGCTTCTTTGAAATGCAATACGTCTTGCTTTTACAAGAGTTGGAGCTATTGGCATTGTAAATGACAATGCCTTTTTTTCAGGTGTTAATTATCAAAACAGATAAATAAGCTTAAACTCTCGCAAATGCGAGACCTATTGCATTGCAAATGCTTGTTCTTCATTATCACGTATGAAAGCACTTCCAGATTTGTGAGTTCAGAATACCAGTTGTACAAAAATAACATTTTAAATAAAAACTTTCCATTGCAGTGCTATAATGTACCTATTAGTGTCAAAGCGTCCACGTTAAAGAACAATAGATGTTGTAGCACCCAGGATAATGTGCTGCATGTCTAAATACTTATAGGGTCCCAAAGGTGAGACTGATTGGCTATGCCAATGCTTGTTTAAATATGTGGAAGGTACTGGATTGAAAGCCCTGACCATTGTTTGAAAGCTATATTTCTAAATATCTGCCAAAAGGGCCTCAACTTATCAATGTTAAAGGTGGTGGGGGGGATTCCCCCATTCTTTACTTTTATACCAGCAGTTACTTTTAGAAATAGGTATATTCAAACCCTCTTAAGCTATTTTGGGTGATACATGAAAAAACTTGTGGAGATGGAAAAGCAAAAAAACATGTTGCATTCAATACCTTTCACAGTTCAACTTCTAACCTTTTCCCACAATTACTCACATGTACACCAACCTTAACAGACAGGGTAAATCGAATGCTCGATGATCTAACTTTCAAGGTCCTCTGCATAATGCAACGGGCCATAAATGGCAAAGGTCCTCCATTCCTACAGGTAAAGCTCAGAATACGTTCTCTCAGAACAGAAGACTCCAGTCTATTCTGGCACCAAAATTGATAATTCCACCTCACAAGAAGCATAAGGTAACTCCTTCTCAGTTCAAGCATGGAAAAATGTCTTCCTGCAAGCATAAGTGCCATCGTAAACTACTATGAATTAAAGGGGAAATATAGAGACCTGGTCCTTTTCAAGATGAACCCACAAAGTCCAAACCCAACTTATCCTAGTAAACCCTCACAACATGGTCAGAGCGCACTGGGGTGGTACTCTGAGAAGAGGACCTTTGCCTGTGTCGGTGGCTGCGGATGGAGGTAGCATCAAGGAGCAGATGCGTGTATGATGAGGGGCATATTGTAGGAAGCTGGCTCTGTATATACTATACCAAAGTAAGGTACAGTGTGCACAGAGTCCAGTGGATCCCCAAAGGCTTAAAGAGGTCAATGTAGAGAATACCTTACGCTTTATTTGTGGTAGTGTGGGCGAGCAGTAAGGCTTTATCAGAGGGTAGTGTTAAGCATTTATTGTACACACTCAGGCAAGAAATGATGTCACAGACTCAAAGACTGAACTCAGATCAATTGTTTGTATCAAACATATTTCTTTAGATGTATTTTATTTTCAGAACCAAGCAAGACTTGGCACAGGTAAGTGGAATTGTACTTTCAAGACAGACTGATCAAAACAAGCAAGCTGAATGAAATTGGCTTTGTTATAGGTTTGTTAAATATTTCAAGACATTAGGTATTTATAATTACTTTGTGATTACTTTTCAGATTACTCTTTAGAGTACTTTTTGGATTACGTTTTTTACTCAGTGTCATATGCCTAGATCTCACACTGGGACATTTCCTAGATAAAAGGTAAGTAATACTGTTTGGCATTAAAACACAGTTACTTAGGTTTTCATACAAACACAGCTCAACACTTTGAACTTTTTCAGAGGAAAACAGTCAATGCAATCCTATGAAGAAAAATGAGGTGATCGGTTTGCCGGTAAGCAATTGGTCTTTGGGAGTTGGTTTTCTGGAGTTAGAACAAGGGTTCCCCCAGGGTCAAGGATGTACTCTCAAAGCACCCTCAGCGGCACTCGGGCGGGCGGGGGCAGAGTGCGGAGGCCTAATGTTATCCAATGGGGGATAGGTGGCCTCCGGTTGGTGGCTGCTCACGAGCAGGCCACAAAGTTGTGGGAGCAAAGCTCCTGGACTTAAGCACAGGGCAAAAGGGGAATCGAGTTAGCACACAAAGTGCACCCACAGCAGCACAGGGGCGGCCAGGTTCAGGGTGCTGATTTGGCGTTGGGTCCCCTGTTGTTTTCAATGGGATTTGCTGGTTTTGGGTTTTGGCTGCAGGCTCGGCCCAGGAAGTCTTCCGGGAGGAATCAACAGCTGGGCAGGTAAGTTGGAGGGCTCGGGGATGTAGGTGCACCTCAGGACCTCTTTTCCAGTGCGCAGGGTGGGCTGAAGCAGGGGTGCCTTTTGAGGTCGGATTTCACCTTACTAGGCCACTCACGGTTGTGTGGTGGGGTCTCCGTGCAGAGGCTGCAGGCAACGTTGGGGAGTCCTGGAGGAGTCAACCCATGGTGGACTCTGACTCTGGAGTGCTGGGGGACCTCGCTGGGACCGGTGGGCCACTCCGACTCAGGCTGTAGGCGTCGGGTGCAGTGGTGGTACCAGGTGTCGGGTTTCTTTGTCCTCAGCAGGCTCAGAGTCTGTCTTGTGAGTTTCTTTTGAACAGAGCTGCTGTTCACAGGAGATCCGGTCTTGGTTGAAGGCAGTCAGTCCTCCAAGGGATTCTGGAGGTCACTGGCTGCAGGACAAGGTGATTTTTGGCGCAGGATCTCCGGAAGCTGCAGACGGGCCAGTAGGGCTGGGGCCAAGTCAGTTCTTCTCTGCAGTCTCCTCTTCTGGGTGTCTTCTTTCGTCCTTCTTCTTCGTAGGTTGCGGGAATCTGCCTTCTAGGTTCAGGGCTGGCCCCTAAATACTGTATTTAGGGGTGTTTTAGGGGTCTCGAGGTCAGTAGACAAAAGGCTACTGACCTTAGGGTGACTACACCCTTGGTGTGCTCATCCCACGTGGGGTAGTGGGCACAATCCCTAGTCCTGATTGGAGAGTGCCTGTCATCTACAAGATAGCGGGCACTAAAGTGTGGGCTTCACCTCGCCTCCCCCACCTGAGGGGTGGGGTTGGCAGAGGTGGGCACACCTTCTGGGCTGTGCTAATTTTTCCTGCCCGTCTCCCTGCCAAAAAGGAGGGGAGACAGGAAGGGGGCTCGCTCCTGATAGCAGGAGAGGCTGGGGGTCGAGTTACAAAGGTGACAAGGCCTTTGAAGCCCCCCTGCCACAGATGGCTCTTCCTGACCTGGGGGAGGTGTGACCACCTCTGCCCAGAAACTGCTTTGTTTCTGGGCCCAGGGAGAGAAGGCTCCCACCTCAGGGGTCCAGAAACATGTCTTGTGGTGACAGGCTGGTGTTTACCAGTCAGGGAACCCACCAGAGGCTGGTCGTTTTTCAGTGGGCATCTCTACGTTGCCCTCTGAGTGCATGGTATAATAAATCCCACACTGGCATCAGTGTGGGTTTATTATGCTGAGAAGTTTGGTACCAAACTTCCCAGAATTCAGTAAAGCCGTTGTGGTGCTGTGGAGTTCGTAATGACAAACTCCCAGACCATATACTCTTTATGGCTTTACTGCACTTACAATGTCTAAGAATGGACTTAGACACTGTAGGGGTACAGTGTTCGTGCAACTCTACCCTCACCAGTGGTATAGTGCACCCAGCTTGAGGGGTGTCTTATACCACAGATAGTGGGTTGCAGGCGTGGCACACAGGTATGTGTGCCATGTCAACTCTTCATTTTTCTCTGCACCAAAACACGCAGCCTGCAATGGCAGTGTGTGGGTGTTAAGGTACAGGGCCTCTAAGGGTGGCACAATATGTGCTGCAGCCCTTAGAGGCCTTCCCTGGTCACAGTGCCCTTGGTACCCATGGTACTTTTTTACAAGGGACTTACAAGTGGCCAGAGAGGGGTCATTTGGGGGTAGAAAGGTACAGTTTTGGGAAAGAACACAGGCTCCGGGAACCTGATTGGTAGGGACCCAGGGCATATCAAGTCAAAGTGCATCAGAACTCTGGCAAAAAGTAGGGGGGTTACTGCAATAGAAACCCAGCTTCCTACAATAGACTTGATATCAGAGTTATCACGGTAGGTCAGCAGTTCCTTTGGTACTTCTTCCAACTGCAGAAATAACAGGGAATTCCCAAAGTTGCTCCGCCCAGTACTTCAACATGGCAGTCTTAATGTACAGCCCACCTAGAGAACTTCTTTTGTGCTCATTCCACATTCTCTGATGCCAGACTCTGGGGATGAATCTGTCAACGATTTAGTGAAGGTCTTGGGCAGATGTAAAGGTACAGATGAGCTCCATTGACAGTCTGCGTAAAAATGTGGGCAGTATGGAGACTAGGTTTACTGCATTGGAGAGCATACTGGACAATATATTCACTCAAGTTGCATCTGTGGAATCTGCGGTCCAATTCCTTGGAGGATAAATACCAAATTGGAAGATTTGGTGAATCATCAGAGAGATAAGAACGAGGTAACTGCTCACTTTTAGAATTGTGCTGCGATGTCCATCACACTGATAGGCTTGAAAGTCTTTAAATGGTAAGAGAACAGCAAACCTTATCTTGACCGTTCGCTTGATCAGCTGGCACAATTCCAGAGATGACAATGACTTATGAGGTTCCAGGGCAGCCTTCCTTGAGAAAGTGATAGACCTGAACAGCATTCATCACCCAGTCTGGATCAAGAGAGACATATGCTTACTTATGAGGAGAACATGGCTAACCATGAGGGAAACACTGCTGGTGATTCAACAGAATGAGGGTCACCAGTATCAGACCTTTGGCTGACATCCTAGGAGCAAGTCTGGTATATATCTTCTAAGGAAATCAGGAGTTTCAAGATGCAGTTGTGCAGGATGTGAGGCCTGTGCAAGTAATAGGTCCACAATTACCCCCTCAAAGGAAATACAGCACCCCATTGTAGCGCTTGACTCATGGTAGTGAAGCAGAGCAGTCCAAGGCCTACTCTGGGTAGATGGCATGGGCTAGTAATCACCATTCACTAGTACGCAATAATAACACTCAATAAATGATTTTCCAGTCTGTGTTATCTCATTGGAAAAGGAAAAGAACATTTATTACATGCACACTACTAAATACTATGCAGTAATTTGCAAATTTATACATAATAAAGGTGTAAATACCTTGGTTACACTCTGAAATCTCATTTGGCCCCTAAAGGGTCATGACCCCCAAGGGGTCATGACCCCCACAAATCACAGTACCCCCCTCATAGAGCGAAACTCGCTGGCAGACTTTAGAAAGAGACTCAAGACCTGGCTCTTCGACAGAGACACAGCGCCCGGATACCCCTAAGGGTGACAGAGTGCGCTTTGCAAATGCTGATTGACTGATAAAGCACATTATCATATAGGAGGGTGCCACTTTAAGTAAAGCAGGCCCACAATCTTTACCAAGGTCACCACATTCAAAGTCCAAAAAGCATCTTTCTCTCACTGACATCAATAACCATGGTTCAACTGCAATCATTACGATCAATAAAGCATTGCACATTTATGAAAAATTACTGTCAGAAGTACAGCTTTTAAATAAAATGTAATGAAACAACATTACATGCATCTGTGTCTTTCTAGAATTACCTTAGGACACAAAACATGAGCCACTGGACCAACCACTAGATATCCCTGCCTTCCCAAGCTGTGGAACAAAAGGCCCAGCATTGGGAGTGCTTAAATCTTAGGCTCAATACCTGGGGGTTCATAATTTCCTTGCTCCTGTAAATGTAGGTTCACTGTTGAAATTCTTTTGGGTTGTGTGGGGGCTGTTGCACTCCTGAAGCCAGTACAACTCCTCTTGATAACGTTGGTGGAACCTCCTGCCATCCTGGGGCCACCACAATTGAGGAAACTTAGGCAAGTTTAACCCCGCAGGGCATTATGGTGTGCTCCCTAGCCAGATCGGTAAATATGTAATGAGCGGCTTTGGCTTTTCTTTGTTGACGCACAAGGCTTTTTGCCCCACATCTTCTTTTTGTCTATTTTTTTGTTGGGGTGCCCAGCCCCACCCAGGCACCAGAACTTGCATTTTCTTTGGACCAGCACGTGGAGGCCACCCCCGGTTATCCCTTCCGGCTCCTCGCCCACCCAGATCTCTTCACTGCCAGGTCAGCAGCCGATAGCTGGATTCTTCCTGTCCACTCATGCTGGTGTGGTTCTGTGCTGCCAGTGGAAGCTCTGCTCCCCCTAGACATGGGGAGCAGAGGAGAGCCCACTGCCATTGTGGGGAGCGCAATGACACTCCCCCTAGACCATTCCCTCATCCAAGGATGGGGTCTCCGGCCCCTTCTGCCTAATGTGGGAGAACACGTAGGTGCTCCCCCTCCTTTTTTAGGTCGAGCTTAGAGGCAGCGCGCATGCGCTGCTCTGCAAGGCTTATAGTGGAGTATGGGATAGAAGCCCCGTCCACTCTCCACCCACATTTTTCATTGGCTTGTGTCATTGTCCACTGTAAACTGTGGCTGTTCATTGGTGAAAAGGCTTCATAGTCCCACGTTAGTCGCATTTTGTAACCTCCCATGGCGACACCCCCTGTTAAGTGTTGTTGCTCGGTAGGCTTTAATTACAGCCTCCGAGCACTATTTTCTCAAATACCTTAGAAAATCCTTCTGTTCTGTACAAGACTTCACTGTAGTGGGCCGTTGGCCACATTCCATCCGCCTGCAAAGGCTACGTTGAAACAACTGACTGCCACAAACATGTATAGTCCTTTGTAAACCGCTTCCGGGCATGGTCCGACCACGACGGCTGCGGAAGGTAGGCGAGTGTTGTACTGTGTCTTCATAGCGAGGCAGTGGTTGCTAGGGGGTTTCTTTGCTACAATATACATCCTCTCCTATCACTTGTCGATGACGCATGGCACTGCCTTCTCACAGGACCGTCCCTCTAGGCTGTGCCAACAGGCCCACGCCACTGCCAGCTTTGTGCTAACACCACGTAGGCCGTAAATCCCTGGTAAATCCTGCAGCGCTTCAGAAAACATCCTCCCTTCACAAGGAAACATCAATGGACCGCTTCCCGAGCCCAGGCTCCCTATCACTACCAACTGCAGAAGCCCTTGCCCCCTCCCACCATGGGAAAACTCCCAGTAATAAGTATGTAGGAGCAGCGGAATTCCTTCTCACTGGGATTTCTGAGGCGGGGGCCCAAAAAGGCCCAACGAGCCAGGGCGCCTCAGCAGAGGCACCCCCCACCTAGTTGCCCCACCCGGATCCCAATAAATTCAGACCACACCAATTTCACGTTTTATGGAAGAATTGAGGCCGCAGTTTATTAGGCATTTTTCAACTTACAAGCGATCCTTTAAACACCATTTAACTTATTAGGCGAGCCTGTGTCCTTGACCCATAAGCTCAGCACTGTGCCTTACATTCAGTGCCGGTCCATTTTTTGCCCAGGTGACCTATCACCTCGGGACGCAACCTTTCACTTTCACTCCGGGCAAGCGTCTGCTTCCAGCCCGACCGGGTAACCTTTTTTACTTCCGGTAGCCACACACTCCCCTTGGGTAAGCGTCTGCCTCCAACCCAACCAGATGACCTTTTTACTTCCGGTGTCCACACACTCCCCGGGTAAGCATCTGCTTCCAACCCGGCCGGGTGACCTTTCACTTCCAGGGTCTACACATCTACTTCCGGGTAAGCGTTTGCTTCCAACCCGACCGGGTGACTTTTCACTTCCGGTGTGTCCAAACTTTTGTTACAAGGGCAAGCATATGGGCCAGCCCGCCAGACCCTGGGTCAACGTTCCCCCACCCATCGCTGCGAAGGTGACCCGGTAACCGTTATCCAACTTCTTTCATGCCACAGACTCTGCCCTTAATTATCTACTTAATTGTTTGCTTCCGGTTCTTCTGAACAAAGGCCATTGGGGGAGCTTGCCAGTACCCCCTGGGTCCTGACTGTCCCGTTTGTGGCCTGTTCCCGTTTCGCAACCTGTCCCCCAACCTTTGATACCAAAGAACCTCCTGCAAGTCACCTATGCCTCTGCGACAAATGTTCCCTGATGTCACCCCCCCCTCTACTTCTTGTTCCTAAGCGGGTGGGTGGGTCTTCTCTTGTAAAGTTCCCAGGAGAAAGAGGGCCCTGTGCCCGGCGCCTGCGCTTAAATACCCCCACCTCTCTGCCGAATTCCTAAGATTGAATTTATGACTGAGCTGACCCAGCGCTGTGATCTGCTGGTCCAGCTCCTTCCCTGCCTCCATATCCTTGTCTCCACCCAGTCCTGTCCGGGTTCTGCTCCTTGGGGGTGGCCTCCACTAAGGCCCCCGGTCAAGCCACTATTCCCCTCCCTGGGGGGGGGGGCCGAACCAAGGGGCATAGTTGAGGCACCCACCACCTAGTCGCCCCACCCGAATCCCAATAAATTCAGACCACACCAATTTCACGTATTATGGAAGAATTGAGGCC
This sequence comes from Calotriton arnoldi, assembly GCA_963921515.1. Lineage (NCBI taxonomy): Eukaryota > Metazoa > Chordata > Amphibia > Caudata > Salamandridae > Calotriton > Calotriton arnoldi. The sequence goes on along the minus strand of CAWUFW010000214.1, from coordinate 690,772 downwards.
GCAGTTTATTAGGCATTTTTCAACTTACAAGCGATCCTTTAAACATCATTTAACTTATTAGGCCAGCCTGTGTCCTTGACCCATAAGCTCAGCACTGTGCCTTACATTCAGTGCTGGTCCATTTTTTGCCCAGGTGACCTATCACCTCGGGACGCAACCTTTCACTTTCACTCCGGGCAAGCGTCTGCTTCCAGCCCGACCGGGTAACCTTTTTTACTTCCGGTAGCCACACACTCCCCTTGGGTAAGCGTCTGCTTCCAACCCAACCGGATGACCTTTTTACTTCCGGTGTCCACACACTCCCCGGGTAAGCGTCTGCTTCCAACCCGGCCAGGTGACCTTTCACTTCCGGTGTCCACACATCTACTTCCGGGTAAGCGTTTGCTTCCAACCCGACCGGGTGACTTTTCACTTCCGGTGTGTCCAAACTTTTGTTACGTGGGCAAGCCTATGTGCTTCCAGCCCGCCAGACCCTGGGTGAATGTTCCCCCACCCATCTCTGCAAAGGTGACCCGGTAACTGGTACCCAACTTCTTCCATGCCACAGACTCTGCCCTTAATTATCTACTTAATTGTTCGCTTCCGGTTCTCCTGAACAAAGGCCATTGGGAGAGCTTGCCAGTACCCCCTGGGTCCTGACTGTCCCGTTTGTGGCCTGTTCCCGTTTCGCAACCTGTTTTATTTTGTAGGATCGCTTTGTAAGTACCGCTATGCCTCGCTGGGAGCTTTCGCTGCCAGCGAGGCCCCCCCGCCATACCTGCGGCCCAAATCTTCCAAACTACCAATAGCCCCTTGCATTCAATGCCGCTCGTATATTCCGTAGCAGGACATCTGTCCCAGTATCCGATAGGTACACCCCATCTGCACTTTAAAAGTGTGGCTGCCGCAAGTTAATTAGGCTATGCCTAATGCTGCCTAAACCTGCCCCCCACAGAAATTTGGCCATGAGGCTGTTTAGCCTCCTCCTTGACAACTCTATGCCCGTTTGGGAGCGAGCACCAGCCCATACCCTTCTGGGAATGATCTCAGACCATACAACTTCTGTGGCATCCATGCTCCTGGCTAAATTGGTGAGATCTTTCTTTAGCATGCAATCTAGATTTCCCCTCCCTGTCACTGGAAGGTCATTTCCCCCTAGATGAATTACTAAAACATCCGGGTCCTTTGACTGGGTGCGGCACTCTTGAATGAGACTCTCCAATTCTCTCCACTGTAACCCTGGCTTTCCAAACCATTTCACCCTTGTACGTTGAAAAAGGAATGCCGCATTCCACCCATTGTTGCGAGCTCTGTTTGCAGCCCTGGACACGCAAGAGTGCCCGACGACTCACACGGTTTTACACTCTGTGGAGTAGAACAGAAGCACAGAAAGGTAAATAATGAGGCGTTAATAAACCCTTTATTACAAGTATAAACTTGGTGTACATAAGTGTGATAATGTCCCTTAACAACTCGCCCCCCCAAACCCGCCTATTAATCATTTATCTGTTGAGTGTTTGGGCGAATGTAAACCCGAAACCTATCTGATTCCCATCTTGATTTGATTTGATATTTATATAGCGCATGGCTACCCAGAGGCTTCCCTGCGCTAACGATGAGAGCTGTAGTGAGAGACAAAGCCCATTAGTGGTTTCACGGGAAATAGCCAGGTCTTCAGCTTTTTCTTAAATGCCAGTTCACTTTGCAGCCCTCTTAGGTCCAGAGGTAGGGTCGTTTTATTGCATTTGATGACATCCCTTCCTGGAAGGCTGTGGTTGCTGCCCCAATGTGAAAGGAATGCGTAGTATAGTGATGCCCTTGGAGCACTGCCATTTGGACTGTTGCCGCTTACACCCTATTAAACTGATAAAGTGTTACAGGAGTCCCATCTTTAGGGGTGAGAAGGTAAGCGTCGCCGTTGACCCCTTCCCGTTCGTTCCTTCATGTACCCTGCCAGAAGCTTAACTGGGCAATATGGGCTGTGCCCCTCCATCTTATTCAGTGTAATGCACTGACCCCTTCCCACTTGATCTGTCTTAGAGCGTCTCACCCGTAAGGATACATTGTGTGTGCCTAAGCATATGTCCTTAACCAACAGGGCCCTGCTGCTTCTATCTCCTTTGGCTTTGGCTGCTAGTTCGCTAATGCGAAAAGCCACAAAAAAGGCAAGTGAGAAAGTTAAACGAAATAGTGTACTTTCTGAGTCAGAGTGGCACACTAAAGGGAGGTGGTCAATCAGACTATTTAGTGTTTTAAAATCAATCGGAGACCTGGTATCCAGCTTTTTGCTTTCCCCTTTGGCCCAACCTTTTAAGGCTTCCCTGAGAACAAATCCTTTAGTGGGATCGTCAAAACCCTTTAGCTTCGAATGGTATGCTATTGCTGATAAGTGCTCTAGAACCTATGACCTAGATTTACTGGCCCACACCACAAACTGTTTGACCTGCATCACTAGTTTCTGAAAATTGTTTGGAAAATTGGACACGTCAGCTGTAAAGTTCAGAAAAGTCTCCACACAACGCAGGTACCGTTACCTTGTTCCAACAGCCAGAGCCTTCTCCGCCATGCTTTGTAGTTGAATTTCTAATGCATTAGTTTCCAGTATTCCTCTTTAAAGGGCATCATTTCCTGTTGCGCCTCTGGCCATTCCGCCCGGAACCTTACCCACTGCAAGCGAGAAAGAGCATCAGCTGCCTTGTTCTGAACCCCTTGCACATGCTTTGCTCTTATCTTGATATTGTACTGGAGACATGTGCTCACCAGATGCCTTAACAAGCCCAATACAATGAGGCATGATGCCGCCTGCATATTAATTGTGTGGACGGCTGCCATGTTGTCTGACCGGATGACTAATTTCTTGTTAGCTAAGGTATCCGACCAGAGTAACAATGACACTAGAACGGGAAAGAGCTCTAGTGCTGTGATATTCCCTGTGAGGCCACATTTCCGCCAAGCAGGTGGCCACTGTTTGGCACACCAGGCGGAACCCAATATCGCCCCAAAGCCCCCCGCCTGGAAGCATCTGTGTACAGTTGCAACTGGTTATTTGCTGTCCATGGGGTTGGCCATATTCTAATTCCATTGAAACCCTGCAGAAAAGACAGCCACATCCGCAAGTCTTGTTTCAGCCCCCCCCCCCCAACCTTACAAGATGATGTTTCTGAGTAATGCCTGCTGTAGCCACTGTCAACCTTCTTGATAAAGCTCTCCCCACCTGAATGACCCTGGATGCAAAATTGAGCTTACCGATTAACTCTTGAATATCCCTTAATGTTGCTTTCTGTTTTGCCAATACCTTTTCAATAGCTGCTGCAAAGTCCTGTACCTTCTCAACTGGGAGACGTGACACCCCTTCCAAGGAATCCAACTCGATTCCCAAAAATGTTAGCTTAGTTGTGGGGCCTTCTGTTTTCTCTGCAGCCAATGGTACTCCTAATCCTTGCGACGTGACCTTGAAGGCTGCCAATGCTTGGGCACACTCGGGGGAGTTTGCCTTGCCTACAAACAAGAAGTCATCTAGATAATGGAGCTTGCCACCTACCGGCTGTACCTTGTTTGTTGCCCACTCTAAAAAAGAACTAAATGCCTCAAAATAAGCACATGAAATTGGACATCCCATGGGCATGCACCTGTCATAGTACAGCTTTCCTCTGAACTGGAACCCCATCAAATGAAAGCTTTCGGGATGCACTGGCAACAGCCTGAAAACTGATTCAACATCGGCTTTCGCCATGAGGGCTCCTGTCCCCGCCTCTCTGACTAATTTGATGGCTTCATCAAATGTAGCGTAGGAGACCGAACACATATCCTGGCTTAGCCAGTCATTTACTGAGTTGCCTTTGGGATAAGAGAGATGGTGGATCATCCGATATTTACCTGCTTCCTTTTAAGGGACAATACCTAGTGGAGAGATAATAAAATTGTTTGGGGGGGGGGTCAAATGGGCCTGCTATTCTACCTAGTTGCAGCTCTTTTTGGATCTTTTCTGGAACTGTTTCTGGCAGTTCCTCCGCTGAGCGAAGGTTTCTAGATGACCTGCCTGCTAAAGGGCCACTGTAAGGTATTTTGAACCCCTCTTTGAAACCCCAAAAAAGTAGTTCCCTCTCCTCTTCCTTTGGATAATTATTCAAAAGTGTTGCTAGCATCTCTAAGTTTATTGGAGATGGGCCTTTTGTTATCGGGCTCCAACTATGGCTGACCCATGAAAGGGGTGCCCGGTGTAGGTCTAGCGTGGGCTTTGCATGAAAAAACGGGATGGTCTCCACTGCACCGTGAGGACCCATGTCGGACTTTGCATTGCATCCCCGAGGTGCAGTTGCCTGCATTGAACAGGCGACCGGTATTATCCCTTGGTCTACGCTGCAGCAGCTGCTTAAATCCGTCTGCCCCTTTTGTTGTTCGAAATGACTGCAGCTGCTCCTGGAGCGGCTGCTGTTGACTCCCCATGATCTGACCGTGGCCTGGGACAGGGCCCTGGGTAGTTGGTGTTGCCACCATGCCACCCTGACATTGCTCCCCTTGCTGCCCTGATGAAACCTGCACTGAGCCAGCCTGGAACCCCCCCGTTGGCAAGGGCTGATGATCCCTGCCCCCGCCGAACTGCGAACTTGGTAGTCCATTGCTGCCATGTGGTAACTGTCCCCCGGCCTGCATGGCGGAAATTGGGAACACAGTGCCTAACTGTTGGCTAGGCCCCACCTGTCTCAACTGTGGTCCTGCCGTTCCCAATTGTTGTTGTAATGTTTGTCCTCCACATGACTGCTGCTGCATGGGACCTAGCCAAGTATAGTTCTGTCCCACGCTCCCCAAAAGGGACTGCTGACCAGGACCAATTCCTGTTCCTTGATGCTGGGAACCCCCCACCATTCCACTAGCTGTATATGTGATCCCGGGTTGAGTCGGCACCTGTCCCACCTGCTGTTGTGGGAAGCTTGACAATAGAGGTTGACCCAAACTGGATTGAGCGTTTGCCAAAGAATGTGCCTGCGTGTTGTTTGCCTGCCAACCCTGCCCCCATAGTGGTGTGTTCCACTGCTGTATCCCAACTCCTGCTCCGGCTAACCCTAAACCGTAACCTGCCTTGGACCCCATCAGCTCCATCCATTCATCCGCCTCTCTTTGATCCCAAGACATCGCTGGTGTCTCTTCCATGCGCTGGCGAAAGTCTAAATCATATTGCAGCCAACCCATGCCTCCATAGCGCCTGAACCTGTCCAGGATAGCTTGATTGTACCTACTCAATGCTGGACCTTGCTCCGTAAATTTTTCTAAAATTATGGCTGCCAGCAACGCAAATGCATCCAACCAGTTGGTAATATTCTCCTCTGGCCTAATCCTCTTCCTATCCTTGCTCTCTTTGCTGTGCCCGAATCCCCGTAATGTGTCTGCCCCCCTGCGCACATGTTCCAGTAAAGTGAAAATATCTATGAATTCCCTCTTCCAAACACTCTCTTTAACTTCCAGTGGGATATGCCATGCTTGCGAGCGTTTCCCGCTAGGTCCCCCCGCCCGTGACTGACTGGATGGTGTGGTGTTTGTATTGCTAGATGGAGATGCACTTGTCAAGGGAGCCTTCCCCGGTGTAATGGTGTCACCTTTAACCTGCCGCTCGGATACTTTCTTCCCTATCCCTTCGTGCACCCTATGCTCCTTAACACCCCCCTCCCAGACTTCGATTGGGGACCCATCCTGTGCTTCGCCTGCAGTGATCCCTTTACCACCCCCTATTGCCTGAACATCGCTTTTTCCAATTTGCCCGTGCAAATGCTTAAAAACTCTCAGCATCACCTCAGAAAACTCACCCAAGGGACCAATTTCAGGTGTTAATGACCCCTCCTTGTTTGACTGGTCTTTGTCCTCTCCCATTCGCCTACTTGGCACGGATGCCCGCAAAACAGCTGTTGCTGCCTCTGAGTCCTCCCCTGTTATTGCCCTTCTTATGTCTTCCGGTGGCATTCTTACCTTTTTTGCTCCTGCGACGTCCCCACCCCTCCCCCTCGCCTTCTTTTCCATACACCACTTTTCCCCCCGTCTCGAAGCGTAAGTATGGCAATTAGTTGTAAAAACTTCCCCTTGCAACTCTTCCATGTCCTTGCATTGTCCACCACCTTCAGGGGCGGGTGCTTGCATTTGGGCCATTGCCAGCTCCCACCCCTCCCAATTTTTTGCTTTTGCCGTTGCCGCAATGCAGGCCCAAAGCTGCTGTGCCTCCTGGCTGCCGAGGTACTCAACTCCTGGGGCACCCCCGCTAGGTCCAGCCTCCTCATTCGCTGCGAGATCCAGCGTAGCGCTGTGAGTTAGTCCCTCGTCTCCCATCATTGCCCGGGCGTGTCCTGGAGCACTCCCCTTTTTTATGGCTGACCTTCTGTTCCAGTCCCCGACCCCTTATGCTTGTCCCTGCTCCGTTTGCCCAGTCCGTGACCTCTGCCACTACTGACACCACTTTTGCTCAGTTTACACAGCCCCTTCTCCATCTGAATGGACTGCTTCTTTGCTTATAATCTCACACTCTGTAGCAGCAGCACCTCGTCTCTTGTAGAAATTCCCAGGAGAAAGAGGGCCCTGTGCCAGGTGCCTGCGGTTAAATACCCCCCACGTCTCTGCCGAATTCCTAAGATTGAATTTATGACTGAGCTGACCCAGCTCTGTGATCTGCTGGTCCAGCTCCTTCCCTGCCTCCATTCCCTGGTCCCCACCCAGTCCTGTCCGGGTTCTGCTCCTTGGGGGTGGCCTCCACTAAGGCCCCCGGTCCAGCCACTATCCCCCTCCCTTTGCGGAGGGGGGGGGGGGGCCGAACCAAGGGGCATTCTTCCCACATCAAGGCACTGATTGCTAAAAACACAAGCAGGAGCCGTCGGGCAGCCCACTGCTGCCAATGCAACGCTGCTCCGGTCGCTCTAATTGTACGTGTCGCCTCTCCCACTGTTTGTTGTTTGTAAACAAACTTCAAAGCAGGGACCCGAGAGCGCCGACCTGTGAGTGGACACAGAAGTATACATGCTAATTTGTACTAGAGTAACCATGCGCACCTGGTTTGTCCCGGTGTTCACCACCTGTCCCGGTTTCCAGAGACGGTCGACTGAACGCAGAGGGAGGCATGTTTTCATGTGTTCAATGTAGGTCGGGTTAGCAGTCCTTATGAAAAAGCAATTTAATTAATGCAGCTGATACTGTGTATAAACGTTTCTTTTAATTCCCTCTAGTTATTCCTCAGTTTCTGCTCTTTTGTATTGGTGAGCACTGACAATGAAGTCACTGTGTGCCCTTCGGTGGTTGAAACATTGCAGTCTATGTTTATGGATTGCCCCAGCTTTAGATTTTTAACATCTGCCCACTCTGTTTTGCAAGCAAGCAGAACTCGCCAGCAGCTCTTCTAGAGCTCCTTGCTACACCGTGACATCACCTAACTTGCTTGTGAGCCAGGGATGCAGCCACGTGATGCTGCTCAAACAGTACATAGTCCGAGATTTATAGGCACAGAGGCTCAGGTAGGTTTCACTATGTCGACTATTTCACCTCCAAGTCACCGGATCCCCTTCACTTAACTATTGGAGTGGCCAAAACTTTCTATGTCACATAGGCTGCGTTGTGTGAATATTTTCAACTCAATAAATGTTTTGCGAAGATTATGGTTTTCACCTTTCATGAAGGTTGTAAAGTTTCAATTTTTACCATGCACAGTGCAAAGTTTTTTTGGCATTACAGAATAATTTTCCATGCACAGTGTAAGAATTCTGTCAGGACCAGAGGCTCCGATTATGCTTCTCATTTCTTTACTGTTTATTCACAGCAGCCAATTATAGAAAATGTTATAAACACTCCATTACCCATGAACACTCTTATGTCACAGGACCAACCATAGAATATAGCCCTATATAAGCTCCGACCAAGGTAACAGTGTCCTCTTTCTTTGCTGCTCCACAGCCAGTTAAGTGCATTCTCCCATATACATTTATTAATTGTATATGGTTAGCTTCTGCTTGCTGCATATTTTGCTAAATTATCAGGTTGATTGTAAGGTATTGTTAGCACCTGTTAACATTGTGACAGTTTAACATTGTATGTTAATATTTGACTTGCGGTTCACTTCATAGCCCGCATTTGTTTCCAGTTGAGCGTCACTCGCGTCTACTAACTCCTGGGAGCGCATTGCCTCCGCGACCGGGCGCCTAGTGCCCGCGTTGTTGTCCGGTGGAGTTGGAGAAGGGAGCGAAGACGCACGCCGGTTAGACGCGCAGTCCTCTTTTGTTATCCTTACGAGCGGCTCGCATTGCCCATGTGTGGCAGACATTTTAGGTGCTTCCCTCCGATTGGGAAAGCTTAAACAAACACGGGAGCAGCGTTTTACTGCTCGTAACTCCCAGTTTGCTTGTGTGTGGGTAAATCTGCTCCCAGTGATGCCTGGCAAGTGTGATCTGTGGGGCTGGATAATTTGCATAGGCACTGCCTAGAGTGGGTGTTAGCAAGCCCTCCCTCCACCTAATAATAATTTTGCTGTTGATTTGGCTTGCTTGGGGTTGCTCCACTCCCCCTTGATTCCTATATATCTCCATATATATTTGTTCCAGATTGGGTTTATCCCTCGTACGAGATTGGGTTTAGCCCTTGTACTTGGGTCTGTACTCCTCTGGTGGGATAGACAACTGCAGTGTACCATTATGGCTGAATACTTTTATGAAGAGGAATATTTTGAGGAGGTACCCTCTGGGCCCTTGGAACAAGACCTTGTGGAGGCACTTGATGCAGGGGTACAGCATTCTGTAAATAAAGCCCTGGTGAGAGCCATAGAGCCTTTAAAACGACACCTTTGAGGTTATGCCCAACAGCAGGGCTGGCTCCCCGCCCCTGGCATTCGACCCAGATTCAGTGGGAAAGGTACCAAAGTACGAGTTACTTACCTTCGGTAATGATGTATCTGGTAGAGACGTTGTCTAGCCGCAGATTCCTTAACTTAGAATATCCCCAGGCGTCAGACTGGATCCGGAATTTTTTTTGCGTAGCAGTACCTCTGCACGCCGGGGGGTGGCATCGCCTGGCTCCGCCCTGACGTTGTCCCCGGACATGACGTCAGTGGAGCTATATAGGACCCCCCCTGGTGCGCTGACGTCAGTTTTCTTCGGAGGAACTCTTCTGCGCCACAACGCGGAGCCCCCAGCAAAACCGTGAGAGTATGGGAACAGTGTGCGAATAAAAAAGAAAATGGGTGAGAAGGCACCATGAACAACAGTGAGAAGCACTGTTGACGGAAATGCGTTGAAAAGGAAAGAGCAGAGCAATACATGGAGAAGCTATTTCGCCTAAACAAAGTGAATGTTACCCCTAAGGGAAATAGATGTATAAAAAGAAGACCGAGGCAGACGACAGAAAGTCAGCACTTGAGGAAGGGAATGAAAAGCAACCCCACAAAAGCGACAGAATGCTCTCTCCTGAGGCAAAAGGAGTAATGAATTGAGCCAACTGCGACAAACAAGAAAACCCCAACCCATAAGGTTAAAGAAAGAAATAGGGAGACTGTCCCCCGTATGATAGAACCATTGGACTAAGGAACAGGCTAGAAAGACCTCAAAAGCAATGGGTTGTAGGAGTGGCAACGGAGAAGGTGGGTGGGAGGGTAGAAAACACCAGTAGGCTCCATACTGGAGGAAACTGATGTGAGAAACGCAGAAGGACACCTGAACCTATCGCCCAAGCATGAGATTGGGAGAAGCAGAACAAGCAATGCCAGAATAAGCCTAACAGGGAGGGTGGCGAAAGATACCGCCCCGTAGAAGGATAAACCACTCCAAGGGAGTGAATGTAGAAAACCCCACCTGAACAGGTCCTCGCAGATCGGGGAGGATGGGTGGGCGTTAAGGAATCTGCGGCTAGACAACGTCTCTACCAGATACATCGTTACCGAAGGTAAGTAACTGGTACATCTGATAGAGACATCTAGCTGCAGATTCCTTAACTTAGAATAGATACCAAAGCCATACCCCATAGGAGGCGGGTCTGCGAGAGAACCCCACTAAGTGGTTAGGGGAACAGAAGTGTCAAGCAGCCGGCTAAACACAGTGGGGGGCAGAACTGCCAGAGTGGCCAACACCGGAGTACAATACTCCATAGGGAGTGGCCAACAATGAAAGGCAATGGCATTAAAGCTGCCGAGGGCGGCAGGAAATCCCTGTTGGTGAAACAGAGGAGAAGTGAGCACAGAACCAGAAGGGCAGTGCGGAATAAAAATGGATACCCTCCGAAAAAGGAGAGGAACCAAGTGTATAATATGAGGGATCCACAGGATCTGATGGACTTGGAAAAGAGAAAGGTGTAGCTAGTGTACAAAAATGGACCGAGTCCGAGCAGGCAGGACGGACATGCAGAAGCACAGTGGAAGTGAGAACAGCAGCGGAAGGATGCTGATGACTCCCAGGATGAGGCAGTGTTAAAGGAAACACAAGACCGGCTAATGCACTGTGGCCCATGCACCGGACATGTGAAAGGGCGGGCATGAGAAGAATGGCAACAACCAGCGCCACGAATGTGGGGAACAGAAGTACACAAGAGAACCGTATGTACCGCCAGAACCACACCATGGAGAGGAGAAGGCCCCATAAAGCGCCACGAGCAACAGCTGAGACACGAGAGACGCACTAATAGGGGTATCGTGTGAAAGAGAGCCGGCAAAACTAACACACATCGAAGACATGCACTCACGAAAGTGAGAAACAAGACCACAGCCACCGCAAGGAAGAGTACGCCTGCAGGAGGTCCGGGTGTGTGTAGTACGCCGGACAGGCTAAAGAAGACAGGGCACAGCCCGGTGGATGAGTTGAGAAAGAAAAACCCATGATAGCACCAACAGCTACGTAGCAGTGGTACCGGCCCAGAGCCAGACACAACAGCCACAGGCGGTAGGAAAGACCCACTGGCTACTGTGAACAGACAGCAAGGTCTGGGGCCAAAATGCCGCCACGGAGAGCGAAGTCCAAACATGAGAGGACTACGCAGCACGGGCATAGGAGAGTAGAACCGTACAACGGATGGTGCCGGAAAACGCACCAGCCTGTGAGAGTGAGCACACTAGGGAGCAGTCGCTGTACGTAATAGAACACAGCGACAGGGTCCTGTGATAGGCAGTCCAGAGATGGAACGGCTACAGGGAAAGAACCAGGATGAGACGGGAGGGACCTGAAAGCCCTTCCGGCCTCAAGAAATGGAGTAGTGCGATGCAGGGGAGTGCCGCAGACCAGCAACCATGAGAGAGCCCAACAAATGGACCGCAAGAAGGCCCCGGGAGGGCATGCAGCAGCAGTAAAGCGCACAGGCGCAGCTGCCGAACAACGTAGTAAAAAGGGCCCCACAGAAGCGTAGAAAGACTGCCGTGGGAAGAAGGCAGCTATACCACAGCTAACAAATACCCCACATAGGGTAAGCATCAACCCGCAGAACGGGCACCTCTTGAGCGTGAGCCCATAGACAGAGGATGTAAATTGGGAACACAGAAACCACAGGTTCCGAACATATAACCCCTGTAGTAGGGGCGTGCAAGGCAGAAAAAATAAGCAGCTGACCTGCTGCATGAAAGAAAACAAATACGGCGAGAAGCCGCTTAGGCCGCTGAGGTATTACCAGGAACCCAGGGCCAACCTGAAGCAAGACACACTACGGAAGGGTAGACAGAAGGCGGTGAACCGCAGAGTCCGCATGTGCGTCAAACAGGGACACACCATCAAACGGTAAGTCCCGGAGACTGTCACGGACATTGTCGGGGAAACCCCCGTCGCAGAGCCAAGCATGGCGGCGCAAGGCAACGGACCTCGCCATTGCCCGACCCACCGAATCGGTAGCGTCAATGGCGGACCGAACGGTAAACCGTGCCATTTCTCGGCCTTCGTGAAGACGAGCTATGTCAGCGCGAGGACACTCAGGGAGGGCAGGCAAAAGACACTCCACCGAGTCCCATAGGGCAGAAGAAGCCCGGGCAAAGACGCAAGCTGTGTTCAGAGCACGTAAGGCTGAACTAGAGGACGCAAAAATGCTGCGTCCACACGCTTCCAACCAACGAGACTTCCTAGTAGGAGGCTGCAGAAGAGGTGGAGAGGAAGGTTGCGTGGCCAAAGACACCTGCACTACAAGGCCATAAGCCCCAGGCTGAAGGGACAAACAGGCTGAGCTCTCAGGAGCCGGACGGTGCCGGTGTGCTACAGCCCTGTCGACAGCATCTCCGGAAGAGGGCCGTGCCCATGTCCCGAGAAGGGCATTGAACAATAAGCTGCTAAAAGGTAGCAAGGGCTCAATATCTACCGCACCCTGGTGGAGTAGATCCAATAAAGGGTCAGAAGACAAGGACATAGAAGAAGGGTGCAAATGTAAAACAGCTGCAGCCCTACGAACACCCCTGAAATACAAAGCACCAGCTTCAGTGGGCGTGGTGGGGGGTGCCAATAGCCCATCTGTAGGGGACGGCTGCAAGCTGACACGTCCCACAGGAGGAGGAACAAGGGCCCACTGCCCCCATGGCATTGGAGGCAACTGGCGAGGAGACAAGTCCGGGCCTACCCGGCCTGTGTCCTCCGGAAGCAGAGAACCGACAGGTGCTGGCGACCGCTCCGGCGTCGAACGACGCCGCTCCGACGCCGAACGACGCCGTAAAGGCGTCGAACCCACCATGGAGAGGCGCGGAGACAGAGCCTGAGGACCAGGTGGCGACAGGCACGGCGCCAGCGGCGCCGCTAATGCCAAGGTCGACACAGGGAGCCGCCAGGGGCTATGCGGAGACAGGGCAGAATGGCTCGGCGGGGGGCTGTCTGAAGCCGGCACGACTTTGGAGCCGGAGTCGAGGCACTTGACCGCTGGCGCCGATGTCGACGCAGGGAGCCGCCAGGGGCTATGCGGAGACAAGACAGAATGGCACAGCACGGGACTAAAACGCCCATTGGCGTTGGCACCCGACGCCGGCACGGCTCCGGAGCCGAGGCACTCGGCCGCCGGCGCCAAAGATGACGCCGGCACGGCTCCGGAGCCGAGGCACTCGGTCGGCGCCGAGGGCGAACCCGCCGGCGGAGATCCGACCTGAATGCCTACTTCCACTGTTGGACCCGAAGGTGCGCCAGGGAGAGGAGGTGACCCAAAGATGGAGTGCAAAGCCTTGTAGTAAGCTTCCATCTGGGGCCGAGTCGCGCCAGTACCCGGAAAGGGCGGGTAAAGGGAGGCGGACTCCGGGGCGCACGGCTCAGTGTGGGAACGGGAACCATGGCCCCCATCGTCACGTGGAGGCGAGGACCTCGACTTCCGTGACTTTTTCTTCAACTTACCTGTAGAGCGACGTTTGCGGGATCGACTCCGGGAGCGGAGGCGGAGAGAAGACCCAACCGGAGAATGGCGGGGAGACGCCGCGCGGGTAATCCGGGCGGCTAAGAGCTTCATCCGACGCTCCCGTAGGGACTTTGGGCGCATCTGCCGGCAGGCGTCACACTCCACGGAGTCATGGTGCGACCCAAGGCACCACATACAAATGGCGTGGGGGTCCGTCGCCGACATCTGACGTGAACAAGTTTCGCACAACTTAAAGCCCGAAGGCATCGCACACTGTTCCCCGACGCCAAAGGACGTCGAAAAAGGGCCTGAAGAAAAACAGGCCAGAGGAACAGCTGAATCCCGGATCCGCATTGGAACGCGGAAAAGAAGGAAACTGACGTCAGCGCGCCAGTGGGGTCCTATATAGCTCCACTGACGTCATGTCCGGGGACAACGTCAGGGCGGAGCCAGGCGGCGCCACCACCCGGCGCGCAGAGGTACTGCTACGCAAAAAAAATTCCGGATCCAGTCTGACGCCTGGGGATATTCTAAGTTAAGGAATCTGCGGCTAGATGTCTATCAGATAACCCCCACGCTGCCGATTTTGCCAAACTGGCCAAGGCTATGTCAAGTGACCATGCCTATAACGTTCCCCCTCCTGAGGTAACGCCTACTGACTCTCACCACGATAATGACGAGGAAACCTCCTCATGCCATACATCAGATCAAGAGGAAGCTCCTAGACCCTCTAAGCGCTCAAAAAAGGAGCGCCACGTGGACATCCCTACCCAGCCCAAGCCCCTCACATTTGAACCGGCAGAGATTGTCCACCCCAAATCCACTGCTTGGTTGCCACCTCAGGAGGTGACAGATTATGTCCAAGCCCACCTTAGGCAGGCATTCAACAAGGTCAGGGCACGGCTGCGTTCCGAGTGCCCATGGCCAGACCTGCTGGGTAAGGTGGCAGAGACCCCAGAGGTAGATCCCTCTATGCTGACATATTTAAAAAAGTATTCTAAAGATCCTAAGAAGGGCATAGACCGGGCATGGCGATCCTGCCAAGACAAACTTCTGGACATGACGGGTCCTTTGACCAAAATTTTGGAGTTGGGATTTAAGGCCAAGGAGTCCGCTATGGCTAACGATCCTGAGGAGCTGATTGGATGGGCGCAACGGGCGGTTTGCCAGTTAGGAAACGCTAATTGTGCAATGTCCAGCGAGAGAAGACGCTCTATACTGCTGAAGCTGGACCCCAAGTTGGCTAAACTTTCTTCTTCAGAGTCTGGTCCCTTAGCTCAGGGCCTTCTATTTGGTCAGCCCTTTCTCAAGGAGCTCACAAAGTTTGTTGCCACATTCAGTGGGCTGGATAAGGCACAGGGATCCCTAAGACGTGCCTTCCGGCCGGTTTTCAGCAAGGCCGGACGATACAGAGGGCGGTCATTCGGCCGAGGTTATAACCAAGGTGCACAACGTGGTCAATACCACCAGCAACGCAGGGGTTACCAAGACCCCAACAACAGCAACTCCTCCTTCTATCCAACCCGGCGCCCAAAAATCGCTTTCCGAGGGGCAGATACGGAGGAAACCAGGATGCTGGAAACACAGGTGAGACAGATCCTATGTTCAGAAGTAATGTTGGGGGGCAGGATCCAGTCCTTTCTGCACGTATGGCGCACAATCTCGCAGGATGCTTGGGTTCTAGAGACAGTGCAGGGTTTCAAGTTAGAGCTGTACAGCTCCCCCAGCCAGAGTTCCCCCCTCCACAGATGTCTTTTTCCCGACAAGAGCAGGACTTCTTCTTCGCCGAAATATTATCTCTTCTGAAGAAAGGGGCCATAGTAGTCATGAGGGTTTATCAGCAGCATCTTCTTAGTCGAGAAGAAGGGGGGTGGATCCAGGCTTGTGTTAAACCTCAAGGACTTCAATGGCTGGGTGGTTTATCGGCATTTCAAGATGGAGGCCATCCATCTTCTTCGCGATCTTCTCCAAGAAGGGGATTCGGATAGTCCGGTTAGACCTGAAGGAGGCGTACTTGTCCATCCCCATCTTCGCGCCACATCGGTGCTTCCTGCAGTTCCACTGGCATGGAGTTTTCTACGAATACAAGGTCCTCCCCTTCGGTTTTTCATCGTCACCATGGTGCTTCATGAAACCTCTTCACCCAGTGGTAGAGTCATTGAGAGCTCGGGGAGTTCGTCTAATCATCTATTTAGACGACATCATTATCATGGCACGTTCCCCACAACTAGTGGTGACTCATCTCGACTGGTCAATCAGCCTATTGCAGAGTCTGGGGTTCATTGTGAACTCATAGAAGTCGACTCTGACTCCGGCGCAGTCTATAGAGTTTCTAGGATTTCAGATCGATTCCAGTCTCTGCCAGTTACTCCTCCCAGCGCAGAAGGTCAGATCAATCAAGAGAGAGAGTTGAGATTGATTCTGAACAAGCAGATTGTATCATTGAGATCAGTAGCCCGAGTGGTTGGTCTTCTGGCCTCTTTGATACAAGCGATTTTCCCCAGTCCCCTTCACTATCGGGCACTTCAAAAACTAAAGATTCAGCATCTCCGAAAAGGCCTTGGTGATGCAGAACAGATTTCTCTTTTGGAGGAGGCGAGGTTGGAGATGCTGTGGTGGTTAGACCACATGGAGGCTCCTATTTCCCTAATAGGGTCTGCGCATTGGAATAATATATCCTATAGGTTTGACATAGGACTAAGGTCAGTATGTCCCTATCGAGTATATTAAACTTAATTACTTGTGCCAGCTAGCTCAGAGGCCACTAGAAACTCCTTGACAACAAGAAGGGAGTAGTTTCTGGCAGCCGCAAAACATGACCACTATGTTTCCCTTTAGAATCAGAACGTGTCCCAGAGTCGTGGAAACAATAGATAACTATTTCACTCAGCTCAATCGTGCATGCTTAGTTTTCTCCAAGTTACACAGAAAGAAATAGACGGGCGTTTCAATAAAAGATTTATTGAACAGTCTTTGTTTCTGGTGTAGGTAAAATGTGCTGTTACGATCACAAGACAGTATGCGAGATAAATAATGTACAGTGTTAGCAGTAGAAATAAATAATACTGCGATAGCATTATCTTTTAGTACATATGCTGTTACATAAATAACACAGACTAAAAATGCGAGTACTCATACGATGCGTTTCTAATCTAGTTCTACCCCAATGTACCTAACCTAGGTGTAGGGAGCGGTATGAAGTAGGTGAAGTATTCCTTACTATGGTATACTAAGAGTATGTTAAGTCTAGTATGCCAAGAGTCCCTCTAGGTTCTTATCAGCTCCATACCTGAAGAATGAGAGCGGTAGGAATCTCTTTGCCAGACTCGAACTCCAACACCCCGCAAGGGAAGTCAGATCACTGGAAGCTGGATTCTCTGCGTGCAGGGATGACAGCGTTTTCTCAGTGCGTCAGGCCGGGAAACGGGCTCCTCTGAAGTCGAGGTCTCCTCTAGTTTACAAGGGCTAGGGAAGGTATATTTATACCTGAGAGTACCTAGGAATGTTTAGTATTGACGTGAGTCGGACAGCGAAAGACGTCATGAATGAACCCCTAAGGAATAACGGTTCATACATAATATAGGAGTCCTTGAAGAAATCAATAGTCCTGGACTAGGGAAACTCCCGCAGCCTAAGGGTCTGTTCTTCATGTACTCGTTGTGATGTTAGGGTGGACGGATGTCGGAGACCATGCCTGTATTTGGAGTGCATGGTTTAATGCCAAATAAGGCCTGGGATTTTATGCCTATATAAGGGCAGGGCGAATTGTGCCTATATAAGGACATGATACTGGAAAGCCCGTTATGGACACCCTAAGAGGAATACAACAGGCAGAGCCATCTTTAGTTCCACTCCGGAAGTAGTGATCGAGTTGGATGCCAGCCGTTGGGGTTGGGGAGCCCGTTGCGGACAGATTTCCACTGGGGGTCGCTGGTCCCAGGAGGAACTCTCTTTACATATCAACTGTCTGGAGCTTCTTGCGGGCTCCTTTGCGATCCGAAGTCTTTCCCCTCGGAAGACAGACTGTTGTATCTTGCTTCGCATGGACAACGTGTCAGCGGTGTGATATGTGAACAAGCTGGGAGGGACGAGGTCCCGTGTGCTAGCAGAGATCGCCAAGGATTTCTGGCACTTCTGCCTACAGCACAGAATTTCGGTAGTAGCAGAATACCTTCCGGGTTGCAACAACAATGTGGCAGATTGTCATTCCCAGTACCTACAGGATTTCAGCGACTGGAGACTCCACCCTCGAATCTTCCAGGCACTGAACCGCCTTTGGGGCCCCTGTCGGTTGGACCTGTTCGCTTCACGGCTCAACAGACAAATCCCAGCCTTTTTCAGCTGGCGTCTGGATCCGGAGGCGATTGCCACGGATGCCTTTCTCCAGAACTGGCCACCATCTCTGTGTTACGCATTTCCCCCGTTTATGATGATTCTCAGAGTGCTGGCACAGACCCGTCGTCAACGAACGGATTAGTATTGATCACCCCACTCTGGAGAGCGCAGGCATGGTTCCCAGTACTTCTGGACATGTGTGCATTTCCGATCCTCCTCCCACATCGGTGGAATCTGTTGCTGGACCCTTGGGGATCTCCGCATCCGTTGATAGAATCGGAGCAACTCTCTCTGGTAGCTTGGCGGGTTTCCGGGACAGATGGAAGGTCCCTGGCCTTTCGAGACACCCAGACAGATTTATCAGCGAAGCCTAGTCAGCTAATACCCACAAGCGATATTCATCAGCTTGGAAACGATGGTGTGGCTGGTGCTCTCAACGGGAAGTTGATCCCGCTAAGGCACTGTTCTCTTTGATTGTCAATTTTTTGGCCTCCATCGCTTCATCTGGCATGGCTTACAGGACTGTAAATAATTTCCGGTCAGCCATATCGGCAGGTCATGAACCAGTAGATGGCAAACCGGTAGGAGAGCATCCCTTGGTGTGCAAGCTGCTTAGAGGTATCCAGATGGTCAAGCCTCCTTGCCCTAAATACTCTGTTTTATGGGATGTGTCCATTGTCCTGAGGTTCTTGGAGCCATGGCCTTCCAATAAGTATTTATCAAGAAAGCAACTGTCTGCCAAGTGGACCATGTTGCTGTGTCTGGTTTCATGCAAACAAGTTTCAGATGTCCGGGCTTTAGACTTAACAGGACGTCGTTTTTCTCCTGAAGGTGTTACCTTTTTCATCACAAAACGAACTAAATGCAATACATCTTCGGTATCGTACCCAGCTTTTCCGGATAACCCTAAGCTGTGTGTTGTGTAATGCTTAAATGAGTATGAGATAAGTACTGCCGAGTTTCGTTCAGACATGAGAGGTCAGTTATTAATTGCGCTGCAAAAGCCTTTCCGCCCAGTGACCCCGGCCACCCTGTCGAGATGGGTGCGTTGGCTCATGGGCGAAGCAGGCATTGATGTATCTAAATTTGGAGCTCACTCAGCTCGGGGGTCTATGGCATCAAAATCTTTCTCCTTAGGGGTCAGCTTTACAGACATTATGAATGAGTCTGATTGGTCAACAGAGACTACTTTTAAATCATTTTATTATAAACCTATTGTTGATGTGGCATCTGTGGTGGTGGCTAAGCTTTGAACAAGCATAATCAGAGCCTCCGGTCCCGACACAGAATTAAAAATTTGCAAACATTCAGACAAGAATTTTCAATTCTATGAAGGACACGGAGGCGAGGATTATCCCACCCAAGTTAAATGTCTTTGCATTGTATTAATATACTGCATAAGTTTTTGTTCTTATATTCTCCCTTCCCTTTCTGATTGTTATGATTACTGAATCAGATATTGAGACCGGAGTTACGGTTTTATCCTTTGCAATTTCAGGCGCTGATAGCTAGTAAAGCGTGATGGATTACAATGTTGCGACATTCTCATCCTACAGTTGGTGGCAAGACTATGTCGCCTTTGCTCAAAGAGGTTACCAGTCTTCGTTGGTTCAAGCGCAGGATCATGAGTTGAGCCCCGTTGGGTCCCAAGTTGTCTCTTCGTGAGGAGTTTCTCTAGTGAAGACTGGATCTACGTGATCAAGTTCTTGGTTTAACTGACTTAACTTTTGGATGATAACTCAAAGAAAGAGGACACTCTTACCTTTGTCGGAGCTTATATAGGGCTATACTCTATGGTTGGTCATGTGACATAAGAGTGTTCATGGGTAATGTAGTGTTTATAAACTTTTCTTTCATTGGCTGCTGTGAATAAACAGTAAAGAAATGAGAAGCATAATCCGTGTCCTTAATAGAATTGAAAATTCTTGTCACGAATGTTTGCACATTTTTAATTTTTCATTTCAATGAATACTGCCAAGTTGGAAAAGGTTTACAGAATTTCCTCTGCAAGTTTACCTTTTGTAGAGTTTTGTATGCATTTTCCTACTGCCAAGAAAAACAACACTACCTGTTTTCTGCAAAGTATATTTTATACAGAACATTTTCTTAGCGTTAATAAAATTGAGATATGTGACACATTATTGCAAAAGTCACAATCTCTAAGTTTTTGTAGCAAAGTGTAAAATATTAAACATTAGCAAAGTTGCAGCATTTTTCATAGAACTTCGTGACGGTTGCAAAAAAGTAAACTCTGCACAGACTAATAGCCTCCAATGCCTGGAAATACTGATTCAGGAAGCTAGTGGCAATTCAGGTATCCTTCCCTGGATATCTGTATATAGCCCAATTGTTTCCAGCTTCTGTTATTGTCCTTGTGAACTGTGCAGTAACTACAGGGGTGTGCCGGAAGGAATAGAAATTATAGAGCGCAGAATAATTTGTGTTGCTCCATATGGTGCTGTGACACATTGAAGGGATAACGAAGGATAGACACACAAAATGGTACCATGAGTGGCATGCTGTATTGAGGTAGGGACTTAAAGCTCCGCCCACGTTTTTCATTGGCCTGTGTCATTGTCCACTGTAAACTGTGGCTGTTCATTGGTCAAAAGGCTTAGTAGTCCCTTCTTAGTACCGCCTTGTCTCATGTTGTAATCTCCCATGGTGACACCCCTGTTATGTGTGTTGTTGCCCGGTAGGCTTTAATTACAGCCTCCGAGCACTATTATCTGTTTTAAAAACACACACAAATAAAAGGTATTTTCATTTACAATGCCAATAGCTCAAACTCTCATAAATGCGAGACCTATTGCACTGCAAATGCTTGTTTTATCTGGGACAGGGTCCCAAGCTAGTTTCTCCTTTTGTGGGGGGCGCAACAGCACTCCCCCTCCTTCTGCTTTGTTGGGGGCCCAGAGATGAGGTTCCTCCTTTCCATAAACCAGCCCAGGGTATGTGGCCCCGAGGAGTCGCAGACCTCTGGGGAGGGGAGGGGGCAGTGCATGCTCCGTCCTGAGCTCATGAGTCATTAAAGAAGCTTGCACTGACCTCCAGGCACTAAGTATCTTGAAGACTTGTGGCAGAGCTGAGAGGAGGTCAAATCCTTTCCCCTTCAATATCTCAGGCTGCATTGTGCTGATTTACACAATCTTGGGCTCATTTTGTTCCTGGTGACAAGCCCTAGCACCCAGCCCTTTAGAGAACTCCTGCTGTTTACCCTTGCCCCTCCCCATCTTCTGCTGGAGACCCTGCCCACCCTTGGCAGAGTCTCCCACATACAACTTCTTTTAGACTCTGGCACTGAGCCAGCAGTCCGCCTCTTGAGCAAGCTTCCTAGGGTCAATAAGCTTGCTATCCATCAAGTGCTGACGCAGCTCTGGAAAACATAGACTAGATAAGTGCTCCCACAGAAGCACAAGTTACTAACTTGTGTAACGATATATCTGTAAGAGACAGTAGTTAGTGACAGATTCCTTACCTTAGAATATCCCCAGGCGTCAGGCTGGATCCGGAAAGTTTTGCGTAGCAGTACCCCTGCGCGTCGGTAGGCGGCGTCGTGCGGCTCCGCGTCCGTCGTCGTGATCGCCGGGATGACGTCGCGGCCAGTACTTAGACGCCGCCCATGCGCGCTGGCGTCAGTTCTGTACACGACTTTCCGCGCCAGGAACGCAGAGCCATGCAAGAAGGTGACATAGGTGTCTGAAAATACTAGGGCCCTGAAAGGGATGTCCTTAACCCTAGAAATCAGTTCGCAGAACGGGGAGGATGGGTGGGCGGTAGGAATCTGTCACTAACTCCTGTCTCTTACAGATATATCGTTACACAAGCTAGTAACTTGTGCATCTGAAAGAGACACGTTAGTGACAGATTCCTTACCTTAGAATAGATACCCCAGCAATACCAACCCCGGTGGTGGGTCTGCGAACAAAGATCAGACAAGGAAGTCCCGGAGGACAGAACGGCCAAAGAAGCCGTCTCTCCGGACTTGGCTGTCAAGGCAGTAATTTTGGTAAACGTGTGCAGCGAGGCCCACGTAGCTGCCTGACATATATCCTGTAACGGAACCCCGCGGCCTAAAGCCGTGGTAGCTGCCGTTGCCCTGGTGGAATGGGCACGCAGCCCAACAGGAGGCTCCTTCTTAGCCAAAGAATAGCAGGCTTTGATACACAAGCCACCCCAGCAGGAGATGGTTCGCTTGTGTACCGCCCGACCTTTTATTTTTACAAACGGACAGCCACTGCAGCTTATCAAGAAACAGCAAGATATGCATGCCTCTATGTATACCCAGCATCACGCGTGCTGCCAATCCGAAAAGCAAACCTTAAGAAGCATCTGAATACAGCACATTGCAGTATTCCAGCAGAAATAAAAAACTGGCCTGGAAAGCGGTTTTCCTACCACGAAATGGCAAAAAAAAGGGTAGGATTTTCCCAATTTCGTTAATGCACAAGTTACTAACTTGTGTAACGATATATCTGTAAGAGACAGTAGTTAGTGACAGATTCCTTACCTTAGAATATCCCCAGGTGTCAGGCTGGATCCGGAAAGTTTTGCGTAGCAGTACCCCTGCGCGTCGGTAGGCGGCGTCGTGCGGCTCCGCGTCCGTCGTCGGCGTCGGGTTTGCCGGGATGACGTCACGGCCAGTACTTAGACGCCGCCCATGCGCGCTGGCGTCAGTTCTGTACACGACTTTCCGCGCCAGAAGGGCAGAGCCATGCAAGAAACTGACACTGGTGTCTGAAAACTAGGGCCCTGAAAGGGATGTTCTTAACCCTAGAAATCAGTTCGCAGAACGGGGAGGATGGGTGGGGCGGTAAGGAATCTGTCACTAACTACTGTCTCTTACAGATATATCGTTACACAAGTTAGTAACTTGTGCATCTGAAAGAGACATGTTAGTGACAGATTCCTTACCTTAGAATAGATACCCCAGCAATACCAACCCCGGTGGTGGGTCTGCGAACAAAGATCAGACGAGGAAGTCTCAGAGAACAGAACGGCCAAAGAAGCCGCCTCTCCGGACTTGGCTGTCAAGGCAGTAATGCTTGGTAAACGTGTGCAGCGAGGCCCACGTAGCTGCCTGACAAATGTCCTGCAATGGGACACCACGTCCCAAAGCCGTGGTGGCGGCTGTTGCCCTGGTGGAATGGGCTCCTTCTTAGCCAAAGAATAGCAGGCTTTGATACACAAGCCACCCCAGCAGGAGATGGTTCGCTTGTGTACCGCCCGACCTTTTTTGGCGCCCACGTAGCCAACAAAGAGCTGGTCGTCCACCCGGAACTGTTGTGTGCGGTTCAGATAGAAGGAAATCGCACGTTTTGGGTCCAGACGGTGGAGCCTCTCTTCCTCTCTGGAAGGATGCGGAGGCGGAAAGAAGGTGGGCAAAGTGATGGTCTGCCCAATGTGGAAGGCAGTAACCACCTTTGGCAAGAAGGACGGACGCGTCCTAAGAACAACCTTGTCTGGATGAACAGACAGAAAGGGGGGCTTGCAAGAAAGAGCCTGGAGCTCACTCACCCGCCGAGCGGAGGTGATAGCCACCAGAAAGGCTGTCTTCAGAGTGAGAAGACGAAGAGGACAGTTATGGAGAGGGTCAAAGGGAGCGCACATTAAAAAGGTAAGAACCAAGTTCAAGTCCCACTGAGGCATCACAAACGGAACAGGAGGGAAAAGGTGTGTAATGCCTTTAAGAAACCGGTTAACAGGGGACTTGAAAAGGGAGGGCTGATCAGGAAGCCTGAGAAAGGCCGAGATTGCACAAAGGTAGCCCTTGATGGTACCCAGGGCAGAACCCTGTTGGGCCAGAGAAAGAAGGAACAGAAGAACCTCAGAAAGAGGGGCAGAAAGGGGATTCACAGCCTTTGCTGTGCACCATGCCACAAACTTGTTCCACCTGCAGGCGTATACCACCTTAGTGGAGGGACGCCTGGCTGCCAGAATCACATCACAAACTTCGGGAGGCAAGTCGAAAGGAATCAACTGCCGCCGCTCAATCTCCATGCAAGGAGGTGGAGACTGGACAGGTTCGGATGGAGGACCGTCCCCTGCTGCTGCGACAGAAGATCCTCCCGAAGAGGCAGACGGATCGGGGGATCGATGCTCATACTGAGTAGCTCGGGATACCAAACTCTTCGAGCCCAGTCCGGAGCCACAAGAATGACTTGGGCCCGGTCGCGCCGAATCTTCTTCAACACTCTGGGTAGAAGTGGTATAGGCGGAAAGGCGTACAACAGACCGCAACTCCACTCGCGATGAAAAGCGTCGCCGAGCGAGTGCCGCCTTGGAAATTCCTAGGCGCAGAATTGCTGACATTGCGCGTTCTCTTCGGTGGCGAATAGATCTAACCAAGGCTCTCCCCACTGTAGAAAGAGTCCTTGCGCCACCTCCGAGTGAAGACGCCATTCGTGATCCATCATGCACCTGCGGCTGAATTCGTCCGCCCTGGCGTTCAGGGAACCTGCCAGGTGTTGAACCATCAGGAAAATGCCCTGATGTTCCAGCCATGTCCAGAGACGCAGAGCCACCTGACATAGGGTCCACGACCCCACCCCACCCCGCCTTGTTTGTTGCAGTACCACATGGCGGTGGTGTTGTCTGTGAACACCTCCACAACCTTCCCCTTGACAGAGGGAAGGAATGCCTTTAGTGCAAGTCGGATCGCCCGGAGCTCCAGAAGGTTGATATGGAGCCGGGACTCCGCCGGAGACCAGAGGCCTCTGATCTCCGCCTCTCCCATGTGACCGCCCCATCCCAGAAGGGACGCATCCGTCACAACTGTGTGCTCTGGCTGGGGAAGGGAGAGGGATCTGCCCGTGACCCATTGCCGGTTTGAGAGCCACCACTGCAACTGTTGTGCAGTTCCCTCCGAGATCTGGACGTAATCGGACAGGTTCCCCTGCTGCTGCGCCCACTGGAACTTCAGGTCCCACTGCAGAGCCCGCATATGCCATCTGGCATGATCGACCAGCAGGATGCAGGAGGCCATGAGGCCCAGCAGCCTCAGGGTCATCCGTACCGAAACCCAGGATAGAGGCTGAAAGATCGGAATCATAGCCTGAATATCCTGGACTCGCCGTTCGGGAGGATAGGCCCGAAACTGCGTTGTGTCCAGAACCGCTCCGATGAAAAGGAGCTGTGGAGAAGGAACCAGGTGTGACTTCGGCACATTGATGGAGAACCCCAGCGAGTGCAGGAGTCCGGCCGTAGTCTGGAGGTGGGAGACGACTGCCTGGGACGAGCCCGCCTTCAGCAGCCAGTCGTCGAGGTAGGGGAAGACTGGAACCCCTGACCGGCGCAGATGAGCTGTGAACACCGCAAATCACCTTCGTGAACACCCGAGGGGCGCTGGTAAGGCCAAAGGGAAGCACGGTGAACTGAAAGTGCTCGAGGCCTACCGTGAACCGCAGGTAACGCCGGTGGGCCGGCAGGACGGGGATGTGAAAATATGCGTCCTGCAAGTCCAACACTACCATCCAGTCTCCAGGATCGAGGGCAGTCAAGACCTGAGCTAGGGTGAGCATCTTGAACTTCTCCTTCCGGTTGGAAGCGATTGACGTTGCGGAGGTCCAAGATAGGACGCATGTCCTCCTTGTCCTTTTTGGGCACCAGAAAGTAGTGGGAATAACAACCACGCCCTACTTCTGGGGTCGGAACGCGCTCGATGGCCCCCTTGGCCAAGAGGGCCGAAACTTCCTGACGAAGAAGTGCCAAATGGTCCCCCGACATGCGGTGGTGCTGAGGTGGCATGGCTGGAGGGGTAGTCTCGAAGGGGAGGGAGTAGCCCCTTTGGACAATGTCCAAAACCCACCTGTCCGATGTGATGGTGCGCCAGTGGGGAAGGTGATGGCGAACCCTGCCCCCCATTGGCGTGCTGTGGACAGGAAAGGACGGACTAAGAGGGTTTGGAGGCCGCGGACGGGGCGGAGGTGGTGGCCTGACCCGCTCGCTGGTTACCCGACCTGCCTCGGCGGGAGCCGCGCGAAGGCGTCTGCTGCGCGGGCCGGTGGCTGGGCAGTGGACGTGACTGGGCGCCTCTTCCGTGGCCACGAAAGGGGCAAAAAGCAGACTGCTGCGGAGGGCGCGAGGCGGAGAGGCCCAAGGACTTGGCCGTAGCCCGCGAGTCCTTAAAGCGCTCCAGCGCGCTGTCTGCCTTATTGCCAAAAAGGCGGATACCATCGAAGGACATGTCCATAAGGGTGTTTTGGACATCGCTCGAGAAACCAGTGGTCCTCAGCCAGGCGTGACGGCGCAGCGCCACTGTCGTAGCAAGCGATCTGCCTAGCGAGTCAGCGGTGTCTAGGCCACATCTGATCGTGAACTTTGCTGCGTCTCTCCCTTCTGCAATAGCGCGGGAGAGAAGTGTCTGGACCTCCTCAGGACACTGGGGCAGCACTTGCGCCACCGAATCCCACAGAGAGTGGGAGTAATGGCCCAAAAGGCAAGCGGTGTTCACGGACCGCAAGCCAGCACTGGAGGAAGAAAAAACCTTCTTCCCAAATTGGTCCAGTTTTTTGGATTCCCTATCCGGTGGAGCCGTAAGAAAGGCGCTCTGAGAGGCAGAGGCTTGGACAACCAAGCTCTCGGGGGTGGGATGTTGGGAGAGGAACAGAGGGTCGCCCGGGGCCGGGCAATGGCGTCGGGCTACGTTCCTGTCCACAGGAGCCCCTGGGGTGGGCCTGGACCAGGTGCCCAAAAGAACGTCCGAAAGTGCGTCGTTGAACGGCAGCAGTGGCTCCGAAGAGGTAGCCGCCGGCTGAAGCACTTCCGTCAGGAGGTTAGTCCTGACAGCCACCGTAGGGAGCTCGAGGCGCAAGGCCGCAGCCGCTCTACGCAAAACCGTTGCATAATTTGCTCCCTCCTCCGTAGCCACGGAAGGAGGAGACAGCATGCCAAGGTCCGGAGAGGTGTCCAGACCACTGGCATCCCCTAGTTCCTCAGCCCAGTCCTGATAAGGCTCACACTGAGCTGTGAGAGGGTCTTCCGACCCCTCCCAGTCCTCCCCGTCCTCCAAAACAGGTGAAAAGTAAGGAGGAGGGACATGAGGGGAAAAAGGGTCCCATCGGCGTCGGAATCGGCGTCGAGCGACGTCGATCCGGCTCCGTGTCCGGTGCCGGGGAGAATCTGGGGACGGCGCCGTCCGGGGCCTCGGACGGCGCAGTGAACGGTACCGGTGAGATCGGCGCCGGTGGAGGCGTTATTAGGTCAACCAGCGCCGACCGGGATCCAGGCCTGGATCCGAGGGGGTCCTGCGGCACCGGGGCCGGAGCCGCCGGAGACACCGGGGCCAGAGCCGCCAGTGGTGCCGAGGGAGGACTCCCACTGGGGCCCGCGGGCGCACCGGGGGAACCCTTAGGCCCGAAGAGGCGGGCCATGGCCGACAGGAACTCCTGTATCTCGGCCGGAGTCGACGTCGGACCTGGAGTAGGCGGGTAGGCCGGCGTCGGCTGCGCGGGCACCCCCGGAACCGCGGGGGCGGCACCGTCTGGACCCTCGGCCGGGTCGTGAGACCGGCGAAGGGAGGTCTTAGAGCGACGCTTCTTAGACCTCTTGTGCTTCGCCTTACCTGAGGACGAAGACTTCGACCCCGACGAATGACGACGGCTCCGCGACCGGCCCCTCGACCTCTCACGGGACCGGGACCTCTAATGGCGCGGAGCCGAGTGCCGGGCCTCGAGGAGCTTTCGAGACCGCTCTCGCAAAGCCTTCGGGGCAAGGGACCGACACTCGGGGCACGACTGGGTGTCGTGGCCGCGCCCCAGGCAGAAGAGACACTCACGGTGCGGATCCGTAATCGACATCATGCGATTACAGACTCCGCATGGCTTGAAGCCGGGCATCCCTACTGACACCTTTGGAGTCGAAGACTCAAAAAACTTGGACAAAAAGTCACAAAAATACTCAGTCAAAAAATGACTGGGGCACTGCTCAATCCGGATCTGCGCTTACTGGCGCGGAAAAAGAAAGAACTGACACCAGCGTGCATGGGCGGCGTCTAAGTACTGGCCGCGACATCATCCCGGCGATCACAACGCCGACGACGGACGCGGAGCCGCACAACGCCACCTACCGACGCGCAGGGGTACTGCTACGCAAAACTTTCCGGATCCAGCCTGACGCCTGGGGATATTCTAAGGTAAGGAATCTGTCACCAACGTGCCTCTTTCAGATTCAAATTGTACAGTCCCTGATAATCTGTTACGTTACTGCTCTTCATCCAACCATCTAGTGCTCTGCAAAAAGAATCTACACACTCAAGCCATGTCTGGGTATCAAGTTTCTTGCTCTGCCTAAACCTGTCCATGTACCTCCCTGGGGTAAGACAATACCTAGTAATTAGAGCGTCCTTCATGGCAGTGTAGGTGAATTCACTTGCTTTCCCTACGGCTAACAATGTGTCCCTTCCCTCCCCTGTAAAGTAGTTCTATAACCCTGCGCCCCCAATCTTAATCAGGGACCCCGTTCATGTGGAGTGCTGCCTCATAGTCCTGAAACCACCTCTGGATGTCGTCCTCCTTGGTGTACTCTGTAGGAAACTGGCTCTATATATACTACACCAAAATGAGGTATAGTGTGTATAGAGTCCAGGTGACCCCACAGGTAGGCAGAGGTTAAAGTTAGATAGAACCTTACTCTCTATTTGTGGTAGAGTGGTCGAGCAGTAAGGCAGTTTCAGAGGACAGTGTTAAGCATTTGATGTACACACTCAGTCAGCAAATGAATTCACACACTCAAAGACTGAACTCTAGACCAATTGTTTTTGTATAAAAAAATATACTGTTGTTTTATTTTTAGAACCAAGCAAGCCTGGCACAGGTAAGCATTAAATACTTTACAGTAATAAGTTGCTGATTGTAGAACAGTTTGAAAATGCAATAGGAATTGAACTTTGTTTGATTTACAAGGGATGCAGTAGGTTGCAATATTTAGCAAATACAGTACATTGAAATGAATAGGCTTTTTCAGTAAATTACAGGTAAGTTACTTTTCATGTTACTTTTCTAACTCAGTGCTGGATACCTAGATTCAGCACTGGGACATTTCCTGCAAACAGGTAAGTAAATACGTTTTGGTTATTCGTGCGATTTTTAAAGAATATTTTTAGGTTTTAAAACTCCACACTTAGAAACTTTGTGGAAGAAAAATTGTCAATGTTATCCTATGGAGGAAAAACAGGTTATCGGTTCACAGGTAAGTTATCGACTGTGGGAGTTAAGGTTCTGGGATTAGACTCAGGGGTCCCCCAGGGTCAGTGATGCACTCTTGTTACACCCTCAGCGGCACTAGGGCGGCCGGGTGCAGAGTGTTGAGGCCCAATGTTATCCTATGGAGGATAGGGGGCCTCCGGTTGGTGGCTGCTGGCAAGCAGGCCACTGGGTTGTGGGAGCAAAGCTCCTAGGGTTAAGGTCAGGGCAAATGGGGAAACAATGTAGCACAAAAGGTGCACCCTCAGCGGCACTGAGGTGGCCGGGTGCAGAGTGCTGTTTCGATGTCGGGCGCCCTGTTGTGTTCTATGGAGAACCTCCGGTTTGCAAAAGCACTGCAGGCAGGGAGACGAAGGACTTCTGGGTGCGACCACCACTTCGAGAGGTAAGTTGGGAAGGTAGGGATTGGTTAGGCACCGTTGGTTTGGGCACACAAGGCCGTGGGGCGTCGGGTGCAGGGGTGCCTTTTGGGGTCGGATCTTCTTACCGGCTCCGGGTCGCGGTCAGGGGGGCCTTCTGGATTTAGGCTGCAGGCGTCGGCTGGAGGTTTGAGGCAGGTCAGGTGTCACCGGATCTCGGGTCAGGATCGCCGGGGTGACCTCCTCGTGGTGTTTGCCTACTCGAGCTCGGGTCGTGGACGGCGGGTGCAGAGTGGGGCGGATTCGCGGTCTCCGGCTGCTGCCAGAGGTTGTAGTTGAACAAATCCGGTGTTCACGGGAGAAGCAGTCTTTGGAAGTGAAGGCAGGCAGGTCCTCTGGGGTTTTTGAGGTTGCTGGCTGCAGAACACACCGGGATTTTGCAGGAGCAGGTTCAAGGGGAGACAGGCCGGTAGGGCTGGGGCCAAGTCAGTGGGCGTCTTCCTCTTGTTAGCTGGCTGCACTGCTGTTCAGTCCTTCTTCTTTTCTTCTTGTCGTTTCTGGATCTGAGGAAGCAAGGTTCAGGGTGCCCCCTAAATACTAGATTTAGGGGCGTTACAGGTAGGTAGAGGGCAGGGACCAATGGGTCCCTTCCCTGGGGTGGGTACACCCCCTATCGTGCCACCCTCCAGTGGTAGGGGGGCCGGAGCCTGTCCCTGGTTGGTTGGGTCCCCCCATCCTCAAGATGGCGGGGACTCGGAGTTGTGCTTCACCTCGCCTCCCCCACCTGAGGGGTGGAGTTGGCAGAGGTGGGCACACCCCTCTCCCTCACTTGTTTTTCCCGCCGGTTCTCCCGCCCAAAGTGGGGGGTAGAACCAGTGGGGACCAGTTGCTAAAAGCAGCAAATGGTCCGGGGAGGCTCACAAAGGCGGCAGGCCTTTGAAGCTTCCCCTTTCGTGAACCCTGCCCATCCTGGGGGAGGAGGCTTGGCACCTGGTCCCAGGATGTGCATTGTTTCAGGCCCCCGAGAGCAGCAGGCTCTCGACCCAGGGGTCCAGAAACATGTCTGTTGGTGGCAGCCTAAGCAGCCACTCAGTCGGGTCACTAGAAGTTGGTCGAGTTTCAGGGGGCATCTCTAAGATGCCCTCTGTTGTGCATTTTACATTAAATCCCATACTGGCATCAGTGTGGGTTTAATGTGCTGAGAAGTTTGATACCAAACTTCCCAGTTTTCAGTGTAGCCATTATGGTGCTGTGGAGTTCGTAATGACAAACTCCCAGCACCATATACTCTTAATGGCAGCACTGCACTTACAATGTCTAAGAATGGACTTAGACACTGTAGGGGTACAGGGCTCATGCACCTGTACCCTCACCACTGGTATAGTGCACCCAGCTAGAGGGGTGACTGACCTATGCCAGGGCAGTGGTTTGTAGGCATGGCACACAGGGATGTGTGCCATGTCAACTCTTCACTTTGTTCTGCACCAAGACACGCAGCCTGCAAAGGCAGTGTGTGAGTGAAAAGGTGCAGGGCCTCTGAGGGTGGCACAACAAGTGGTTACCTGTGGTACCATTTACCAGGGGCTGACCTGTGGCCAGAGATGCCAATTGGGTTTAGTTTTGGGGAAAGAACACAGGCCCTGGGAACCTGATTGGCAGGGACCCAGGGCACACCAAGTAAAAGTGTATCAGTAGTCTGGCAAAAAGTGGGGGGGTTACTGCAACAGAAACCCACTTTCCTACATACTCTTTCCTTAGGTTCTTGGGTATGTGTACACTTCTTTCAGACTGCACTGAAGAAATGCTGCCACTATCTGTGCTGGTCTTGCTTTTCAAGTCCAGCTCCTTTAAGCTCAGCTCATAAGCTAAAATAATTTTCCTTTCTTCCATAGCTAGTTTATTTCCCTACATTTCCATCCTGAGCCTTTCAAGCACCAATTTGTTCTTCCTATCTTCCTGTCTGTCCTCCAGCTCCACTGGGGACAGACCTTTGCATAACATACTGCTGCTGGCCCTAGAGGGTGCTCACCCCCCAGTTAGATCCTGATGCACAAAATCCCCATGCAGGCTCTTTTCCTCCATGTCCACATTATCAGTCCCCTCCTACATGTGCTAACCAGGCCCTCCGTGCCTTTTGCAGCTCCTCTGTTCTAGTGAGACCTTTAAAAGAACTCTTGAAATCCTTGCAGAACGTTTTGAGCTGAGGCACCGTATAGGTTTCCAAACTCTCCTGCTCAAACACCAAATCTGCAACTACAGCTGATGGTCACTAGACTGAGACAATTGTGGACAAAACTCAGAAGTTGCAAAAAGATCAAAAAGGAAGGGGAAAAAACCAGTATGTGGGTGCATAATGGTCGGCAATATGGAAGTACTGTACACCAATCACTGTATGTAAAGTGCAAATACAAGTCCTATCCTCACCGCTGACCAACAATGTTAGAAATGGGGTCTCTAATTGGCAGTGGTTTGCACCCACCCTGTCCAAGTAGGTACCCTGACTAGTCAGGGTAAGGGAGTCACACAGCTAAGATAATCCCTGCTCACAAACTTGGTAGCTTGGCACAGAGCAGTCAGGCTTATCCCAGAGACAATGTGTAAATTATTTGTACACACACACAGTAACAGTGAAAACACTACAAAAGGAACCAGTTTAGAAAAATAGCCAATATTTATCTGAATAAAACAAGACCAAAACAACAAAAATCCAACATACACAAGCCCAAATGTCACTTTAGTCCACAGAAATCAATGGATGCTTGTTTAGGACAAAGTACCTGAGATGCGTCAAAAATCAAAGACAATACAAGGAACAGGGAAGGTGATGCGCCAAAAAAGCAGGCGATGTGTATGTACTACTACAGGGGAAGCGAGGCATCAGTTCCTTACTGCCAGGCAGGGGAGGTGATGCGCTGGTTCCTTGCTGCTGCGCGGTGCTGAAGAAATCAGCACCCAGGGACGTTGTGTCAAAAATCCAGTTGCGCTGCGTTGGTTCCACAGCGATGAAGCAGGCGCTGCAAAGGAGTGGTGCGTCATGGACTTCAGTGATGCAGTGCTCGAAACAGATGCAGCGGCAGTTCTTCTGACGCACTACGACGGAAAGCTGGGGCCTGCATTGTAAGCCGTGGTCATTGCGTCAAGCGGGGACAACGCTCTGGTGCTGGCAGTGGCGATGCGTTGACTTTTGCAGCGATGCATCAGTTTGGAATGACATTGGGAGTCAATGCGTGGTTCTTCTTCCTGAAACCACCAGCAATCGATTCCAAAGGCCAAGAAACTGGATTTGGCACAACTTGCCAAGTTAGGACAGAAAAAAAAAAAGCCCAGGTACTGGCAGATGAAGTCTTTGATGGCCCCGAGACTTCTCAACAGGAGGCAAGCTCAACGCAAGCCCTTGGAGAATCTTGGAAGCAGGATGCAGAGAGCAAAGTCCAGTCATTTAACTCCCAGGACAGAAGCAGCAGACCAACACAGCACAGCAAATTGGCAGTCCCACCTGACAGCTTATCCAGCTCTTCATCCTGGCAGAATGTCCTCAGTCCAGAAGTGTACTAAAGATATGGGGCCACAGCTCCAGTACTTATACCCATTTTAGTCTTTGAAGTAGACAAACTTCCAAGGACAGTCTTTGTAGTGCACGTGTCCCTGCCTTTCCCTGTCCTGGCTCCAGACACTACAGAGGGTGAAGACTTTTGTGTGAGGACAGGCACAGCCCTATTCAGTTAACAGTCTCCTCCCACCACTCTAGCTCAGGAAGGCCCATCAGCCTGGTGACAAGCCATAAGGATATGTATTCAGCAGATAGGCAGACACACAGAATGGATAAAGTAAGAAAATGCAAACTTTCTAAAAGTGGCATCTTCAGACCTGCAATTTAAAAACCAACGGTACTAAAAGATGTATTTTTAAATTGTGAGTCCAGAGACCCCAAAACTCCAATTTACTATCAGCTCCCAATTGGAAGATACACTTGTAAAACTGCACAAAGCAGCTCCAATGCTAACATATGGGACAGATGGGCCTTGCTGTAGTGAAAAACAAAATTAGCAGTATTTCACTACCAGGACATGTAAAACACAGCAGTGCATGTCCTACCTTTTAAATACACTGCGTCCTGCCTATGGGGCTACCTTGGGCCTAGCTTAGGGGTGGCTTACATGTACCAAAAGGGAAGGTTTTGTCCTGGCAAATGGGTGCACTGGTCAGGTTGAAATGACAGTTCAAAAGGCTACGCAGGGGTGGCACAATCAGTGCTGCAGGCTCACTAGTAGAATTTGATTTACAGGCCCTGGGAATACACACAGTGCACTGTACTAGGGACTTACTAGAAAATCAAATAAGCCAATCATGGAGAACCCAATTGCCAATACATTTTAAACAGGGAGCACTTGCACTCCAGGACTGGTCAGCCGTGATAAAGTGCCCAGAGTCCTAAAACCAGCATAAACGAAAAGCAGCATGCAATCAAAAACAAGGGGTTAGAAGCAAAAAGATAGGGAAAATCATCCCAAAAGATGCCAGGTCTAACAGTAGTCTTAGGTGATAATGTTTCTTTATTTGGCTGCATGTCAGAATATCATCTGCAAAAATATTGCTCCATGGGGTGCAGATTCACTTTCATTCAGTGCAATGAGGTGATATTTTTGTTAACATTTACAACACAACACTCTGGTCAGACAAGGTTTATGCAAAATATTATGATAGCATACTTTTTTTTGTACCCATGAGGATGCAGCAAAGGTTTATTTAGAAAATCTTCAAGCTGGGGAGGTCTGAGAAAAGTACAGTGTACATTGCCCCACAGAGTTGTTTACTGTAATTTTTACTTTGGTTGACCCACTTTGATCAACTTACTTAAAAGATTTAACATGTAGGTTGGATCTGTGTTTGTTCTATGCAGATTGAGGGATTATTGAATTCCAATCCTGCTTTTATACCGCCCCCCTGGGTAGAGGGGTTCTTTAGGTCTCGCCTAGTGCAGCGCGCATGCGTTGCTCTAGGAGAGGGCTCTTGGAATCACTTCAGACTTCCAAGAGCCTTCTCCGTGTGGGTGTGCCTCCTCCCACACATCCCATTGGCCTTTGCGTGTGGCTTTCAATAATTGAAAGCACGCAAATGGCCAAAGACGGGTGCATGTCCCGCCTTCCCTCGAAACTTTCACTTCCATGGCCTAGGGGTCTCGGGAGCGAGCAACGGCGCGCATTGTGCCAGCTGCATTCCTCCCTGATCGTTATCTTGGCTTTCCCCAGCCGCGTTTGTTTATTACACTTTGTTTTTCTCCTCCCTCTTTGATGCTTGCTTTGAGCTCCTGCCAGTTGAAAAGGTCCAAACAATAAAACTCTTTGATGCTTGCTTAGAGCTCCTGCCACTTGAAAAGGTCCAAACACTAAAACGTTTAACGTTAGTGGAAAAAAGTGTTTGAAGTTGTGCAACAATTCTATATGGACATCGGCTGCTTCCTGCAATGCTTAACTTGCTGTAACGAGAGCTGCTCCTAAACCACCACGTTTTTCTGTAACAATAATGCACAACACAAACTTTGGCAATACGCAGATTGCCAAACTGAATTAAAACGTGACATCACCTGCTTCCTGTAATGCTTTACTATTCAGCGCGGAGTTGCCCCAAAGGCATCAGTAAGCTTTACAACAGAGCAAGAAATAAGTTCTGGTTAACAAACATAAAACAGCCTATTAGGAACCGGAAAAAAGGAACAAATACTTCATACCAGCAAGGACGTTTGCAGCAAGTAAACAATGTGCACAACCGACACCAACTCGAAATTTCTTTGCGGGTTTTTGTTGCATTTTTCCTGAGGAGCGTGCCCTTAGCTCACTTCTAAGCTGTCTGTTCCCATTTCCAGTGTTTTTTTTTTTTTTGGGTGGAGTACTGGGTGGGCTGTCTGCACCCCAACTTTATTCGTCCTCCAAGTTCACAAAACACGTGCAGCCTGCAGTTTTAAACACCGACATTGTTTTCTCTCGTGTTGTTTCAGAACTTAAGTGGCACCTACTGTCGAGAAAGTGACCACGTGTCAAAAACCTTGTGAATCTTGGTCATCGAACGCGCATATTAACTGACCTTATTTAAAAGGCACTGTTCATGTTTTTCAGCTTGTTACGCTGTCCCTATTAAAAGAGCGGTGTGGCTGAGTAAACTATAAGCACCCCATCCGCATATTAACGGACACACATGTGCTTGTGCAGTGTCCCTCGTCGTGCGTGCTCCAGAGGTTGGCATGTGTGCACGCGGCTCATTGTGTGCTGCCAGCCATGGGCTCTGTTGTTCCTGCGCTCGTCTCCAACAGGAGGGGGCAGTGCTGAACACACGAGGCGAGAAAACACGCAGATGCCAGAAACTTTTCCTCCCCTCCTCCAGCTCGCTGGGACAAAGGCTTGCGTTTCTCCCCTTGGCTCCGGGCGTGAGACCGGATCTTTTTGTTCTGGTTTGTCAGCCACTGATGCTTGACAAAGGTGGTGGGAGTCACCCACCCACAAGGTGGTGGAAGGTAGAAAAAAAAGGTTCTTTTCAAACCAGTGCTGTTTTGTGTAATTTAAAACCCCTTTGATTCTTTTTCCAAGGCAGCGGCAAATTTCAGTTTTTCTGCGGGAACTTAAGATGTTGAGTTCACGCAGGGGAAGAGACAAGAAAGGAAACTGGTTCAGCTGCTTTTTTTGAAGCTTGAGGTGAGAAAAGGCGGAAAGTCCCTACCACCCCCTGGCGTTCTCATACCAATCCCTCACCCCCCTGCAAAGGGCACAAGTAAGTCCCGCATAACTAGCCACTCTGAGGCGTTTCGGTGGTGGGGCTTCAGTTTGACAGGCACAGTCAGTCCTTCATTTGGAGGGCTCCACCCACATTCTCAAGCAGCAGTAGCAAGCGTCCAGCTGTGCCCCCAGCTTGTAGTCGACCCGAAAGCATTTAAAAGTGAATGTCCAAGTTCGACCAGCCATTTCATGTCTGAAACCCCCACCCCATTTCAACAATAAACGTTTGGGCCTCTGTGCCTGGTCTAAAGGACACCACCCCTGTTTTGAAATCAACTTAACATCTTACTTAAACCGCCTCAATCAAAATCTTAGGGCACCTGAAATTAATACTGTTGTCAAAATGGCTGAGCCAAACTTGCCAGCGTGTGCATGTCTCCTTACTTCCTAAAGTTATAACGGGCTTCCACCTACCTTATTAAAAAGCTGGTCCAAATGTAACTCTGGTTAAATTTCCATGACTGGAGAAATGAGTTGGAAGGTACCCTCAGGGAAATGTACACATTTTGGGGGGGGGAAATGAGCATGAAACGACGGTGGACAGTTCAAACCCGCCTCAACGGGAGCTGTGCATGAAGGGGAAGTAGCTTGGTTGCAACCGCGGTTGATTAATCTTAATGTTGATATGGTATCAGCAGGGCATGGAGACTTTGCAGTCGTTTACCTGGCAGAGCCTGTGTACGGTGTAGGGAATCACGACTGAGGCCTGGTGAGGCCTACTAACCCGTCTCTGATTTGCCCCTACACATCTTCTCCTTCTTTCACTCGTTCTTTTATACCATTTAATGTAGTTTGGTCATTTTTTCTTTAGCATTTTTTCCTCATTCGTTACTACCTTCGCTCTCACACTATTAATCTGTTCATCTGTCCATTTTATCGCCGCTCGTAATATTTCCCATTTAATACACCTGTCTCCTTTCCTTTGTGCCTGCTCAGCACTCCTTTTCACTCAACCATCTCCCCATATACCCTTATATCCCTGCCTCCTTCCTTCTTATTCCCTGCACTATTCCTTCCTTTCGACTTCCTTTTTTTCCCCCATTCTATTCCTTCTTTTCGCCTTTCTTTATTTCCATCCTTCATCTTTATCCCCACACTATTCCTGCTTTTCGTCTCGTCTTTCATTCCTTCTTTTTTGTCCCTCGGACTATTCATATTTACGTCATTCTTTCCTTCCTTTTTATCCTCAGCACAAATCCTTCATTTCGCCTTTCTTTCAGTTGTTTATGTGTTCATTCATTCATTCCCCCTTCTCTTCCACAGTTCTTATTTCTTTGTATCTCCCTTTCGCGCTGTGTATTTTTTATCCTCGTTTCTTTTCGCCGCCCTATATTTACTTCTACTCACCTTGCTTACTTTGTTTCTCCATTTCTCATTTGCTTTTTATTCCTTCGTTTGTCTTTTGCTAGCCTTCGTTCTCTCTTTTCTCTTGTACTCTTCTGTCTGTATCCATTTCCGTCACTCTGTCCCTTTCTTTTCCTCTCCTCTTTCTTCCTCTGTCTCGCCTTATTTTTCTCTGCCTCCTGCTCTCTCCCTCCCCCCACCCCTATCGCTGTCAGTGTCCTTCCTCCTGTGTATGCATGTGCTGTATGGCTAAACACTTTAAAGGTCCCAAAGGCGAGACCTATTGGCTATGCCAATGCTTGTTTTTCGTTGGCCTTATCCACTTTACTTTCTTAGAATATTTGATCGCATTGTTACAGCTGCTCTCCATCACCTATGTTGCTTCCTACTTAGTGTGGTGTTTATATTTGTTATCCATCAGCTGCACTTTCTTACAATGCTGTCATGTTCTCGTTGAACCTAATAAGCCTACTTAAAAAATAAAAACAATTTGCAATGCAATTCATCACGCATTTCTGAAAGTTAGAGCTATTGTCGTTGTATATGACAATGTTTTTTTACTTCTGTTGTCCAATGTTGCCTTTCTTTCTTAAATTAACACATTAATATTTCTTAACACCATACCCTGTCTGCACTCCTCAATAAAAGTTAAAGATCACCAATGTCTTGACTGATTAAAGGTAATGTTTGGTCACTGTGGTTTTATAAGTGTGCGGAGTCACACACATAACCTGTAAGGTAATGAATGGCAGAGTAGGTGTGCACCGTGCAATCAAAGGGTTAAAGTTTGAGGGATTGTTGGTATATCCCCAAAACACGATATTTACAGCTTTAAAACAGACAAACCTCTGATATTTGCATATACCTACTGCAAGCAGCTAGATGAATATGTGTTTAGTGTGAAAGAGTAGTGCACTCCAAGAACCAGTTTTTAGGTCTCGCCTACGTTGCAGCGCATGCGCTGCACGCTTGCGAGATCTATAGTCGTTGGTTTTCTGTCTGGTTTCTTTGGAAGTGGGGTTGGTGACTGCCCTGTCTCCCTTAGGCCCCGCCCACTCGCCTAGCGTTCTTCACGTTGTGTCCTTCCCTCACGCTCGAGCCCCCCTTCTCTGAGAGGCTTGCTGTCTCTTCCTCTTGCTCGGCAGCTTTTACTTTCACAAAGGCAGCACGTCGCACTTTAACATTAGCGGCCGCGCGCCTTGTTCTGATCAGCAGAAAATGTGCCGCTATTCAGCGCGCCCTGTCTCTTCCTCTTGCTGGACAGTGCTGTTTTTTTTCCTTAACCATTTGGAAGATGCCTGTAATGCACCTTTAAAAGTACTTTAAATCAAGCACTTTGGGAAATATCGACTTTAACGAGTATCCGCTGGGTAATGCCCACCCCTCCTCCACCCGCGAGAGTATCTAGCAGACCTTAGCCCCCCCCTCAGATCCCTGGCTGGATAGCAGGCCCTGATCAGCTGCCCTGATAGCGCTCACATATTCCATTTATGCTGCAGCGCCGATACGATCTC
This sequence comes from Calotriton arnoldi, assembly GCA_963921515.1. NCBI lineage: Eukaryota > Metazoa > Chordata > Amphibia > Caudata > Salamandridae > Calotriton > Calotriton arnoldi. The sequence continues at coordinate 651,980 of CAWUFW010000214.1, read as the reverse complement.
AGAGTCGGGACAGGGGGCGGGGGAGCTTATCTGGCAGCCCCGGCTCCCATTCATTGCATTAAACAGAGCGTCTGGCGGGGGGAGGAGGCTTGAAAAATGCGACGCTCAATAATTTATTCCCCCACATGTGTCTCACAGCTGGCACGATGTTATCATGCCTCCCGCATATTTTATTTTTCATTTGGTGCCCAGGTCCTCATTCAAGCGGTGGTACCGGCCACTTCTCTTCAAAACCAAGGTCCTGTGTTGAGGCGCTTGCCCCTTCGATGCGCTGTTAATGGCACATCTATTCTGTGGATAACACTTCAGCAGGACGGCAAGGTGCGTCAACCCGTCGAGATGGGAAAGAGACAATAATACCTCTGCTACAGGCGCACGAGTCCATCAGGCTACCTTATACACTCCTAGAACTGGATAAAGTTGGCTTCTGAAACATGAAAGGCGTAATGGGGGAGCAGTTTTTTCCCAGAAGGGGGTCGGTAAGTGGCCCTTGCATTGCAGAGACATGGTGTGTCACCTACAGAGCAGGCGCCTTTGCAGTGAGGAACCTTCCCCAAGCAGGAACGGAGAAGGGATATGTGCCCCTTGTCCCCCATACAACTTACTGAAACTGCCAGGTCGCCTGGCTCCCTGTGGGGGGGCTGCCCCAACTCAATGTCTCGGTCTTTAAGACAGGGGGTATTGACAAAGCCCCGAGCTGGAACCCACGCCCAGAGAACCAGGGGTGAACCGGACGCTTTAGGGGTGTGTTAGTGCTTCTCCAGTGGGTGATGTGTTTTGGAACCTGGGCGCGTGATCGGTCTCTTAAGAGGCGCAGAGATAAACATGCCGAAATAGAAGGATGCGCCGAGTGTTTCAAATGAAAATATGAAATTGCACGCACTCTCGGTGCAGTGCTCACACGCTCTCTCCTATATAACCACAGCAGCCCAGCCCTAAAGTGCCTGCACTCTCCCTGACAAATAAATAAAGTGTATTTACTCAGTACCTGTCAGGTTAAAGCGCCGCGGACACCTAAAAGGGAAACGAGGCGCTAAGCGGATGTCTGTAAATAAGGAGGCGCTAGAATGAAAAGAGGTGCAGGATTGGACCTACACGTCTATACAGTGAGGCTTCAGGTGTGCACATGGAAAGTCTGGCTAAAGTGCGGGGAGAGGTACAGGGGGGAGGGGTACAGTCCCTATAGAACACGCATTTTTCCAAGTAGTTTCGACTGTGCTCGCCTGGAAGTGTGAACATTCATCTGCCGATCCTGGGTGACTTTGTATAAAGTGACATCACGGTAGTCCAGCTGTACCGTGTATATGTGCCGATGTCTGCTTGTGCCATGCGGGTACCTCTGGATACTCATGTTACTGGTGCCTAGAAATGTGCCAGTATGTACTTGTGAAACATACGCACCTGTATATACTACTATACTGCGCCTGTACCACCTGTCCCCTATAGATGTGCTAGTGTACACGTGTTAAATAGAGCCCGAGAGGGTAATATAACACTCGAGCCACCAGGTCATTATGGATGTACATGTATATATTTTGAAATGCAAGTTATCTCTGAATAGTATAATAACGCGCTTGTACAACCTAGTACCTATACATCTGCTCATGTATAATTTTAAAATACGAGCACTTGTAGATATCATGACTGTCGCACTTGTGCCACCAGGTCCATATAGCTGTGCATGCATTCACTTGTTAAATAAATGAACCCTATAGATAGTGTACTATCACACGTATTTCACCTAGGCTTGGGCATGCGCGAACCGCTAGCGATAGCAGGATCACACTTTATTCCAGGTGGTCCATCTAGACCATGGGTACTCACAAACTTTCTCTCGGGGGCCAAATTTACAGTGTGGTTTGTGGCCGAGGGCCGCACCGGTGTGGGCGGGGTCATTGGGGGCGGGGCTAGAGCAAAACAAAACTGACCATGAGGTGGAACATAGGCCCCTGCAGCGGACGCCTTCGTCCACTGAGCCACCGGATCCGGCATACACATCTCTCTCTCTCTCCCTCCCTGTCTGTCTCTCTCCCTCCCTGTCTGTCTCCCTCCGTCTCCCTCCCTCTCCCTCCCTCCGTCTGTCTCCCTCTGTCGCCCTCCTCCCTGTCTGTCGCCCTATGTCTGTCTCCCTCTGTCTGTCTCCCTCTGTCTCCCTCCCTCTGTCTCTCTCCCTCCCTCCCTCTGTCTCCCTCCCTCCCTCTCCCTCTCTCCCTCTGTCTCCCTCTCTCGGTCTCCCTCTCCGTCTCCCTCCCTCCCTCTCTCTGTCTCCCTCCGTCTCTCTCTCTCTCTCTCCCTCTCTCCCTCCCTCTATATCTATCTCTCTCTCTCCCTCCCTCTCTGTCTCCCTCCCTCCCTCTCTCTGTCTCCCTCCCTCTGTCTCCCTCTCTCTCTCTCCCTCCCTCTATATCTCTCTCTCCCTCTCTGTCTCCCTCTCTGTCTCCCTCCCTCTGTCTCCCTCCCTCTCTCTCCCTCCGTCTTCCTCCCTCTCTCTCTCTCTCCCTCTCTCCGTCTCTGTCTCTCTCTCTCTTGGTCTCCCTCTCTCGCTGTCTCCCTCCCTGGCCTTGGCTCAACTCTCTGACTACAGGCTGGCGGGCAACATCACAGGCTCTTAACGCACACCTCACCCGGCTCTCACTCCCTGCTGCCCTCCGTCACCTCACCCGGCTCTCACTCCCTGCCCTCTATCACCTCACCCAGCTCTCACTCCCTGCTGCCCTCCGTCACCTCACCCAGCTCTCACTCCCTGCTGCCCTCCGTCACCTCACCCGGCTCTCACACCCTGCTGTCCTCTATCATTCTGTCACCTCACCCCGCGTGTGTGGCAGCCCGGGCTGAGACAGCTTCCCGGGCACACACACAGCCGCACACGAGTACTTCACAGGTCTTTAAAAGACCATTTGCATGATAACGAGGCTTTGTTGTATTTCACCTCTTCTTAGCGCCTCTGCAGCTCCACTGGGACTATCACTGGAATTGCCCGGCCCCCATAGAGCAGAGTCTGTGTTTGCTGACACTGTAAAAAAAATAAAAAAATAAAAATTTTAAAAACACAGGTACGATGTCTGCAAGGTCCGCGGGCCGCCAAGGAAGGCTTGCCGGGCCACTGGCGGCCCGCGGGCCGTACTATGAGTACCCGTGATCGACATACACAGACATACTTAATACGCTGCGTTCCAAACTCCCCGCCCCCCTGCACAAACGCCCGCAAGTCGGGCACTGTCTTAATTTTAAAAATCTAGTGTCATTCACATACTTAAATAGCGGCCGCGCGTCTCATTGCGGGCCGCTCTCGTTTTCGATATTTCTCTGATCTGCTCCGAGCGGTACCTGTTGTCCTTGTTTTAAAAAATAATGGTGGTTCTGCCACCATACTGTACTTGCGAGCCATGGGAGCAACCACTGTAACCAAAGGCACAAGTGCAACGTGCGGCAGCTTCCTCCTGTTTCCTGTGCCAAAACTCAGCTGCGTCTCTCCTTCCATGGCACGGGGCTGCCATGATCTGGTTTGGGCAGTTGGCTGCTTCTCTAAGTGGCAGAGGTGCTCCCAGGCTCTGGCGTCTCATTCACTGGGAGCAGCATAGCCCCATCACGCAGCGCTCCACACGCCTGCCTTTCCCTTTATCTCCTCCCAAGTCCCGCTGCTCTCCCTGGCACTGGCCTCCAAGCTTAAAGAGTTGATATGTATTGATAGGCAGACGACGGTTGCTTAGAAGGGGCCATCGAGACAGAGCCTGGAAAATAGGCTTTTCATCCGTTGCTGAGAAAGAAACATCTGGGGTCTCCAGGCGAAAATAAGAGAGTCAGCCTAACAGAACATTTTAGATCACAGCACACTGTAGAGAGACAGTCTACAAGCAGCATGGCTTCCGTTGCATCTGTTAGGATCTGTTTGAACAACAGGTAGTTGGCTAAACGTCAGGAGTTTGGTTTCAGCCCTAACATTAGTTGGATATTAGTTCCAGAAAGGTGGGGTGCTTCGCCTGAAGAATCACCCCGTGAAAGAAGTCAGTTTCTGCTTGGTTCAGCGTCCCAACAGTTGTGCTTCAGCAGGATCGATTTTATAGTTAGGTAAGAAGGCCTTTTACTGTTTGAGGCACAACACATGCACATTTTAATTGTATCCGTGTCTCAGAGCAGGTACAGTCATCTTAGTGTTGTCGGTGTACTAAATAGACTACCAATCTGGCTGTCAATTCGTCGTGGATTACTTGCACGTGTGCCAGTGATTCACAGAAGGCCTCATAACAATAATTTACAGCAGTCAAAAAGAGAGCCTCCTGCTCGATTCTTTGGAGCTAGCTAGGCTAAACTAAACTTCGTGTTGTCACCTCCAACACACTGCCGCCAGGCCATTTAAACACTCTTTAAAGAACCACTGCCAGCATCTGTCCAGCAGCCCAAATGCCCTGCGTTTCTTATCCCTCTGTACACCTAGCACTCCATCTGTACACTCAGCAGTCCCTAAAATACAACGAAATAAAAGAAACAATGCTGCACTTACCGTGTTTCTTGGCACCTGTGTTTAGCAGATAGCGGTAGTGCAGCATTAATAGATACAGTGATTTGCTCAGGATCACACAGTTTGCTCAACTTGTTTAATGTTCAAAGCTGCATAAAAAAGCTTTCTAGATCTGGGCAGGCATGGCGGTAAGCCGTTGCAAACTGAATTTAGGTCACATTAAAAAGGCTACCTGTCGCCGAGTGTATCCTTCGCATTCCAACCTCTTGAGCACGTGGTCGCAAGCATATGAAAATGCTCAAGGCTGGAAGAGCGCAGTGCTTACTGATATTACACAAAACCGCTTAGATTCTTAACCAGCCGATTACACCGATGAACACCACAGACTGCACCCAGGATAATAAACTGCATTGCTAAACACTTATAAGGTCCCAAAGGCCACTGTACTGTAAAGGAAAGCACATAGATAAGACATTGTCATTTACAACGCCAATAGCTCTAACTCTTGCAAATGCGAGACCTATTGCATTGCAAATGCTCGTTAAAACTGGGTATCACTTTAAATAATAAGCTGTGATCCATAGTAACCGCACCGGGCATCCCACGTTGACTCGGGAAGCAGGACGGTGGGGTCTGCTTTTGCAGCAGGTGTCCGGTATTGTAGAAGTGTCTCATTTTATAAACAACTGTAACGCTCTTTCTACTGCCAACAACTATAAAAGTGCCAAAACAAGTTTAGCAAATAATATTTTAGCCGTACAAAGTTCGGTGTTTTATTTATTGGCAATTATACCTCATAGAAGATAGCGCGAAGTGTTAATAGACGAACGGTCAGCGTGCCATGAAAATGCTCCACTTTGTGCTCCTTCCAAAGAAGGGAGCGGAGGCAGGAGGGCTCCTGAGGGATGGAGGGGGGGGGGCAGCAACCCTGAAAGACTGCCTGTAGCACCAGCAACTTTTACATCTCATTCAGGGTTGTACTAAAGAGAAACTCCCAAATCGTCAATTTTTCCTGATTAAGAAAAGTTTGCTTCAGAGTTGGCATAGGGCGCTTAGTTTTTGTGTGTGAAAGAGGGGGCCACCGTTAAAGCCAAGAAAGTGTTCTAGGGCATTCGCTTTCTATATGACCCACGTTAAATAGTTTTAAGTCTCTGCTGTGTGATGCACGTTAGAAGTTAGAACAGAACAACAAAGTGGATAGGGCTATCACACAGTGATCGGAAGGAATAACTGAACGCAGGAAGAAAAAAAAAAAGTAACAGAGTAAACAGTTTATTTCTTTCTTATTTTCCTGGCACTCCTGCACACAGCCCCAGGTAAGTAGTGTCTACCTCAACGTTGCATTTATTTATTGTTATTAAAGATACTGTCCGTACCAGTGGGTAGCCAACAAAAAATAACTAATTAGCATCTGAGAAATAACAATCAGTTACCATGCCGTGAAGCTTGCATATCCTACCCATCACAAGACAATGCTACTGACCAATGGACCTAATCCGTTGCTGCATATTGTATGCAATAGTTTTCCATTAAATTCGAGGCCCAGTTAACACCAACTTAAAAATTAGAAATACAACACAAACGTGCAAGGGTGCATCTAGTTATCAGCAATAGTGGATTAATTTAGTCCATATACATATTCATTCACATATACTGAAATGTGGTCTGAACGGAGGTGCAAAGGATCCATTTGCTGTGAAGGGAACTCATGACCCTTTTGAATTCTACTTATTATCATAAAAAATGCTTGTTAAGCTGCTGTGTGAACTTCTATGGGAGTTGGTAGGGGCTGATGAGCAAATATTGAAAAACTGGGGAACCATTTGGAACAAGTCAAACCCCCCCCCATATTGGATTAACGTGAACGTTTGTCTGCCACGTTGGGCTGTAAACTGAGATGAGGCGTCCAATTTAGGTTTTAATGAACTGAAAAAATCCAAAATTAAACTAGAGAGGAGTCAGCAGAATAAAACATATACTGATGGTACCCTTCCGGAGAAGCATGCATTTTAAAAATAAACGTTGCACACTAGCGAAGTAAGAATGACTTAGAGGAGCAGGGCTGGTTGTTTGTCTGACAAGTAGGTATGTGATTTGCTTCCATAGCTGCCACGAGTTGGTCAGATCTACTGCTAAGATGCCCGACAGGTTCCCACGCTTTTAGCTGTCAAGCAATCCGCCTTCAGCGGACGACATCCTCATGCATTAGTTAAAAGAGACAGATTCTTGCATGTACGGCTTGTGGGCTTCCCCTATCCACAGTCTAAGATGGTTTCACCCTTTCCGTCAAACCGAGACATATAAGCGCCACGTCATAAATGTTGGCACCCTACTTATCTTCCAGGATTCAGCCCGTACCATCTTCTATCCAAACCACTTGCCCCCAAGAACTCCTCGCACTGCCATCCTGACGTGCTCACCATTTTCTACCCCAGTAACCTTGGCGCGCTAACTACACGCTGCTGCCTTGATGGCAGCCACAGAAGGAAAAGGGAGTGCTTAGCACTCTGCTTTCAATATGCCCATCCGCCCGCATCAACAGCAGCAAATACATTAACCATACAGAGGCAAACACCTATGCCATAAAGGATAGGCAATATAATATTCTTTCTTTTGCAACCCGTTCCCTAAAAGTCCTAAAACTGCTTTAATGTGATTGAAAATTCAACTACGTTTTTTCTTGGCAGAGTAATTCGTATATGAATTGGCTTCGAATGATACTTTTTAAAAAAATAGATCAACATTTTTTTATGTGGGCAACGCACTGTTAAGAAATTGGTTGAATATATTCAAACTATAAGCAAGCAACATTGAAGGCGGCAGGGGAGGGGGAGAGCTGAAGACCTGTTGATTGGAAAGCGAAAAAAGTCAAATGCTGTCAACTGAGCGAAACAAGTGCGACGATGTCCTTTTGTGGGGCAGAGTCAGCCATTATCCACCCGTCCCTGACCACCATATACTTAATGGCCTGTATGTAGGCTGCAGCAGCGCAGCTGTAGTGGACGGCACAGAAAGTGGCGCTGGAGAGGGTTAGCAACCCTTGATGACTTCCAAATAGGAAGTGATATCACTGCCTGGAAATGTTGGGAGGGGTGAGGAACGGAAGCACCAGGCACAAGAGGGAGCGATAGGCTGGAACTTATGTTTTAGGTTTCAGAACTTTGTTTCCTATTATGCGCAACAGCAGAACAGCATTCCAAATAAAGAAATTTTCTAATGTGGCCTGGCCCGAAAGCAGCCCTCGCATATAATATATATATTTTTTTAAAGTCCAAAATACTTAACGTGCGTGAGGTGGTGGTGGGTGGACAGATGGGAGCCGCAGCTAAAGCGCACCAAACAGCGAGCAGGAAATAAATAATAACAAGCAGGAGGGAGGAGGAGAAAGCAGCTTCAGCCAAAGGAGAGGGAGCTAGCGTGGGTGCGAGCATGTTCCTGAGCCTAAACAAGCAAAAAAAAAAAAAAAAAGCAGTGCTTGTAAAGTAATAAATAACGTGAGTAAGAGCACATGGAACCGGGGGGAGTCCTCTTGGGAGGTAAAAAAAAAAAAAAAAAAAAAAAAATAAGGAGCGGGACTACTGAGCATATTACCAAAAGAAAAGCAGCCATTTATGAAGGACAGTAAAATGAGCCAATTAGAAAGATGGGCGGTGCTTAAAGCACCTATTCTATCTCAGAAATGGAGCATGCAAAAACAATGTAATAATTTGTAGAGAAAGGTTTTGCATGTTCTATAGCACTAGCTTTTGCAGTTTAAAAAAAATATAATATGACTTTCAATAGCTAAAACCAAAATAGTATTTTCAGCTAAAGTATCTATAAAGAGTACTATGATTTTGGAAATACGGTATGACAAGATTGCGGCTGGTTCTGCAAACCATATTGTGGATACCAAGACGACGAACTGAGACCATACAATGAATAGTTAAAAAATTTGGAATGGACAGCACAAAAATCGATAAACCAAATGAACAAGTTACTTACCTTCGGTAACAATATATCTGTAAGAAACATAGGTTAGTTATAGATTCCTTACCTTATAATTCCCCCCCAGGCGTCAGACTGGATCCTGAAAGTTTTTCATCAACAGTCCCCATGCGCGTTGGAAGGTGGCATCGGTTGACTCCGCGTTAGTCATCGGCGTCGCCGGGATGACGTCGCGGTAGCTACATAGACGCTGACGTCAGTTCTGTACACGACTTTCCACGCCAGAAGCGCAGAGCCATGCAAGACACTGACCACTGGTGCACAAAACTAGGGCCCTGAAAGGATGTCCTTAACCCTAGAAGTCAGTTCGCAGAACGGGGAGGATGGGTGGGGGGGTAAGAATCTATAACTAACCTATGTTTCTTACAGTATATCGTTACCGAAGGTAAGTAACTTGTTCATCTGAAAGAAACAGTTAGTTATAGATTCCTTACCTTGGAATAGATACCCCAGCAATACCAACCCCGGAGGTGGGTCTGCAAACTAAGTTCACACCAGAAAGTCCTGGAGAACAGAACAGCCAAAGAAGCCGTCTCTCCGGACTTGGCTGTCCAGGCAGTAGTGTTTGGTAAACGTGTGCAACTATGCCCACGTAGCTGCCTGACAGATGTCATGGAGGGGGACTCCTCGTCCCAAAGCAGTGGTAGCTGCAGTCGCCCTGGTGGAATGGGCGAGCAGTCCCACTGAAGGCTCCTTCTTTGCCAAAGAATAGCAGGCTTTGATGCACAGAACGACCCACCTGGAGATGGTCAGTTTGTGTACGGCTCGACCTTTCTTAGCGCCCACGTAACCAACAAAGAGCTGGTCGTCCACCCGGAATTGTTTTGTGCGATCCAAGTAGAAGGAAAGCACACGTTTTGGATCCAGACGGTGGAGCCTCTCTTCCTCTTTTGAAGGATGCGGAGGCAGAAAGAAGGTGGGCAAAGTGATGGTTTGGCCAATGTGGAAAGAAGTAACCACCTTGGGAAGGAAGGTCTAGTTCTTAGGACGACCTTGTCCGGATGAACAGCCAGAAAAGGAGGCTTGGAAGAAAGTGTTTGGAGCTCACTCGCACTGCGAGCAGAGGTGATGGCCACCAGAAAGGCAGTTTTCAAAGTGAGAAGCCTGAGAGGACAGTTATGTAGCAGCTCAACGGGAGCGCACATAAGGTAGGTAAGAACCAAGTTCAAGTCCCACTGGGGCATTACGAAGGGAACAGGAGGAAAAAGATGAGTAATGCCCTTAAGGAAACTATTTACAACAGGGGACTTGAAAAGAGAAGGCTGATCAGAAAGCCCAAGGAAGGCTGAAATGGCCGAGAGGTAGCCCTTGATAGTGCCCAGAGCAGAGCCAAAGAGAGGAGGAACAAGAGAACCTCAGAATGAGGGGCGGAAAGGGGATCCACAGCCTTTGCTGTGCACCATGCCACAAATTTATTCCATCGGCAGGCGTATACCGTCTTAGTGGAGGGACGCCTGGCTGCCAAGATATCACCACAGACTTTGGGAGGCAGGTCAAACGACGTCAACTGCCACCGCTCAATCTCCACGCAAGGAGGTGGAGGCTGGACAGGTTCGGGTGGAGGACCGTCCCCTGCTGCTGCAACAGAAGATCCTCCCGAAGAGGCGGTCGGATCGGAGGATCGATGGCCATGTTGAGCAGCTCAGGATACCAGACTCTTTGTGCCCAGTCCGGAGCCACAAGAATGACTTGGGCCCGGTCACGCTTGATCTTCGTCAGCACTCTGGGCAGAAGTGGTATAGGCGGAAAGGCGTATAGAAGACCGCAACTCCACTCGCGGCGAAAAGCATCGCCTAGCGAGCGCCGCCTTGGAAATTCCAACACGCAGAACTGCTGACATTGCGCGTTCTCTTATGTGGCGAATAGATCTAACCAAGGCTCTCCCCACTGCTGAAAGAGCCCTTGCACCACCTCCGAGTGAAGATGCCATTCGTGATCCATCATGCACCTGCGGCTGAGTTCGTCCGCCCGGGCGTTCAAGAAATCCGCCAGGTGTTAAACCACCAGGGAAATGCCCTGATGTTCCAGCCATGTCCAGAGGCGGAGGGCCTCCTGACAAAGGGTCCACGACCCCACCCCGCCTTGTTTGTTGCAGTACCACATGGCGGTGGTGTTGTCCGTGAACACCTGCACTACTCTTCCCTGGACAGAGGGAAGGAATGCCTTGAGTGCAAGACGAATCGCCCGAAGCTCCAGAAGGTTGATGTGGAGCCTGGACTCCGCCGGAGACCAGAGGCCTCTGATCTCCGCCTCCCCCATGTGGCCGCCCCATCCCAGAAGTGATGCGTCTGTCACCACTGTGAACTCTGGTTGAGGATGGGAGAGGAATCTGCCGTCGACCCAATCCTGGTTCGTTAGCCACCACTGCAATTGGTGTGCAGTGTCCTCCGAGATCTGGACGCAATCGGACAGATTCCCCTGATGCTGCGCCCACTGGAACTTCAGGTCCCACTGCAGAGCCCGCATATGCCACCTGGCATGATCTACCAGCAGGATGCAGGAGGCCATGAGGCCCAGCAGCCTCAGAGTCATCCTGACCGAAACCCGGGATAGAGGCTGAAAGATCGGAATCATAGCCCGAATATCCCAGACTCGCTGTTCGGGAGGATAAACTCGAAACTGCGTCGAGTCCAGAACCGCTCTGATGAAGAGGAGCTTCGGCACGTTGATGGAGAACCCCAGCAAATGCAGGAGGTCGGCCGTAGTCTGGAGGTGGGAGACGACAGCCTGGGGCGAGCCCGCCTTCAACAGCCAGTCGTCGAGATAGGGGAAGACTGGAACCCCTGACCTGCGCAGATGAACTGCAACCACCGCCATCACTTTCGTGAACACCCGAGGGGCGCTGGTAAGGCCAAAGGGGAGCACGGTAAACTGAAAGTGCTCGTGGCCTACCGTGAATCGCAGGTAACACCGGTGGGCCGGCAGGACGGGGATGTGAAAGTAAGCGTCCTGCAAGTCCAACGCTACCATCCAGTCTCCAAGGTCGAGGGCAGACAGGACCTGAGCCAGGGTCAACATTTTGAACTTCTCCTTCCGGAAGAAGCGGTTGACGTTCCTGAGATCCAAGATAGGACGCAGGCCTTTGTCCTTCTTGGGCACCAGAAAGTAGTGGGAATAGCAACCACGACCTACTTCTAGGGCAGGAACGCGCTCGATGGTACCCTTGGCCAAGAGTGCCGAAACTTCCCGTTGGAAAAGGGCCAGATGATCCTCAGACATGCGATGGTACTGAGGTGGCATGGAGGGAGGGGTAGTCTCGAAGGGGAGGGAGTAGCCCCTTCGGATTATTTGCAAAAACCACCTGTCCGACGTGATGGTGCGCCAGTGGGGGAGGTGATGGCAGATCCTGCCGCCCACTGGTTTTTGGTGGCCCTGAAAGGTTGGACTAGGAGGGTTTGGAGGCTGCTGCAGAGGGGGCTGTGGTGGACTGGCCCGCCTGCTGGCCCCCAAAACCACGGCGGTGGTTCCCACGTCCCAGGCCACACTTGGGCTGAACAGCTTGCGCCGGCCTGTGGCTCTGGGCAGGACGTAGCGAAAGGGGCGAAAAGCAGACTGCGCAGGGCGGGTGGTGGAGAGGCCCAAGGACCTGGCCGTAGCCCGAGAGTCCTTAAAGCGCTCTAGCACGTTGTCTGCCTTGTCGCCGAAAAGGCGATGGCCATCAAAGGGCATGTCCATAAGGGTGGATTGGACATCACCGGAAAAACCAGGCGTAGCGTCGAAGGGCTACTGACGTGGCAATCGTCCTGCCAAGTGCGTCAGCGGTATCCAGCCCACAGCGTATGGTAAACTTCGCTGCGTCTCTCCCTTCAGCAACCGCTCGAGAGAGCACTGCCCGGGCCTCCTCCGGGCACTGAGGCAGCACTTGCGCAACCGTGTCCCACACGGAGTGGGTGTAATGGCCCAATAGACATGCAGTGTTTACCGACCGCAGTCCCAAGCTGGAGGAAGAAAACATCTTCTTCCCAAGATGACCCAGCTTTTTGGATTCCCTGTCTGGGGGAGCGGTAGGGAATGTGGCCTTGGACGTGGAGGCTTGGACTACCAAGCTCTCAGGGGTGGGGTGTTGGGAGAGGAAAGTGGGGTCGCCCGGGGCCAGGCGGTGGCGTCGGGCAATCATCCTATCCACAGGAGCCCCTGTGTTGGGCCTGGACCAGGTGCCCAAAAGGATGTCTGTGAGGGCTTCATTAAACGGCAGCAGGGGCTCCGAAGAGCTCGCTGCCTGTTGAAGCAACACCACTGCGTATGACGCTCCCTCCTCCGTAGCCACGATAGGAGGAGACAACATGCCAAGGTCTGGTGAGGTATCCAAACCACTGGCTTCCCCCAGTTCCTCTCGCCAGTTCTGCTCATACACCATCTGGTCTGTTACAGGGTCTCAAGACCCCTCCCAGTCCTCCTCACCCTCCTCTGGCTGCCAATCTGGTCTCGAAGAGCCAGGGTAGAACAGGGGCACAAAATTACCCGTCGGCGTAGAATCCGGTGTCGGTCGACCCCGGTCCGTCTCAGTGTCTACCTCGAGGTGGAGGCCTGGGTCTATGTCGGCTGGGGACACAGCCGACGCCGGTGGCGGACGTGTTTTCGGTGGAATCGGCGCCGGGGGAGGTGTAACGAGGTCGACTGGCGCCGATCCAGATCTGGATCCAAGGGGACCCTGCGGCGCAAAGGCCGAAGCCGCCGAAGGCCCAGGGACCCCAGCCGAGTCCACGGGGCCCGAAGGCACGCCGGCGGAGTCGGGCTGCCCAAAGAAGGCATGCATCGCTTCGTAGAAACTCCGAAGCTGGGCAGGGGTCGCACCGGGTCCCAGAAAGGGGGGGAAAACCTGAAGTCGACCCAGCAGGCTCCGCACGCGGAGCCGCGGGAGAGGCACCACCTGCATCCCTCATCACATCGGCCGACGGACGGGGTGAAGTTGAAGAGCGACGATGCTTCTTCGACTTCTTTTTGCGCTTCGACTTACCTGACCCAGAGTGCGAAGACTTTGACGAAGAATGGTGTTGGCTACGCGACCAGTCCCTCAACCTCGTCCGCGACCTCGAGCGGCGCGGAGCCGACTGACGGGCCTCGAGTAGCTTTCGGGACCGCTCCCGCAAAGACTTCGGGGCCATGGTCCGCCAGTCGGAGCACAACTTGGAGTAGTGATCGCGCTCCAGGCAGTAGAGGCACACGCGGTGCGGATCCGTCACCGACATGAGTCGGTTACAGGAACCGCAAGCCTTAAAGCCGGGCATCCCTCGTGCACCAGGAGTCGATGGACTCAAACAACGAAGTCGACAAAAGTCGAGAAAAAGTTCAGTCAAAAATTGACTGGGGTATCGCTCTCTAAGGATCTGCGCTTGCTGGTGCGGAAAAAGAAAGAACTGACGTCCGCGCACAAGGGCGGCATCTATGTAGCTAACGCGACGTCATCCCGACGACGAACGCGGAGTCGACCGACGCCACCATCCGACGCCCAGGGGTACAGCTGACGAAAAACTTTCCGGATCCAGTCTGACGCCTGGGGGTAATTCTAAGGTAAGGAATCTATAACTAACTTTCTTTCAGATTCTTAAATTAACTTCATCCACAGGTAACTACCTTCACCAGTGTTCCATTCCATAATTTGTTTTACCTGGTCAGTGTCATGACAGAAGAGGATCAAACATATGCAAATCAGTCTTGCCATGGAGTACGCTCTCCTCGTTTATGTCTAGAGAGTCAATGTCAATGGAAAGTGAGCTAATGTCGAAACTGACCTACATAAATTCACATTTCCAGAAAAATTACTTGTAAATGAGCTAGACACTTTGCCTCTTCTGAATAACCATTAGATACAACAAGCATTGGCAAAGCCAATAGGTCTCGCCTTGAGATCTAACTGGGCCTATTGGTATTGTCAATAGTTTTAGCAATGCTATGCAGTATGGCCAAAGAGGAGGGGAAAGGGTGCTATGATGTGGCTATGTCATTTTGTAAGTGTGGGTATTTTTTTTTATTTTTATTTACTGCACCGTTTTGGATCTAAAAAACAGTAGTGTGAAATCACTTTTTTTAAGCAGATGGATGCAACAAGGAGGGTGTCGGTGGGAAAAGCAACATGGAGAGCGGGGGTATCAACTTGGAGAGTGGGGGAAACTACATGGAGGGCGGAAGAAGCACAGGACACTTGCAACAGAGCAACATGGGACATGGGTTGGAGGGGAAGAGAAGCACAAGGTCCAGTTGATGGGAAGAAGCACAAGGGCAAAACAGCATCATGGGGGAGAGAATGACTGGAGTGAGAGACAGAAGCGCAGGTGGGGGTAGAAGCATACGGGGAAAACAGCTGGAAAACACATGCACTCTCAGCCCGGGTAGAACTGTTCATAACAGGCCCAACAGAATGCCACGATCAGAATGGGGCAGGTGAGCACGGGTTGAGTTCTGGCAGCCACCCTGCTCTGAAAGCATCCCCCTAGCATGCAATCCACCAGTGTGACATCACATAAAATATCCCCCAATTATTTGTAGTCTGTAATACTTACAGACAACAAAAAATAGATTTTAAAAAAGCGCACATCCTCGCAACGCAGAGATAATGATGGGATAAATAACTCATTCAACATGAAGTGCGCTTTCCGTGAAGCATGTGGCACTCTTACAATTTTCAAATTTGGAGGAATAGATTAAAGTTTTTTAAATTTAGCAGTGTAATGCAAAGCAATGAAATACCGTTGTATTCCCCCAACAATTTCCAAAAGGTAGTTTATGAGGGAAAAAAGGTAAATCCTTATGGCGGCTGCAACAGCACCTCTGTATTGAATTTCTTCTGGCTAAACGGTCTAAAAGCAAAAGATTTGTAACCTATGCGTGCTACATAAATCAGGACAAAACTACTATGTACTTTGTAAAATAGAAAACGTGTGTTCGCATCTGAGAAGTGACGTACGTGTGTGTTTATTTGAAGCATTCTACGCTCATCTAGTGGCCGTTGTGGACTTTAGAATTGTGGAACTTAGTATTTGGGACCGAAATCCTTGTTGTTTATCAGCTGACATGAAGCGTGTACCGCACTGAGTAAAATGTTCCTTCCGCTTTTGATGCCAAAAGAAGCATGGTTTTCAATAAAGTGCACAGCTTTTGTTTAAAATAAAGTTGTGAATTTGGTCTTCCGACCTCAACGCCACCTCTCTAAGGTTTTCTTTTGCTGAAGCTCCCTAACGCGTTAAATACAAAAACTATGCATGCCACTTGAAGAATATCAAATGAAAAATTCCTTTTATTTTTCACAGTCAAACGTGTCTTAATTTGTGAAGTGGTTTTTGCTGGTCACATACAAGTTTTTGGTCATTTATTGTTGCCAACATGCTGAATTAAATTGAAAAAGGCGTAGTGTCCCATGGCAAACTCAATAATGAAAGTTGAAGTGCGATGATCCACGCTGATCAAATGAAGCAAAAATTGTACAGTTGTGGGAAGTACTTAAAACGGAGTCAACCCCCCCCCCCCCAAAAAGATGAAAACAAAAGAAAGGCACGTATCCTCAACGCGATGATGAAATAAAATGAACCAGGCTTCCGTGAAGCGTGTGCAGCGCTTGTTCCCAATTTGAATCCCAACAAGCAGTCCGATTTCCCAAGGAGGCATTTCGAAAGAGAACCAGCAATTCTTAGAAAAAGGATGTGGCGCAACTTGGAACTGGGGATCCTGGTTCGAGTCTAGAGTTAGTTCTCCCGTGCCTACCATAGAAACGAACCAAAGCAAAACAAGCTCTTCACGCGATCAAGCCCTCTGTGCCTTGCAGCGATCCCAGAGCTAGGGGGAGGAGTTGAGAGAGAAGCACTCGTGCTTGTGCTGGCATCCCCCTTGCGGGAGCGAGCAGCTGTTTTCAATTAGCGCGTGCGCCGCTGCTCGCTCCCGCAAGGTGGATGCCGCCATGCACGAGTGGGTGCAAAAGAGCTGACCAATTTCTAAAGGTCATCTCCTAGAGCAGCGCATGCGCGCTGCCTAGACGAGACCTAAAAAGACAGGAAGGAGGACACTGCCTGGCATACTAGTACACAATTTGCCCAGATGCATTGTGGTAAATGCAGTGCATGATAACACCAGCTTTAGTCTTTTCCATATTATCTATTGTTGGCGCAGCCAGTGCTGTGCATCTCTAGACATGTTTCAGGATATTTGTTGTTCTTCAATAGAGAGTAACACTTACATTTGGGGGTGCTGGAGATGCTGCTTGCAATCTTCTGAGGTATCTGTACTACTCGCAAGAGACCTAGATAGCCCAATACCTCAACATGAAGCCAATACAAAAACAAAAGGGAGGCAGGGAGGTGCACACTGCCTGGTATGCACGCACAAAATTGTCCCAGGTGCATTATGGTAAATGCAACGAATGTTAACACCAGCCTCAGTTGAAAATGTATGCAGTATTCACCATTGACAGACCCTGTGCTGTGCATCTCTAGATGAGTTTCACGGTATTTTTTTCCTTTTTCAGCAGAAACGCACAGCACGGACTAGTAACAAAATAGTTACTTACCTGTGGGTGTTTGCAGCTTGAAGATTTTTCTAGATTCACATGATGTGCATTATTCCACCCTCTAGTGTTTGGGTCCAGAATTTTCCTTTTATTTCTTCTAGGGAGTCGTCGGACACCATTTGGTGGAATTCCTGTCCCCTTGCATCCCAGAAGTCCTTCAGCGTGGTTGCAATCTTTAGATTTTTTTCCCCTTGGTGTTCCTGTGTCCAGGTCTGATTGCACTGCCTGCATATCACGTCTAAATCTTTTATCTCCCCCTTACAACATTTGTATGGCACCTCATTTCTGAGGAGGTGGGTCGCATGTGAATCCAGAAAATGCTTCAAGCTGCAAAACTACATCTAGTTAGTTTACAGGTTTGTTCTGTAGTGTGAATCTTTTCTAGATTCACCTGCTGTGCATGGATTTTGTAGCTGTATTCTTTCCCTCTTGGAGGATGGGTTTAAATGCGCTTGTGTTACATTTTGACCCACTTGTGGTTCCATGATAACTTGAATATTCATACAATGTTTTATGAAGGTATGTATAGACGAGGAAGTGGCTGCCATACATCTGTTAACAGAAGCATCAGCTAGGAAGGCAAAGGTTGCCCCATTTTTCTTGCATAGTGGACTCCTGCTTTACATAGCATATTTGGATTGTTTGGACTATCCATTGTGTGATAGAAGACAAAGAATTGTTTGCCTTTTCTGACTTTAGTTCGGTCTATATAGAAAATGACTGCTTGCCCTGCACTGTGATGTTACTGCTATTAAGAGTGCCGTTTTCAGGGTTGAAAACTCGAATCCTGCTTTATGCAGTGGTTTAAACACCTCCGTCATCAGGGTACGAGTCCACGATTTAGTTTCCACATGGGTTTTGTAGCAAACCAGGGAGGAGCTATTCTCTTTGTCCATTCCAGGAATCTCTTGATGACTGGTGTACTGAAAAACCTTCAACATGTGTGTTCCCTTGTGAATGTTATTATGGCCGACAGGTGAACTTTTAGAAAAGTGCAAGGTTGGTTCTCATTTAACACATATTAGATATTTTGGAACTGTAATGCTTTGTGTTCGAATGTCCAAAAGACCCTCTTAGTTGCACCAATGGATATATCTCTTCCACTTAGCAACATACCATTTCCTATGTCTTCAGGAGCCAAGCTGCAAGACTGAGGCATGTTGGCTCCAGGTGAAGAATATGTCCATTCTGCAATGACGGGAGGGCTTGTAGAGTTGGTAGCTTCATTACTTTCTCCAGCAACATTCCCATGAAGTCTGAGAACCATTCCGTTCTTGCCATTGTGGCGCTATTAAAATGAGCCGGGGGGAGGATTGTCTGCATGTGTTTATTGCAAGCATTACGAGTGGTACTGGAAGGAAAAGCATACTCAAATTTTTCTGACCAGTCTATTGATGGGGCACGTCCCTAGGACCAGTGGTTTGGACGCCTAGAAATGAAGGTTCAGCATTTTGAGTTTTCTGGTCTTGCAAAAAGATCTATTTCTGCAGCGCCCCAGGGTTGAAAGACCTTTTCAAATACTTGGTGTTTTATTTCCCATTTGTGTGAAATATTTGTGTGTCTGCTAGGTTTGCCTGCCTCTAAGTTTTGTAAACCTGGTAGGTGTATTAACATCAATATTATTTTCATTTGAATTGGCTATTCCCAACTGTTTTGGGCTAGTGTTGACAGCACATACAACTTTACCCACCCATGCTTGAGATAAAACACTGTGGTAGTTTTGTCCACATGTACTGCTGCCTTTGTCTTCCACCAAGTCCCAATGTTCAGGTTCCCCATGTGTGCCCACCCACCCACATACCAATGAGATGCATCTACAATGGTCACTGAAGGAGCTGGCAGTACAACAGGTCTGCTTACTGCTACATGGCTCAAGTTCCATGTCATTTCCTTTTGAGTACCAACCACTAGACCCTCCCAACTCAGTTTGAAACCATTTGTCCTGAATACATTCTTGAATTGGTCACATGTAGTCTGGCATGTGGTATTAATGGAATATGTGAAGCCATCACAACCATTAGTTGCCAACTGTCCTCACTGTTGAAAGATTAACCTTTCTGGTAAGGGTGAGCTTATTCCGTCAATGACACGATTCCCTTGGTAGTGGGGAATAATTTTGCATCTCTGGAGTTGAATCTTGACCATAAACACTTTTTCTCTCCTGCATTGGGGATGATTTCTCTAAATGTATTGAAAGCCCCAGTCTGTGTAGTGTGAACAACTGTCTTCCTGATCCTTTCCCACTGTTTGAACAAGATCGTTTTTATTAACCAGGAGTCTAGATATGGGTATACATGTATCCCATCTTCTTAGAAATGCCGCTACTGCAGCAAGACATTTTGTAAACACCCTGTGTCCTGACTTTATACCACAGTGAAGTACATTTAATCAATGGTGCACCTGATTGATGACAGTGAAGGAATCTCCTATGCGTTTTGTTCATTGGTAAGTTCAGGTAGGCTTTTTTGAGGTCTACTGTTGCCATATACCTTTTGAAATCTCCATCTCTTGAACTTTGTCTTTGTGAGTTTGTTAAAGAACCGGAGAGCCAGAATTGGTCTGTGTTTTGTCTGGCTTTGGCATAAGGAGAAACAGTAGATTCTCTTGTTTATCTCTTCCCTTGGTACCTTCTTATTGCTTCATTCTATGGGAGTGCCCCCCACTTCCTGCTACAAGCATTGTTACTACTCCTTTGAATGCGTTCTCTTTTTTGGTTCAACACTTGGAGGATTTTTTAAGAGTTCAATACAGTAACCATGCTGCACAAAGTTCAATATCCACTTCAGGCAGAGGTGACCAACCCCCACTCCTAGAAGAAGCCTCCTAATCTACCCCCACTGAAGTCATGTGGTGGGTCTGTCCATTGATTAAGTCATATAGGGCTGAGCATTTCCCCTGGCTCTGCCACAAAAGGGCTGTGGAGGGGCTGAACGAAATTTCCGCTGCGGTGGTGTGGTTACTATGAACCTGCTGGTTGGTAGGTCTGCAGGGTTGAGTTTGGAAACCTCCACTTCTTATTGAGGTACTTTCCCTTCTCATGTTGCAGCAGAAATGCATGGCTCCCATGGGCTTCATGGTCTTGTCGTCCTTTTTATGGAAGAATTCTGTCTTTTTTGTATGAAATAAGAGAAAATGTAATCTAATCTGATGTAATAGAGGAGGATGAAAGAGTGGACGATCTACATATGTTCCGGCAGTGCCCCCAACTGGAGGAATTTTGGAGAGAGACGGGTAGGACCCTATCCAGGCTGTTGGAACAACCAGTGGAGGTAAGGATGGATACTGTCATTTTTGGGATAAGTCAGCATAACTCAAGTTACCCCAAGTTGAGTATAGATCAGGAGAATATCCTTTTCCTATTAATACGGTTAGCCAGAAGAGAAATATGCATCAAATGGGTGAAGAATATACCTCCAACACAGAGAATGGCTGACCTCTATCCAAAGGGTGTACAAGCTAGATAGAAAAGGGAAAATGAGTAAAAGGTTTAGATTCTGGAACATCTGGCAACAACATAATCAAACAAACACTATACTGTCCAATGATTAGGCAAATGCAATAAAGATTTCAAGCAGGGCCTTGAACGAGTAGTCAGAATGACTGGCTCCCCCCAGTACCGATTTTTGCGCCTGGAAGCGGACAAAAAGGGGCCTCGATGGAAAGGGCAACAGACAATCTCCGTGCATATAGTGCGGTCACCCCGGAGATCCCCCTTATTCGGAACAGAAGGGTCAAGGGCCCCCCCCCCAAAAAAAAATTGCTCAATGAGGACCAAAAAAAAAAATATAGGAGGATGATGATTTGCTTTATGCAACACTTCTGAGCTCCCACAATATGAACAGTTTTCGTTCTAAGGTAGTGTTATATGACCTAGATAGGCCCAAGTAACTAAACTGCACATTTTCTTACATGGTCCTAATTTTGCACAATAACATTTCTGCTGTGAACTTTTGCACATATTCGCATGAGTGACAATGTTGGATTCGTTTTTCTGAAACTACTTTGTTTACACATCCAGCTTTGCATAACATTATCACGATGCCTCCAACACCATGTACAAGGCCCTTTTACGTAATGTACAAATGTGGTTCTATCTTCATCCACAGGGCGACAGGGCTATCTACATGTCCATAACATTGCTAATTTATACACACATCACAAGGATGCTTTCCATTATAAATAATGAGCATCCCAAGAGATTGGCAGAGGAGGCACTTCAGCTGACAGAGGGTCCCTGCATGCTGAGACTTCACCACGCAGCGCTTTGACATCTCCGTGAGGGTGTGGCCAGTTCATGACCAAGATGGGCTCCTACATGCTCTCCCGCCACGTAATGGGGTTGGATTGCCCCTTGGGGGGGGATTTTTGGCTTCACACCTACACACACACTTTAGGTACACGCAGAGTAGGGTTTGCATAGTAGGAGTACGCCTGATTCAGGCAATGATGGAGATAATAGGCTTGAACTGCCGTACAGATATTGTCAGTCTGTAAGTTAAGTAAACAGGAGTCTTGGTGTACAGGGGCTTTTAAGTGATTAGGCTGTTTGAGTTATTCCACTATTCCAAGGAAGCTAATGTAAGTTTAGAGCAAGGGTGGTGTGATAAAATTTCTTTAATGCCTTGCTAAGTCATACCGCTGCATGAAGAATGCAGGATGTCTTACAAGAGAGCGAGTGTGCTTTCTGGGATGCCATTAAGCAGGGTCATCTACGAGCAGAAACCAGGGCTTGAACAACCTTTCTCCTGGGAAAAAAACCTTTTTCCAGAGATAAATTGGACCAGCGTTGCTTTAGTCTTCTTGGCAAAATATTCTTTGAGTGAGAGGTTAGAGTAGAGTGTGAATCTGAGGGATTTGACCAGTCTGTCAGTTGTGGATTGAGGTCTGTTACGTTTAAGTTGGAGAGCCATGGCTCAGTAAAAGAATCGGTGGCCTGACTGTCTAGTGATGGAGACCATGATTGAATTGATGAGAGGATCAGCTCTGAGAAAGAGGGTTCAGTTCTGGAGGCACACTGGGACAGTGATACTCAATATGGCCTGGAGGTCGCATGCGGCCCTTGTGAACTTTACAAGATTTTTTTACAATTTGCCTTTGCCAAAAGAAAAATCAATCATATGTATATTATGTAAAGGGTGCTCCAGACTATTCAGTATTTATGGTTATCAATGTAGATACCTTTGTCGGGTAGTTCCTATAAATCTATATAGGATCTACGCGTTTAGATAAACTGTGGGACTGGTGTCCAGACTGACTCTAGACACCCCCACCGAATATGTTCGCTTGTATACCAGCTAGCTCACAGTGCCACCATGAACCCCTCTTACCAAGGAGAGAATGGTTTCTGGCAACTATCAAAAATGACAACCCTGACCCCTCCGGGATTGTGGAAACAGTACAGTACTTTTCGCTCAGTCACTTGTGCTCACTTTGTCTCAGAAAGATACACAGAATAAACGATGGGGACGTTTTCAATAAGCATTTATCGAGCAAGCGTCATTCTAGTGTAAAATGTGTGCTGTAACAACCATTAAGCAAACAGATATAAACAGTTAAAAGCACCAAAAGAGTAAATGGATGGTAGATTTCTACCATCCTGCTAAAACAAGATATATATGTAGGTATATTGTATTGTAATTGCATTTATATAGCGCTTACTACACCCGATGAGGCGTCAAAGCGCTTTTTCGGCAAGTAGCACGCTACTCCAGAACCCATAAAGGATTAGTGTTGAATTAGTATAGTGAAATATGAAAGTAATTTGAGTGGTGGATAGGTTAGTCCAGTGGTTCCCAAACTTTTTTGACTTGCGGCTCCCTTGATCTATTGCCCGTTGGCCACGGCTCCCCATTATCTCCCTTTTTTTGGGCGGGTGGGAGGATGCAAGCCAAGCCTCTGGAGTACTTCCATTTCTCTCCCTGAAAATAATTGGGCTGAAGCCGATGAAGGTATAATAATCATAGATGTGGGCCTCTTTCCTGGGAACCGAGGGGAGATGGGCGGGGGGTCGAAAGAAATAATTATCATAGGCATCTTTCTCAAGATCTCTAGGTGTATGAGTGCAGCTATTGTGTGTTTCATAATTTGTGGCGGTAAAGCACAATGGATATGTGTAGAATGAAGTGGCACATGGCTGAGCTTCACCAAACAAGGGGCACTCAGATCATGCAGAGGGCAGGGCAAAGCAACCCTTATATTCCTTGGATGCACTGGAAGAACTGGAATGCGCACTAATGGCTCTTTGGCATGCATTGGCTCTGAAAGTACTATGATTGGCACTGACTGCCATCCCAGAAATGTGCACTGGAAGCCCTGTGAAATGTACTGGTAGATCTGGAATGCGCATTGGCAGCATTGTGGTGTGCAGACAGACCTGGAATCTGAAGCAGGATTCTCCCTGCTGCCTTAGTACTTAAAGTTTTGCTGTTCTGATTATTGCGGCGATCGTGTCCTGCTATCAGTGTCCCACCATGCCCTGTTTACTACACTGCACAATAAGCATTGCTAAATCATTTCCACTAAGAATACAGAGCAGGCAGCTTAAGAGACTCGAAGATCGACTTCGATATTCATGTGAGCACAGTGCTGCCGGCATCAAGTCCAACCAACGACCAATAGCTGCATGATTGGAGAGGCTGATTTCAATGCTGCAAACTATCTTATGATTCAATAAGTAAACTGCACTGTATTAATTAATGTACATTTCAATTTACGATGCTTCAGCAGTCCATTTCTTTTGCATCAGTCTAGTCCGGGACGCACACAAAACCTGGCTTGTTCAAACAGGACATTCAAAGCAGTGACACATATTAGACAAAAATATCCATGGACTATTGGGGTGACACTGTGCAAACTCTAACAAGAGGTTTGGTTCAATCTGTGGCGCAAATCAGGAGGGAGGTGCTGGATGTGTCGGAGTGCACATGTCTAGATAAAAGACTGAAAAGCAATCACTGTGCTTGCACAGCCCCGTTGTGTTTAAAATTTGCAAAATAGAAAATTAGGAAGACAAAGACAAAGTTCAGTAGTCACGGGCATGTCAGGAAATGAAGATCAGTGAGTGGGTGGTGGGGCTTATACCCAGAGGGGAGCACACACTACTTGGTCCATGCAAGGAGGACATAAATAAAACAAATAGCAAATGTCATGTAAATGACTAATAGCAGCAGACATAGGCAAGTAATGCGCTCAAACCATAAATTAGGGAAGCAAATGCACACCGTTTGCATTTTAATCCAGGGTTAGTCTTTCCAAAATCACTCTAACCCACAGGTTTTACACAGCTCTTAGCAGCAGGCACATTAACCTACTGAGATAGTTTCCCATAATATGTGTAACTTGGAGAACGCGCTATTAGCCACGAGTTTTCACCTGCCCACTTGTGCCAGCTGCGCTGAACCAGAGGTGGCTCCCAGGCGCTATAAATCATTATCAAGGGCCGTTGTGTGTAAAATCAGGCTGTCTGCAAATGTTTACTTTTACTTTCATTGCTGCAGGATGTTTTATTTCCTTATTCAGTATCTCTTCGAGTCTCATTCCAGGCACATTGACTCTACATCCCGGCAGCCCCGTCTACCTGCTTGCTTATCTTGTGTTTCCCACTCAGGCCCCATCCTCCTCCCCAGAAAGGCTCTGCCTGAACTGCTAATGAATGTGCTACAGCGCTTGCACTTTTCCGGCCTCTGGAACTCCAGCTTTTGAACTGCAAGAATAAAGCTGCCACTGATTAGAAATCCCTGTCTGCAGCATGATGCCCTCCGCCCCCTGGTATTACCCTTATTATTGTGTATCAGTCAGTAGTTTCCAAACTCTGTGCTTGGTGCACATCTTTTCGCGGCGCCCCTGGCTACTTTTAATGGCGCACTGGGGTGCCGTGGCGCACAGATTGGGAACCACTGGGTTAGTCAGTTATTTGGATTCAGAAGGATAGCGGAGGGATAGAAGAGGGAAAAAGGTTTGCATTTATATAGCGCTTGTTACCCCAGATGGAGTGTTGAAACGCTTTTATTGGCGAGTAGCACGCTACTCTGGAACCCATAAAGGATTAGTGGTGAATTAGTTTAGTATAGTATAGATACATGACAGTAATAAGGAGTACTCCTACGATGCTAATCCAAACTAGATGTACCGAAATGTACCTAGCATGTATTTAAGTGTATAGCCAAGAATCCCCCTAGGATGAAGCCAACCCTATTACCTGAAGTGAGAAACTGTAGGACCCTGTCATGGTCTCGGGATGGACACCCCGCAAGAGATGTCAGACCACTGCGTGCTGGAGTGTCTGCGTGCAGGAGCTTCAGCGTCTCGTTTCAGCTTGGACGTCTTTCTCCTCTGCCTGCCCCAGCAAAGATATGGTGTTTATATACCCAAAAAGGTACCCTCAGGGGTTCTACCGTGCTGTGCCATGTCGGCCGAGGATGACGAAAGGGATGACCCTTATACAGAGTTATTATGCAGAAGATGGTAGTCCTGCTGTGATTCTGAGAATCCTTATGCAAAATAAACGAGGCTAGTTTTCGGGGAAAACCACACAACATTTATGCATCACCTAACTAGGCAAAAGGTCAGCACAAACCCATTATGTTGTACAATGGCAGGGTAAAATGTAGGTGAAAGGTTAGGTGACTACCTAAGCCTATGTTGGGGTGCATTACAAATCATAACACCTTAGAGAACCACAAATTTGGCTGGGGTGGCAAGTGACAGTAATGAGCTTAACGATCACCAGTTCTAGGCATCCACATGTGCAGTACCATGCCTCCTTAAGTTCAAACTCAATGTTGATCACAGATGAAATGTCCCAGATAGCAGGCTAAATATTAATCTTCCTCAAGGAAATGATAAAACACCATCCACCCAAGCTTTTGTGCAAAACAATGATTGTGTGACCCAATCTCAGGCTTCCAAAGTAGATGACAATCTGGAGCACTTCATGCTCTCTCTATCAGCTAATCTTCACCTTGGTTAGAAGAGCTAATAAAAGCATGTAATTAGTATGAACTACCACAGCTTCACCTCTGCCCATCAGTTCATCAGCAGGTCAGGGTGGAAATGGTGCTTGCATTCGGATTGTCCATTTCCAGTTTTTTTTTGCAGATTTCTCTGTGTGCTGTCCACTTCAATCATAAAGCCACCACCCACTGCCATAAAGAGCTTGTCCACTCTGTACTGGGTGCTGCTAGTCCATTAACATCTGTGACTACCACGGCCCTTACCGCGAACCTCTTTCGCCTCCTCAAAGGAACATAGGGAGAAGATTGCCAGTCCTAGCACATCGGCTGCCATGTTCCATGTCTATTGTTATATTAGGTGGCACAATCTTTTTTTTGTTTTGTTTGGCACTTTTAAATATATTTGTAAAAAAAAAAAAAGAAACAGCTTTGTATGGATGTTTACGTGTTCCCTGTAAACACAGAACACATTATCATAAGACTGCTAATGATAAGCCCTTCAAAACATAGCACTTGATCACACCAACACTCTCAAAATAAAAACGCAATTTGTTTAATTGCCCCAAGTTTGACATTTATTGACAAAAGAGAAAATACTTTCAAAGCTTTTGCGAAACTAATCAATGTGCATGCAACAGGACAATTTTTATCAACCACTACTGTCAATTTATGCAGCAAAATAGATACTTTCACTGGATTCCATATTAAAAACATAAAATTTTGAATACGCCACAGAAGTTTTAACAAGTTTGTAGATGCTTGTGTTCCCAGCAGAAGGTAACCTGCAAAACTAAACAAAAAGAGCTGGTGAGTGTTTTAAGTCATCATAGTTGGACAATGCTTTATTTTTGCACGTTAGTAGTTCTCAGCTCTTTATCTTCCCTTATTGCAAAATCTACGTAATGGGAGGTCTTCAAACCTAAGTCGCTTTGAATTGCAAATTGAACTCACTAAGATGAAATCTCAAGAACAAGAAATTAAATGTTTTGTAAGTAACTTAAAAAAAAGTGCATCCAGTAAACTGCCCTATTTAATTTCAGGTTGCAGTTTACTGTGCCCTCCGAGATTTTGCCAGATAGGCTTGGAACGTTATCCATACAGCACGGGCAGATTTTAACTTACTAAAATGCTATAAAAAAAGTGAATGTTGCAGCAAATCAGAAACTTGGTTGTTGACAGTCAAAGTTCCAAAGCCTGCTTGAAATCATAATTAGTCCCTGGCATCTTGAAGAAAGCATGCATCCCAGCACAAACTGCTGTGGAGAAGGGTCAATGGACTGCCTTGAAAGGAGAAAATGAGCGAGCACCAGAGATCTTGCCCATGTTAAACCAATTAATCCACCTTAAGTCAACAACCTGAACAAAACCTTAGCTTGAAACGAAGAAATTAGTGATGTCCACCAGTTAGTAACAAGTGAGAATACCATGGTTTTACCTTTTTTTGACAGCTGAACAGGGACAATTTGGTTGGCTGGCTAGACGATAGGTGCAGGCTAAGCAGCAAAGAATACGGCCTTTGGGGCACCATAAGAGAAGCCTGATAAAGCAAAGAAAAACCCAACAGCATAAAGAATGCTCCACTCATACAACTCAGAAGGCACAGAGGTTTATAGGCCACAGAATCTGCTGAGAGAAATGCGTTCACTGAATGAGCGTGTTGTGCTCCAGGCGTTTGTTACCCCATCAACAGAGGCAGGCTACAAGGGTTTGGGTACAGGCGTTTGTGCTTCTGTGTGTTTAAGGCCATGGTGAAGATCCAATGCGAGGACCGTAACCATAAGGGACCTGAAACAGCTATGTCACGAGTTCCAGGGAAAGAGTACTAATAACTTCTAGTCGCTCTGATAGAGACCCTTGGAACAAAGAATAGTCAACCAAAGACATCAAAGTCGATTTAAGAGATGGGGAGGGGGGTGTCTGAGTGGAATACTCTCCAATAGCTTGGAGAGTGAAGGAATAAAAGTGATTTAAGCGTCTCACTTTGGAGTTGTATGGACTATGTTGTCCACAACATTCTGAAAGTGAAAATGGACTTAATAGTTGGAACAGGCGACGATGCAGAGTGGAAACATTGAAGGAGGAATATAGTTGGCAAAATATAGGACTTATCGGTGAACTAGAATGCTTTCTTGTCATAAAGTATGGGTTTAGGCTGCTAAATACTGTAGATAAGCAAAGTCCAGATACACTAGAACCTTTGTAAAAACACAGCCGAAAAAGAAAAAGTCAAGCCAAAGAACAGACAATGGGGTGGAGTTCGCTATTCATGTGAAACCTCCTGTTTCAACGGAGGTTGAATAATTTACATATACCTGTAAAGACTAAGAAAGTTAGACAAGGTCCTAAGGAAGGTACTTGAAAGGGCAAGTCGAGGTGCCATAACGTGAAAGCTGAAAAAGACAGAATACCACCTTCAATAGTTGAAGAAAACAGCAGTGCCACACACTGCTTTAAACACTATATAAGAAGCTTGAACCTGTTTTTCTGGGTTGGTCGGTTATGATTAAATTAGTGGTTTATAAGTGAGGGCGGAGAAAGGAAGACCTAGAGAATTATGCAGGGTCAGAAAAATGGAGAGGTCAGTCAAATGAAAGTAAGAGTAGCTTTCTGAAGGAGGTAGGCAACAAGGGGATGGACAACATAAGAAAAGAAAGTAGAGAAAGACAGTAAATAAGTGTTTTTTTATACATTAAATATTAAGAGCTCTTAATTGCCTTCCCTTTTTGAAAATCCATGTTGCTGTCTCTACAGGAGTGCATGTTTTACAAAAGGATGCGAAGAGGTTCCAACACAGAAGGTACTAGCAGGTATACTTTGCTTTGACAAGAGGAAAAAAGGAGGTGGGGGGTGGGGGGGGGGGGGGGGAATAGCAAAACAAATCTCCAGACCACATGTAGAGAAATTACAAAAACTTCAGGAAAGAGCCAGATTACGGGTGATTCGGGAGGACGAGAGAACTGTGTAAATAAATTCACTAAAGTGAACCTAAAGTACACCAGAAGGTATTCATCTTCTAGGAAGTGAATGTGATGGAGACATTTTGGAGATCAAGGTCATGCTTGGGGCAGCACCACAATGCAGTATAATTTGATATACTAAAATTAATTGGTCTTCCAAACTGTCAGCATACAAATACCTCAAGAACAAAAATCTCGGGAATGAGACTACATATTGCAAAGAGGTGTACAAAGACAACACATTTTCTCACATGTATGCTGAACATACTCACAAATCCATGGGATCAGACGAGGAGCTGGCTCCAGCAGCATCTGCAGGCAGCATATTATCTGAAGTCCATCCACTGCTCATGCTCAAAGTAGACCTTTGTGCAACATTATGCCAGCAGAGGCTTGTACTCCCTCTAAGACCCCCAATCTGAAAAGTATATCCATTATCTGTTGATGCGCTCTTCGGCTGCAGATCAGATTGGCCCAGATACCCAGATCAGAAGTTAAGAACGAAAGGTGCAAGTGGCACCTTCTAGCTATCTCTTAAATAAGTTTTAGTTCATTGCACTTGCACATATTCCATTTAAGAGATAAGGTTTGTTTAGTGCTCGGCTTAAATTTAATTCTTGTGCATATTGTCTTATTAAAAAAATGAGTTCACATTTGAAGCAGATGTGCTTTTTACCCTACATGGCTCATTCTAGCCTTGAGCTCTTTCAAGGCTGAGGAAAGCCAACATCTGCAAATATAAATATACGCTAGAGTTACAGTAATTGACACAGGACTATAAACAGCATAAAGTACAAAAAACAACCAGTGTGAATGCACAGCAAACCTATCCCATTAACTTCCATGTTTGTTTCCTCATACAATCTGTAAAAATACATGGAGTTCAGTGATTGCTATAAATTATTTTTTCATGTGTGAATAGTTGTACGCACTAACCTGTAGAGTCCTACATATTAATGCTTAGATCATGTTTGAACATAACTGTATGGCTATGTAGAAAAGAAAATGACTGGCACAATATCGGTTGTGTACAAAGTAAAGGTATCTGTACAGTTTATCAAATTCTTGAATGCATAAGGTTTGTGGCAGTAAGGATGTATGAAAGAGTTGAGTTTAGTAAAAGGCAGTCTCACCACGCCAACTTTAGTTATAGGGGTTTGACAAAAAAAATTGCTGCTTACCCATTGACGTCTGTTGCATAATCAAAGTCATAAATTCTCCAGCACTGGTGTACGCAAACATAGGCGTGGATTGGAAGGTCTATTTAAAGAGATCCATTGAAAGTCTAAGACAAACTATGTCGGTGAACCTAATGATGTACTAGAGGCATGAGGGGTTTAATCTGTGCGTGCTGGAGCGCATGATTATGGATGTCATGCTGGGTTTGCCCAAGTCCAATAACATGATTTATGCTATGAAAAGCGCCATATAAATTATCGGTTAGAACATCAGCATATCATATCGTCAAACTGTGGGGTAGAATATATTTGGTTTAAATTTCGTATGGACTCTGGAACTGCACAGGGCAGAGGTGACACACTGGCTTCAGATCAACATCTGTACTCCTCTTTATGTTAAAGTATACACACAAGAATTAAAACCGAACAACACTAAAAAAAAATTCTTCTCTCAAATAGAATGTATGGTCATGGTATAAAGCAAAACGAATTATTGGCATGCTTATTCTGTATATTATTCCATTGTACATGTATCTACTCCATTCCAGCTTGAGGTCCACTTGAATAGGACAAAGACAAGAGGAAGGTGTAACGATTATGAAGCACGTATATAGAGGTGTCCACCAGAGACTGCAGTTGACTGGCTGAAATGTGCATAGTGAAATTGATTTGGTGACCATGAAACGCCTTCAAGGCAGTAATTGGAGGGAACTAGATCGCAATCAAAGACCAGATGAATTAATAAGAGGCTAAATAAGAAAACCTGAACACTCAACCCCACGCGGCAGATGAGATTAAAGCAAGAGTGAAGAAGGCCAAAGCTAGAAGCTATTTAGTGAAATTGAGACCATGCTTCTGTAAAAAAGATAAAACACAGAGGGCATTGAAGTCTTTGAGGATATCTGGCTGTGTGGGACAGAAGTTAAGAAAATGAACGTACTATTTCAAGAAAAAGGATTCGAAGGAAAAACACCACCCAATGGCACAGAAAACAGAAGCATCTGCAGTAAATACTGGTTAGACCTAAAAACGTAACTGGGTGAACACCGAAGGCACAAGCCTGTCAAAGTAACTGCTGTAATACAATTAATTCCTTTCCGAACCACACTTAAGCACCTACTGTGAATGCCTGTGAATTTTACAAGTTCTCCTAAATGTCATTTGAAGGCCATTTGCAGTTCGCAAGTGGGAAGATGTTTATGCTATTTTTTGGGGAGAAAGTGTAAAGATCTGCTTAAATTGCCTTATATTGAAAGGGCACAAAGATTTTTCAGAACGGTTGGAAAATGTTAACAGGACTTCAGAGATTCTGTGTAGGAATTTAGTAAGTCACACAGGGAAGGACAGAACCAGGCCAAACTATAGCATACTAGTAGCCCACATCATATTTGAGAAGGTGGAACTAAACCATCCCAAAAATAGAAAATGCACTTCCTAGTTAAAGTGCACCAATAGGAATCGAAAATACCCTACTGGGATTAAAAGGAAGAGAAAACAGTTTTCAAAATCTACGTTCAGCGCGTTATTGCAAAAGGCATTTATGGAATTACAAAAATAGACATTCACATCCTGAATTTCCAATATTCACTCAAAACAAATGTCTTACATTACCATATTACATCATACATTTTATTTGAATGCCAACCAATATTAAGGACCTTCACTTCCAAAACAAAGCAGATGAAGAGATCAAGGCTTACAAAATCCAAATATTTTGTGTAATTAAACGCTCTAAAGAAGGCTGAATTTATGAAGCACCCCAATTCTTAAAAAGATTGAAGCCTACATGTAAATCTCTTACAACAGAGTAAAAGAGGTAGCTTTGATCAATTCTCACAATTCTGGCTAAGAAGTTACTGGTGCAAAGTAGAACGAAGAGCACCATTAGTTCACGCAGTAAAGCATGATGAATGTATGAAAGTTTAGCATTAATTCAAAGTTTAACTGAAACCAATTGTACATATTCAATAAATTACACAATTTATGTGTTTTTTTGGGAATGAGAAAAGCAAAGGTAACTTCTATTAGGCATTTGGCAAACATGTCAGATGGCAAACAAATCGCCTGATTTAAATAGCCTAGCAGGATGCTGGGTTTTAATCACTTACATTATGAGAGGAGAAGGTAATAAAGATATGCCGCAGTCATTTAGAAAACTGCAAGTTAAAAAATCTGAAGGCTAGCTGATTTGTTTCCAGCCCTGGATTATGAAATGAACATTCTATTCCTTAGCAGCCTGAACAGATAAGTGCCTGCCTTTCTCTCTTGAAGCAAGGGGGCAAGAGTCCAGCTGCAGTGGACAATCACAGAGATAAGTCTCCTTAGCACACCGGGTTGATAGTTATTTTGAATATAAGCAAGCATGAGCAAGTTATATGCCCGATGGATAATGCAAAGGCTCGTAAAGTTTTTTTTACAAACGGACAGCCACTGCAGCTTATCAAGAAACAGCAAGATATGCATGCCTCTATGTATACCCAGCATCACGCGTGCTGCCAATCCGAAAAGCAAATCTTAAGAAGCATCTGAATACAGCACATTGCAGTATTCCAGCAGAAATAAAAAACTGGCCTGGAAAGCGGTTTTCCTACCACGAAATGGCAAAAAAAGGGTAGGATTTTCCCAATTTCGTTAATGCACAAGTTACTAACTTGTGTAACGATATATCTGTAAGAGACAGTAGTTAGTGACAAATTCCTTACCTTAGAATATCCCCAGGTGTCAGGCTGGATCCGGAAAGTTTTGCGTAGCAGTACCCCTGCGCGTCGGTAGGCGGCGTCGTGCGGCTCCGCGTCAGTCGTCGGGTTTGCCGGGATGACGTCACGGCCAGTACTTAGACGCCGCCCATGCGCGCTGGCGTCAGTTCTGTACACGACTTTCCGCGCCAGAAAGGCAGAGCCATGCAAGAAACTGACACTGGTGTCTGAAAACTAGGGCCCTGAAAGGGATGTCCTTAACCCTAGAAATCAGTTCGCAGAACGGGGAGGATGGGTGGGGCGGTAAGGAATCTGTCACTAACTACTGTCTCTTACAGATATATCGTTACACAAGTTAGTAACTTGTGCATCTGAAAGAGACACGTTAGTGACAGATTCCTTACCTTAGAATAGATACCCCAGCAATACCAACCCCGGTGGTGGGTCTGCGAACAAAGATCAGACGAGGAAGTCTCGGAGAACAGAACGGCCAAAGAAGCCGTCTCTCCGGACTTGGCTGTCAAGGCAGTAATGCTTGGTAAACGTGTGCAGCGAGGCCCACGTAGCTGCCTGACAAATGTCCTGCAATGGGACACCACGTCCCAAAGCCGTGGTGGCGGCTGTCGCCCTGGTGGAATGGGCACGTAGCCCAACAGGGGGCTCCTTCTTAGCCAAAGAATAGCAGGCCTTGATACACAAGACGACCCAGCGGGAGATGGTCCGCTTGTGTACCGCCCGACCTTTTTTGGCACCCACGTAGCCAACAAAGAGCTGGTCGTCCACCCGGAACTGCTGTGTGCAGTTTAGATAAAATGAAATCGCACGTTTTGGGTCCAGACGGTGGAGCCTCACTTCCTCTCTAGAAGGATGCGGAAAGAAGGTGGGCAAAGTGATGGTCTGCCCAATGTGAGAAGCAGTAACCACCTTTGGCAAGAAGGACGGACGCGTCCCAAGAACAACCTTGTCTGGATGGACAGACAGAAAGGGGGGCTTGCAAGAAAGAGCCTGGAGCTCACTCACCCGCCGAGCGGAGGTGATGGCCACCAGAAAAGCGGTCTTCAGAGTGAGAAGACGAAGAGGACAGTTATGTAGAGGCTCAAAGGGAGCGCACATTAAAAAAGTAAGAACCAAGTTCAAGTCCCACTGAGGCATTACAAACGGAACAGGAGGAAAGAGGTGTGTAATGCCTTTAAGAAACCGGTTAACAACAGGGGACTTGAAAAGGGAGGGCTGATCAGGAAGCCTGAGGAAGGCCGAGATTGCACAAAGATAGCCCTTGATGGTACCCAGGGCAGAACCCTGTTGGGCCAGAGAAAGAAGGAACAGAAGAACCTCAGAAAGAGGGGCAGAAGCACAAGTTACTAACTTGTGTAACGATATATCTGTAAGAGACAGTAGTTAGTGATAGATTCCTTACCTTAGAATATCCCCAGGCGTCAGGCTGGATCCGGAAAGTTTTGCGTAGCAGTACCCTTGCGCGTCGGTAGGCGGCGTCGTGCGGCTCCGCGTCCGTCGTCGGCGTCGTGATCGCCGGGATGACGTCGCGGGCAGTACTTAGACGCCGCCCCTGCGCGCTGACGTCAGTTCTGTACACGACTTTCCGCGCCAGGAACGCAGAGCCATGCAAGAAGCTGACACAGGTGTCTGAAAAATACTAGGGCCCTGAAAGGGATGTCCTTAACCCTAGAAATCAGTTCGCAGAACGGGGAGGATGGGTGGGCGGTAAGGAATCTATCACT
This sequence comes from Calotriton arnoldi, assembly GCA_963921515.1. Classification (NCBI taxonomy): domain Eukaryota; kingdom Metazoa; phylum Chordata; class Amphibia; order Caudata; family Salamandridae; genus Calotriton; species Calotriton arnoldi. Next base: position 617,516 of record CAWUFW010000214.1, on the reverse strand, counting down.
AACTACTGTCTCTTACAGATATATCGTTACACAAGTTAGTAACTTGTGCATCTGAAAGAGACACGTTAGTGATAGATTCCTTACCTTAGAATAGATACCCCAGCAATACCAACCCCGGTGGTGGGTCTGCGAACAAAGATCAGACAAGGAAGTCCTGGAGGACAGAACGGCCAAAGAAGCCGTCCCTCCGGACCTGACTGTCAAGGCAGTAATGCTTAGTAAACGTGTGCAGCGAGGCCCACGTAGCTGCCTGACAGATAACCGGCAGCGGAACACCGCGGCCCAAGGCCGTGGTAGCAGCCGTTGCCCTGGTGGAATGGGCACGCAGCCCAACAGGAGGCTCCTTCTTGGCCAAAGAATAGCAGGTCTTGATGCACAAGGTAACCCAGCGGGAGATGGTCCTCTTGTGCACCGCCCGACCTTTTTGGCGCCCACGTAGCCAACAAAGAGCTGGTCATCCACCCGGAAGTGTTTTGTGCGGTCGATATAGAAGGAGAGCGCACGTTTTGGGTCCAGACGGTGGAGCCTCTCTTCCTCTCTGGAAGGATGCGGAGGCGGAAAGAAGGTGGGCAAAGTGATGGTCTGCCCAATGTGGAAAGCAGTAACCACCTTTGGCAAGAAGGACGGACGCGTCCGAAGAACAACCTTGTCTGGATGAACAGACAGAAAGGGAGGCTTGCAAGATAGAGCCTGGAGCTCACTCACCCGCCGAGCGGAGGTGATGGCCACCAGAAAGGCTGTCTTCAGAGTCAGAAGACGAAGAGGACAGTTATGCAGAGGCTCAAAGGAGCGCACATTAAAAGGTAAGAACCAAGTTCAAGTCCCACTGAGGCATTACAAACGGAACAGGAGGGAAGAGGTGAGTAATGCCTTTTAAGAACCTGTTAACAACAGGGGACTTGAACAGGGAGGGCTGATCAGGGAGCCTGAGGAAGGCCGAGATAGCACAAAGATAACCCTTGATGGTACCCAGGGCAGAACCCTGTTGGGCCAGAGAGAGAAGGAACAGAAGGACCTCCGAAAGAGGGGCAGAAAGGGGATCCACAGCCTTTGCTGTGCACCATGCCACAAATTTGTTCCACCTGCAGGCGTATACCACCTTAGTGGAGGGACGCCTGGCTGCCAGAATCACATCACAAACTTCGGGAGGCAAGTCGAAAGGAATCAACTGCCGCCGCTCAATCTCCACGCAAGCAGGTGTAGACTGGACAGGTTCGGGTGGAGGACCGTCCCCTGCTGCTGCGACAGAAGATCCTCCCGAAGAGGCAGACGGATCGGGGGATCTATGCTCATATTGAGTAGCTCGGGATACCAAACTCTTCGAGCCCAGTCCGGAGCCACAAGAATGACTTGGGCCCGGTCGTGCCGAATCTTCTTCAACACTCTGGGTAGAAGTGGTATAGGCGGAAAGGCGTACAACAGACCGCAACTCCACTCGCGACGAAAAGCGTCGCCGCGAGCGAGTGCCGCCTTGGAAATTCCAACGCGCAGAACTGATGACATTGCGCGTTCTCTTCGGTGGCGAATAGATCTAACCAAGGCTCTCCCCACTGTAGAAAGAGTCCTTGCGCCACTTCCGAGTGAAGACGCCATTCGTGATCCATCATGCACCTGCGGCTGAGTTCGTCCGCCCTGGCGTTCAGAGAACCTGCCAGGTGTTGAACCATCAGGAACATGCCCTGATGTTCCAGCCATGTCCAGAGGCGCAGAGCCTCCTGACAAAGGGTCCAAGACCCCACCCCGCCCTGTTTGTTGCAGTACCACATGGCGGTGGTGTTGTCTGTGAACACCTGCACTACCTTCCCTTTGACAGAGGGAAGGAATGCCTTGAGTGCAAGCCGGATCGCCCGGAGCTCCAGAAGGTTGATATGGAGCCGGGACTCCGCCCGGAGACCAGAGGCCTCTGATCTCCGCCTCTCCCATGTGACCGCCCCATCCCAGAAGGGACGCGTCCGTCACAACTGTATGCTCTGGCTGGGGAAGGGAGAGGGATCTGCCCATGACCCATTGCCGGTTCGAGAGCCACCACTGCAACTGTTTTGCAGTCCCCTCCGAGATCTGGACGTGATCGGACAGGTTGCCCCGGTGCTGCGTCCACTGGAACTTCAGGTCCCACTGCAGAGCCCGCATATGCCATCTGGCATGAGTGACCAGCAGGATGCAGGAGGCCATGAGGCCCAGCAGCCTCAGGGTCATCCGTACCGAAACCCAGGATAAAGGCTGAAAGATTGGAATCATAGCCTGAATATCCCGGACTCGCCGTTCGGGAGGATAGGCCCGAAACTGCGTCGTGTCCAGAACTGCTCCGATGAAAAGGAGCTGTGGAGAAGGGATTAGATGCGACTTCGGCACATTGATGGAGAACCCCAGCGAGTGCAGGAGTTCGGCCGTAGTCTGGAGGTGGGAGACGACTGCCTGGGACGAGCCCGCCTTCAGCAGCCAGTCGTCGAGGTAGGGGAAGACTGAAACCCCGGCCCGGCGCAGATGAGCTGCGACCACCGCCATCACTTTCGTGAACACCCGAGGGGCACTGGTAAGGCCAAAGGGGAGCACGGTGAACTGAAAATGCTCGGGGCCTACCGTGAACCGAAGGTAACGCCGGTGGGCCGGCAGGACGGGGATGTGGAAATATGCGTCCTGCAAGTCCAACGCTACCAGCCAGTCTCCAGGGTCGAGGGCAGTCAAGACCTGAGCTAGGTGAGCATCTTGAACTTCTCCTTCCGGAGGAAGCGATTGACGTTCCGGAGGTCCAAGATAGGACGCATGTCCTCCTTGTCCTTTTGGGCACCAGAAAGTAGTGGGAGTAGCAACCACGCCCTACTTCTGGGGTCGGAACATGCTCGATGGCCCTCTTGGTCAAGAGGGCCGTGACTTCCTTCTGTAGAAGCACCAAGTGATCCCCTGACATGCGGTGGAATTGAGGTGGCATGGCTGGGGGGTGGTCTCGAAGGGGAGGGAGTAGCCCCTTCGGACAATGTCCAAGACCCACCTGTCCGAGGTGATGGTGCGCCAGTGGGGAAGGTGATGGCGGACCCTGCCCCTACTGGCGTGCCGTGCACCTGAAAGGAGGGACTAGGAGGGCTTGGAGGCCGCGGACGGGTTGGAGGTGGTGGCCTGACCCGCACGCTGGTTGCCCGATCCGCCACGGCGGAATCCACGTCCTCGGCCACGCGAAGACGCCTGCTGCGCGGGCCGGTGGCTGGGCTGCTGACGTGAAGGGCGCCCCTACCGTGGCCACGATAGGGGCGAAAAGCAGAAGGCAGCGGAGGGCGTGTAGCAGAAAGGCCCAGGGACTTGGCAGTAGCCCGTGAGTCCTTAAAGCGCTCCAACGCATGGTCTGCTTTGGACCCAAAAAGACCGACTCCATCAAAGGGCATGTCCATGAGAGTATTCTGGACATCCCCTGAAAAACCAGTGGTTCTCAGCCAGGCGTGGCGTCGGAGCGCCACCGTCGTTGCAATCGACCTGCCCAGCGAGTCGGCGGTGTCAAGGCCACAACGGATAGTGTATTTGGCCGCATCCCTTCCTTCCGCAATGGCGCGGGAAAGCAGTGCCTGGACCTCCTCAGGGCACTGGGGCAAAACATCCGCCACCGAATCCCACAGAGAGTGGGTATATCGGCCCAAAAGACAAGCGGTGTTAACGGACCGCAAGCCAGCACTGGAGGAAGAAAAACCTTTCTTCCCAAACTGATCCAGGCGTTTGGATTCCCTATCCGGAGGAGCGGTAGGGAAGGCGGTTTGGGAAGCGGAGGCTTGGACAACCAAGCTCTCAGGAGTGGGGTGGACAGAAAGAAACAGGGGGTCGCCCGGAGCGGGGCGATGGCGTCGTGACACGTTCCGATCCACAGGAGCCCCTGTGTTGGGCTTGGACCAGGCGCCCAAAAGAACGTCCGTGAGGGCGTCGTTAAGCGGCAGCACAGTCTCCGCAGAGGAGGCTGCCGGCTGAAGCTACCTCTGTCAAGATGTTAGTCTTGACCGTCAAAGTAGGGAGCTGGAGACGTAAGGCCCCAGCAGCCCTACGCAACACCGTACTCAAAATTGGCCCCCTCCTCCGTAGCCACGGGAGGAGACAGCATGCCAGTGTCAGGAGAAGTATCCAGACCACTGGCCTCCCTAGACTCTCTGTCCAGTCCTCATCATACTGACAGTTGCGTGTCAGAGGGTCATCAGACCCCTCCCAGTCCTCCTGGTCCTCCTTTGGTTCAAAATAAGGAGGAGGAGGGACATTTGGGACCCAAGGTCCCATCGGCGCCGGAGCCGGCGTCGAGCGGACGTCGCTCCGGGTCCATGTCCGGAGCCGGAAGGAACTGGGGGACGACGCCGCCCGGAGCCCAGGGCGGCGTCGAGAGCGGCACCGGAGACATCGGCGCCGGCGGAGGTGTCGTGAGGTCGACCGGCGTCGATGGGAGTTGTGGAGCCGGGATCGAGGCCGGGGCCGGAGCCGGGATCGAGGCTGGAGGCTCGGGCGACGCCGGGGCCGGAGCCGCCGGCGACGCCGGATCAACCCCATCAGGGCCCGCGGGGCCCGAAGGCGCACCGGAGGGGCCTGAAGGCCCGAAGAGGCGGGCCATGGCCGACAGGAACTCCTGTACCTTGGCCGGATCCGCCCCCGAACCCGGGAAGGGCGGGTATGACGGGGGCGACTCCACAGGCAAGTCCGGGGCCGCGGGGCGGGGACGGTGCCGGGAGGGGCCTCAGCCGAGTCGCGAGACCGGCGAGGCGAAGTCCGAGAGCGACGATGCTTCTTGGACTTCTTGTGTCGAGACTTACCGGACGAAGAAGACTTCGACGCCGACGACCGGTGTGCACTCCGCGAGCGACCCCTGGACCTCTCACGCGACCGGGGCTTCCGCGGAGCCGAATGCCGGGCCTCGAGGAGCTTTCGAGACCGCTCTCGCAAAGCCTTCGGGTTGAGGGCCTGGCATTCGGGACAAGACTCGGTGTCGTGGCCTCGGCCGAGGCAGAAGAGACACTCCCAATGCGGGTCGGTGACGGACATCATCCGCGCACAGGCGCCGCATCGCTTGAAGCCGGGCATCCCTACGACACCTGAATGGTGGAAAAAGACAGTGAAAAAATCACCAAAAAGTATGGTCAAAAATTGACCAGGGCACTGCTCTTCCCGGATCTGCGCTTACTGGCGCGGAAAAGAAGAACTGACGTCAGCGCGCAGGGCGGCGTCTAAGTACTGCCCGCGACGTCATCCCGGCGATCACGACGCCGACGACGGACGCGGAGCCGCACGACGCCGCCTACCGACGCGCAAGGGTACTGCTACGCAAAACTTTCCGGATCCAGCCTGACGCCTGGGGATATTCTAAGGTAAGGAATCTATCACTAACGTGTCTCTTTCAGATAGGGGATTCACAGCCTTTGCTGTGCACCATGCCACAAACTTGTTCCACCTGCAGGCGTATACCACCTTAGTGGAGGGACGCCTGGCTGCCAGAATCACAGCACAAACTGCGGGAGGCAAGTCGAAAGGAATCAACTGCCGCCGCTCAATCTCCACGCAAGGAGGTGGAGACTGGACAGGTTCGGGTGGAGGACCGTCCCCTGCTGCTGCGACAGAAGATCCTCTTCTAGCCCAGTCCGGAGCCACAAGAATGACTTGGGCCCGGTCGCGCCGAATCTTCTTCAACACTCTGGGTAGAAGTGGTATAAGCGGAAAGGCGTACAACAGACCGCAACTCCACTCGCGACGAAAAGCGTCGCCGAGCGAGTGCCGCCTTGGAAATTCCAACGCGCAGAACTGATGACATTGCGCGTTCTCTTCAGTGGCGAATAGATCTAATCAAGGCTCTCCCCACTGTAGAAAGAGTCCTTGCGCAACCTCCGAGTGAAGACGCCATTCGTGATCCTTCATGCACCTGCGGCTGAGTTAGTCCGCCCTGGCGTTCAGGGAACCTGCCAGGTGTTGAACCATCAGGCGCATGCCCTGATGTTCCAGCCATGTCCAGAGACGCAGAGCCTCCTGACATAGGGTCCACGACCCCACCCCGCCTTGTTTGTTGCAGTACCACATGGCGGTGGTGTTGTCTGTGAACACCTGCACTACCTTCCCCTTGACAGAGGGAAGGAATGTCTTGAGTGCAAGTCGGATCGCCCGGAGCTCCAGAAGGTTGATATGGAGCCGGGACTCCGCCGGAGACCAGAGGCCTCTGATCTCCGCCTCTCCCATGTGACCGCCCCATCCCAGAAGGGACGCATCCGTCACAACTGTGTGCTCTGGCTGGGGAAGGGAGAGGTATCTGCCCATGACCCATTGCCGGTTCGAGAGCCACCACTGCAACTGCCTTGCAGTTCCCTCCGAGATCTGGACGTAATCGGACAGGTTCCCCATATGCTGCGCCCACTGGAACTTCAGGTCCCACTGCAGAGCCCGCATATGCCATCTGGCATGATCGACCAGCAGGATGCAGGAGGCCATGAGGCCCAGCAGCCTCAGGGTCATCCGTTAGAAACCCAGGATAGAGGCTGAAAGATCGGAATCATAGCCTGAATATCCTGGACTCGCCGTTCGGGAGGATAGGCCCGAAACTGCATTGTGTCCAGAACTGCTCCGATGAAAAGGAGCTTTGGAGAAGGAATCAGGTGCGACTTCGGCACGTTGATGGAGAACCCCAGCGAGTGTAGGAGTTCGCCCGTAGTCTGGAGGTGGGAGACGACTGCCTGGGACGAGCCCGCCTTCAACAACCAGTCGTCGAGGTAGGGGGAAGACTGGAACCCCTGCCCGGCGCAGATGAGCTGCGACCACCGCCATCACTTTCGTGAACACCCGAGGGGCGCTGGTAAAGCCAAAGGGGAGCAGGGTGAACTGAAAATGCTCGAGGCCTACCGTGAACCGCAGGTAACGCCGGTGGGCCGGCAGGACGGGGATGTGAAAATATGCGTCCTGCAAGTCCAACGCTACCAACCAGTCTCCAGGGTAGAGGGCAGTCAAGACCTGAGCTAGGGTGAGCATCTTGAACTTCTCCTTCCGGAGGAAGCGATTGACGTTCCGGAGGTCCAAGATAGGACGCATGTCCTCCTTGTCCTTTTTGGGCACCAGAAAGTAGTGGGAGTATCAACCACGCCCTACTTCTGGGGTCGGAACGCGCTCGATGGCCCCCTTGGCCAAGAGGGCCGCAACTTCCTTCTGAAGAAGCACCAAATGATCCCCCGACATGCGGTGGCATGGCTGGGTAGTCTCGAAGGGGAGGGAGTAGCCCCCTCGGACAATGTCCAAGACCCACTCGTCCGATGTGATGGCACGCCAGTGGTTAAGGTGATGGCGGACCCTGCCCCCCACTGGGGTGCTGTGGACCTGAAAGGATGGACTAGGAGGGCTTGGAGGCCGCGGACGGGGCGGAGGTGGTGGCCTGACCCGCACGCTGGTTACCCAACCCGCCTCGGCGGGAGCCACGTCCTCGGCCACGCGAAGACGCTTCCTGCGCGGGCCGGTGGCTGGGCAATGGACGTGACTGGGCGCCCCTTCCGTGGCCACGAAAGGGGCGAAAAGCAGACTGCTGCGGAGGGCGCGAGGCCCAAGGACTTGGCCGTAGCCCGCGAGTCCTTAAAGCGCTCCAGCGCGCTGTCTGCCTTATTGCCAAAAAGGCGGATGCCATCAAAGGGCATGTCCATAAGGGTGTTTTGGACATCGCCCGAGACACCAGTGGTCCTCAGCCAGGCGTGACGGCGAAGCGCCACCGTCGTAGCAAGCGATCTGCCCAGCGAGTCAGCGGTGTCTAGGCCACATCTTATTGTGAACTTCGCCGCGTCTCTCCCGTCTGCAATAACACGGATGAGTAGTGTCTGGACCTCCTCAGGACACTTAGGCAGCACTTGCGCCACCGAATCCCACAGAGAGTGGGAATAACAGCCCAAAAGGCAAGCGGTGTTCACGGACCGCAAGCCAGCACTGGAGGAAGAAAAAACCTTCTTCCCAAATTGGTCCAGTTTTTTGGATTCCCTGTTTGGCGGAGCCGTAGGGAAGGCGCTTTGAGAAGTAGAGGCTTGGACAACCAAGCTCTCGGGGGTGGGGTGTTGGGAGAGGAACAAGGGGTCGCCTGGGGCCGGGCGATGGCGTCGGGCCACGTTCCTGTCCACAGGAGCCCCTGTGGTGGGACTGGACCAGGTGCCCAAAAGAACGTCCGAAAGTGCGTCGTTGAACGGCAGCAGTGGCTCCGAGGAGGTAGCCGCCGGCTGAAGCACTTCCGTCAGGAGGTTAGTCCCGACAGCCACTGTAGGGAGCTCGAGGCGCAAGGCCGCGGCCGCCCTACGCAACACCGTTGCATAACTTGCTCCCTCCTCCGTAGCCACGGAAGGAGGAGACAGCATGCCAAGGTCTGGAGAGGTGTCCAGGCCACTGGCATCACCCAGTTCCTCTGCCCAGTCCTGATAAGGCTCACATTGGGCTGCGAGAGTGTCTTCCGACCCCTCACAGTCCTCCCCGTCCTCCAAAACAGGTGAAAAGTAAGGAGGATGGAAATGAGGGAAGAAAGGTCCCATCGGCATCGGCCGACGTCGATCCGGCTCCGTGTCCAGTGCCGGGGAGAACCTGGGGACGGCGTCGTCCGGGACCTCGGACGGCGCTGGGAGTGGTACCGGGGAGGTCGGCGCCGGCAGAGGTGTTGTCAGGTCAACCGGCGTCGACCGGGATCCAGGCCTGGATCCGAGGGGGTCCTGTGGCGCCGGATCCGCCGGAGACACCGGTGGTGGTGCCGAAGGGGGACCTCCACTGGGGCCCGAAAGCGCACTGGGGTAACCCTTAGGCCCGAAGATGCGGCCGGAGTCGGCGTCGGACCCGGAACAGGCGGGTAGGCCGACGCCGGCTCAACGGGTACTCCCGGAGCCGCGGGGGCAGTACCAACAGGACCCTCAGCCGAGTCGTGAGACCGGCGAGGGGAGGTCATAGAGCGACGCTTCTTAGACCTCTTGTGCTTCGCCTCACCTGAAGACGAAGACCCCGATGAATGACGGCTCCGCGACCGGCCCCTCGACCTCTCCCGGGACCTCGATCGGCGCGGAGCCGAGTGCCGGGCCTCGAGAAGCTTTCAAGACCGCTCTCGCAAAGCACTCGGGGCACGACGTGGGGTCGTGGCCGCGCCCCAGGCAGAAGAGACACTCGCGGTGCGGATCCATGATCGACATCATGCGATTACAGACCTCGCATGGCTTGAAGCCGGGCATCCCTACTGATACCTTGGAGTCGAAACGACTCGAAAAACTTGGACAAAAAAGTCTCAAAATACTCAGTCAAAAAATGACTGTGGCACTGCTCAATCCGGATCTGCGCTTACTGGCGCGGAAAAAGAAAGAACTGACGCCAGCGCGCATGCGCGGCGACTAAGTACTGGCCGCAACGTCATCCCGGCGATCCAGACGACGGACGCGGAGCCGCACACCGACGCGCAGGGGTACTGCTACGCAAAACTTTCCGGATCCAGCCTGACGCCTGGGGATATTCTAAGGTAAGGAATCTGTCACTAACTACTGTCTCTTACAGATATATGATGCAGTTAGATTGTGGTCTACAAAACTATTTACCACTGAAAAAGGAACCGGTGGGATTGGTTGGTGGTGGGCTAGCAGTGGAGAGGTTTTGGTATGGGTGGATGAAAAGGTTACTAATTTGTATCCCTGGTTATGCATCAAAGGAATCTTCATTGAAGTCATAAACACTAGAATAATTCCACACAGGCGGCGATGAATTACTCAAGAGTTTAGGACTATCAATTAAAATCCTGAAATGCAGAAATCTAAATACGGGGTCCACTAGCTTTCAGATCAAACATACTGGGAGCTTCCGAATAGGACAACCTCAGTCTACAAGACAGTTTATCCCCCCCATCTAGAACCCAGCTGCAGAGGCAATGTTAAAAAATAGGTTTTCACTACCAGAGGATTCATCCAAGCGAATAATTAGCTGTGCATCTCCAACTTAGGTTCCAATGTTAACTTGTATCAAATCTTAAGTGATACCAAACTACTAACATTATAAGATGTAAAAGGAAAACGCATAAAGTAGAGTGAAAAAGCAAAAAAAATTGAAAGCTTGGTTCGAACTAGTAAGAAAACATTTTGTTATAGTACCAAATGAGTTTGATATTACAAGCAACCACGAATAAAGTAGGGTAGGAAAAGCAATGATTTCAAAATTTGATTAACGCTCACTTTGATACTATGAACAGAGAAATATTTGTCTTTCAATATCTAGGTCTGTTTTCTTGGAGACAAAAATATGCCCTAGAAAAGGCCCCTTTTCCATCTTGATGACAATAAGTGCAAATGTTGTAACGAAAAGGCTTTTGAAAGGGGCTATACAGACAACAGTAATATAAGCTCCTGGTGAAAGGAACCAAGTAGGTAAACCTGTCCAGCTAGGGTACTTATCACATTAAGATTTAGCAAGTAACCAGCTCTCTACCAGAATACATAAGCCTGTAACAAGTGCCTTTTTGAAGCAAAGATTTTTCAATGGAACCAAAAAGTAACGATGGAGGGATTAAAATGGAATCAAAACAAGACCTCTGTAAAAATGTACATTTTTCAAATAAACATACATTGCTTTAGATGCCACATTTTGAGGGCAAATTCTAGGAAAGATATGTTGCATTACAGTAAAATGCATCATACTGTTGGTTACTGCAACTGAAAAGGTTGATCACCTGGACTACCATAGAATATTTTGCTGTACTCTAAAACAGTTTCTGAAAACAAAACATTCTAATAATTGTATAATGTTTCATAATTAATAGAAAATCATAAAAGCAACCTCCACTTACCTAACTGTTGACTATTTTATCCCTGTACATTTGGATCATCCTTTGACGAAAAGACTCAAATGAATCTTCTTTCGGTTCTTCAACACCCAAGCCCTCCCCTCCAGTGATTGAACCCCTGTGGAATAAAATGCAGAGTCAGCACTATTTTTGCATTATGCCTTGCTTTAGGAATTACCAGTTTCCATTGGAGATATTTAACTCATTTAATACAAGGAATGAAGGAATGAACAATTAACTTCGCAAAGCACCCAAAATAAAGAATACACTTACCTAATTAACTGGGAGAACAGTGTAGGACACCCGATACCGAAATATACAAATAATCAGAACTAAGAAAAAAATCTACAAGTCTAACAATTAAGGATGACAAAGTAAGAACCACTGCCAGAATATTAATGCAACTTTGTGATGCCACAAATAGGAACAGAAAAAGCAAGTTCCTAATAAGTTTTAATGCCCATGGCTATTGACAAAAAAGTTAATACCAATACTGAGATAATACCCTCAAGTTTGAGTCCCAAACATAAAACAAAAAGAAAATCATTAGCAGTTATAGACCGGACAACCCTCAGATGAAAGGCAGAAGGAAAACAGACACAGCCAGCAGCTGGGACTAGCATCATTAACCGACAGAGGCAGCAGGTAGCTGATCCCCACCACCTACAGGATCAGAATGAATAATTAAAGCTGCAGTGGCCATGCAGCCGTTGAAAACATCATGCAAGAAGCACAACCTTGACCTACAAGGTAGACCCTACCAGCTAGACACCACCTGAAAGGAACACTAGCAAGACTATCGGAGACCCAAAGATTAAGAATGGACAAGACGGTTTATCTGATGAGGAACTGCACACAAAACTAGGCAATATTTACAATGCAGAGAGACATGTGTAAACTGATGTTATGCTAATGACAAATGCATTCCTTATGTTTGTTTGCTTTATGATGAAAAGCAAAATGTAAAAAAAAATTTGAGTTTCAAAGATTTATAAAGTAACATAATAGCTCTTGCTCACATAACAGGAGGTAATTGTCACTAAATGTCAAAGTACAAGACAAAAAAATAATTACAGCAACAATGGATTAAAATGTCAAAAGTATTTTTTAATTGCGGCTGGCGAGCAAAATTAATTGCATAACGAGGCATAGCAAGAGTGCATAACAGTGGCTGCCTGGAGGATGCAAGAGGAATTAGTCTAAGCCATGGTCAAATAATCGTAAAAGTAACGATAGAACTGCCTTTGGTATTGATCATTTAAGTAATGAACTATTAAAGTGAAACTCTAAATCAGAATTATTGCTTTTATGGAAGCTGTAGTCCAAAAAAGCGTGCTGCAAAGTTGCTGCAGAACGGGCATGTTCAATATCTATGCTTGCACTACTATTGAGTTAACCAAAAAAAATTCGCAGCTATTAAGCCCTACATTACGGTTTATTCATTCATTAGAAGGATTAACAGACATACTTTGTAAAATAAAACTGCAACACATCAGGGTAGATGAAGTGACTAATGATCAGCTATACGATGCAAATCAAATTAACACGTTAAGGAGAGGCATCAGGATAATACCCTACAAACACTAAACAAGGCGGCGCAATTCAGAATACCCCATGCCCGGAACTAGAAGTCAAGACACAGATGCCCAGCTGCAGACAGCATTTTCACAAATACCAAGGCTCTCTCAACAACAGTGCGCCGTAAAAGCTCTAACAACTGCACTGACTAGCTGTAGTGAACAGTGAAGGCACTGAGCGATTACCATGAAATAGTGTGTTTAGTAATTACATGTTCTTGGACTACACATAAAAACATGTCTGACGTGATAATGCAAGGTCTTCAAATAGACACCGTCCTCGAGGAATGGTAAATCAATCAGTTTGAGAGAATCAAATTAGCAGGAGCAAACCTATTCTACTAAAGAGTAATCAATTACAAAATGTCAACACAGAACGTGGATTAAAAAAACATACAAATAAAAGACATTAAGATAGCTTACACGACAGAGATAAATTATGCTAGAAATCAAACCTTTTGTGGATAAAGAATGGGTTTTGCAATTAGTGACTAAAAAGTGAGCATATCCTTCCATTTATCTACTGAAAGGCAAACATCGAAATTATTCCAAAATATGCAATGCAAAAATGTATAAACTGTTTAGATTTACGTTACATACAGACAAAAGGGATATAATGTATTAAATTAAAAAGATTAATTTGGATGAGGCAGGGTGTGAAACACTGGCCAAACCTCAATGTGCTTCTGAATTGACACGTTGGTACAGGATTTCACTTATTAAAAACAGAATTCTTAAACAAAAAACATCACTGACCGCAGAAGAAATTGAAAAAATATATAGAGATGGGTTAAGAAAACAACCGAGGCCTAAGCCACAAAGGAATGACGAGTCTTCCGCAAAGTGATTATCCTGCCCACCATGAATCGACTGAACTAATCGTCTAGCTCCTTCAAATAATAAATCATTGAGGATTACAAAATTTGTATAGGCTAATTAAAAAGCGTATGCAAAACAATTCCATAAAGTGAAGAATACTTTGTGTCCGGGACCTAGAAAGAATATTAGCTGGCCACCTAGACCAATCGATTTTGAGTTTGATTTTTGTGTGTGAAAATCAGTCAGTCAAGGGATATACCGAGGATCCCCAAATGTAGTACTGTCTTCACTAACCACATCCAACTTTTAAGATGAGCCACGATGGAAGGTGAAGAAGTAGAAAGAATTAGGAAACAATGGTTCGGAAAGGAACAGGAAAGATGAAGGGCGGGTGCGCGTAAAAAATAATTGGAACTGAAAGGGAAAGTAAAATACAGGTCGAAGAACATGAAAGAATTTACAATTTGTTAGACCAACAAAATCATACTCTTCCAAAATTTCCTGTGTGCTTAAATAGGTTCTGGGACACTTCATGCAAGCTGCTGTGAATAAAGTTTCACACTCCACATAGGTCTCCATATTTTCTGCCTCCAGCTTCTTAATGTCCTCCAGGAACATTTGTGCCACCTCAGACAGCAAGATGAACACAAAGGATTTGCTACTTTGCTTCACTCACAATGAAGCCGAAAAGCAGCAATACTTTGTTGCTGGGCTGACATTTGAAATAGGAGAATCCATGTCCTAGCAATCTGAAATAACGGTTACAGCAAAGCACCAAGTCCTGTAAGTTCTGAAAGTCTGTATCCTTCAAAACCACAAAGAAGGTTCAACAAGCGCCTTTTCCAATCGCCCGGGCCATCCTTTAAGCAAGATAGTCTATTTGCCACCGACCCAAACCACTCTACTTTGTGATTGTGAGGTGCAAGACACTCTTAGAGGATAGCGTCCATTTTGTAAATTGCCAGGTAATCCAACATGTGCACTGTGACTCAAATTACCCAACATTTTAACCCGCTATCTAGGGTTAGAAGAGCTCTCGTCAACCTTCAAATATGTTCCTCCGTTGCCTCAGGTTATTCCTTCATCCGATGTACCGGGAGCTTCAGCTACTGCACCTTAGATGCCATCTCAATCACAGAGAACTCAAACCCCCTCTTCTTACTGTCTAATCGCTCTAGGCCCCCCTCCACTGCCGCTGAGGCCATCTCTAACTTTCTACATAAAGAGTGCAGGCTTACCATTATTTCTCAGTGGCCCCCTGCCAGGTCCCTGATATTCATACCAGCTTTTCTAGACATCCTATTTTTCGAGAAGTTTGGTTGGGGGAATTTTTTTTTGTTGCATTTCTGGTCTTTTTCTTTTTTGCCGAGGTGCACCAATGTTGCAAGTGTTCTTATTCAGGGATTAAATATTCACAGTGATTTGCCCTTACTAACAAGCCTGGCTGGTGCCTTCTTGGAGTGTATGCTCCCGACCTCAGCTCAACCAGGCTAAAAGGACCCACTGTTCACAGCAGAGTGAGTGCAGTTCAAGTCCGCTCCACCCGCTTCTCTCACCAAGGAACCGCAGATAATAGCGGGTATCCACCGACATCAGATTGACACTGCCACCGCTCATCATTAAGTACACTGCAAGCTCTATATTTACTTAAATCATCATATTTAGATGTAGAAGGCTATCTTAGATGCATGGGGGGTACATATGTTTCTGACTGTACTTGCGGAGCATAGGTTTCCAAAGTAGTTCATTTAGTAAATTTTTTTTTTAACACAGCAAGCAAGGGAACAAGCAAAACACTGAAGCGTCCCTGTACTACTACTCAAACATGAAGTAAACCTACTTATGCTTGAGCAGATCTAAACTAACACTGTTTCACCTGGGACTGCACTATCATCGCAGAAATAAAACACCTTCCTCCCAACTCGGCAATTAGCCCACTGGGTAGAACCAAGTACATCACACATCAGGGAACGTATGTGATAACCGATTAAGAGTAAATAGTCTGCACAAAAATCAAAACATTTCCAAAATGCGCAAAGAACTCCTTCACGTTAACAAGCGCAGGCACTATCCACATAGAAATAATTCCAATGACTTTTGGCAGAACACAAGTAAAATTTACCATGTCGTACAACACAACTCTGCAAGGAAAAATTAAAACAGCTTGAACTCCATCAGAGCACTCTGCCCCCAGAAAAGCACCTGGCCCTCCGCTGAGCGCTTTATCCAACCACTTACAAAGAACAGGATCATTTAATCAGCTGCATCAGGACTCAGGCACTTTTTAGTGGACAGGACTCATCTCTCAAAGCAATGTCCCACAA
The DNA here is from genome assembly GCA_963921515.1 of Calotriton arnoldi. Taxonomy (NCBI): domain Eukaryota; kingdom Metazoa; phylum Chordata; class Amphibia; order Caudata; family Salamandridae; genus Calotriton; species Calotriton arnoldi. The sequence goes on along the minus strand of CAWUFW010000214.1, from coordinate 602,031 downwards.
TCAACTACCCAAGACTGATATACATCAGTAAACCACTTCCTTTAAGTGAATGAACACAGCATTTAATTCTAGACCACCACGAGACCAGATGCCATGCCAGAGAAGTCAGTCCAAAAGGACTGGTTTACTTCATCCAGTCATCAGTTTATGCTTAGAATAAGTTTTTTTTGTAACTGAAGATTATTTGTTGACAACAAAATAAGAAAAGTTGCCTCAGAACCACACTTAGCAATCAGGTTAATTGAGAGATACTAAAAGTAACAGGAAAAAAGGGGATTGTCGCCAACTTGACATCGTGCACCCAAAAGGAAAAGACATTTTGGGACAGAAGCTAAGTTACTGATCTATTAGGGAATTAAACATTTCTGCCCTGATGAAAATGTTATGTATTACATGATATTCAATTAAATTGATCAACTAAGTAAGAAAGCAATCTTACCACATGATATGAGAGGAGATAAAGCAATTAGTCCTGGGCTGATCTCCTTGTTGGAGAAGGAGTCTGCTGGAGAAATAACTGGTTTTAAGAAATGTGTGTAATGTTCTACCAAGTTGTGATTTTGTAGTGGGATGCGAAGTATAAAAATTAATTTTTACTGACCTCTTGTATTGTTATGAAGCTATTCTATTAAAACGCTTTCAAAATGACTTGCAAAAATGGTAAAAATATGTAGATGCAAGAGTTTTACACTAACTCGCTTAAGTTACAAGGAGAAAACAAACATCTGGCTCTGTGGTGTAGCCATGCGTGATAACACCAGATTGATATCTGCACATTGTACTTGAAACAAAACCTGAGCACAATTTTATTCGTTTCCCAATTTCCATCCTCCTCTTCAATTTTCTAGAAAGATTTTAGCCTTTCAACTGCTTAAACAGCACTAAGCTCACTACAGAAATCTGTGTTAAGTGCAATATGCATTAGATGATTAATAACTTCTTTTGATTAAATTTTAATACAAAATCTCAGAGTGACTTTGTGCTACTCTACACAGTGCTTAATTTGTAAAAGAATGAGCACACAGATTTGAATGCCACGACCGGTGCAATTAGATGCCAGCACGCCGAATACCGAGGCTGCGTAGTCCGGAATCCACCTCAGGCCTTTTTAATTCACCACATTAGACTCCTTGTCCCTCTATCTCCATCTTGCAGGTTCTTGTCTTCTACCTTTAGGAAGGCCTTTTCATTTCCTCCTCATTTCCGCTTTGTTTTTCCCTTTCTTGCTAAGTACCAGTCCCTAAAAATGAGTGTCAGTCCCTAAAAATGAGTGTCGGTCCCCCCCCCAATAGGCTCAAATTAAGCACTGTGTACACACACGTCCCCATATCAAATGCCTACAATAAAACCCGAGTGCAAGAAGAGTGTCAGTGGTGTCTTAACTGAGGCACATAACTACAGAGGGTCCAGAACAAGTGGTTCACCTACTGAATTTGACTATGTTCAAATATGTTGAACAGCATCCAAATAAGTTCAAGGAAAATACAATCGTGCAATCTGAAAAACTGTTGCATGAAGGAGGTTAAAAAGAGGCCTTGTGCAACCTTGATAACCTAACCATTAGTATCCCATAACTAGAAGTTGGGGAGAAGAGACACTGGAGAGAAACTAGTCTTCAATAGGTTGCGCCCTACTTGAAAGATATATTTTCTTTAACCAGACATCCGATAATAGATTTTCAAGTAAAACAGGAGTTGTACCTAAACTAATTGTAGAACAAAAATAAATAATAATCATGAACAACTTTGTTGAAGGATTAAACAGGAACGCAAATTTCTTTTACTATTTCAAACACCGTACCGACTGCTATACCACAACAAGCAGATTGCATGCCAATTGCAATCAAAATTCAATAACAAATTTTCAATTGTGCGATTCCATGAGAAGCAAATTATTATATTCCCCTGACAACACGAATATGTAATAAAATGACATTCCTACTACATACACTTTGACGGGCTCTTTGATTCCAGCTCCCACAGTACCAAGACCTTGCCCTTCTTGCCATCCCATCTTCTGCAGCATCTTAAA